>VXBI01003153.1:122216-155880 GCA_013397375.1 Toxostoma redivivum
ATAAGGCGGCGGTGGAGAGGAGTAAAATGATCGACCGCAACCTGCGGGAAGACGGCGAGAAGGCGGCCAAGGAGGTGAAGCTGCTGCTGCTCGGTGAGGAGGGGCCGGGGGGAGGAGAGCGGAATGGGGGTTTCCGGTCTCCGGAGAGATTTCTGGGGGGGGCCAAGTGGGGCCTCCGCCCTCAGGAAGGAGTTTGGGAATGGAGAAGTAGGGGTCCCTCGAGGGGCTGAGGTGTTCCCGAGGGATCCCTGGGGGGGGCTGGGGTGGTTCCTGAGGGATCCCTGGGGGAGCTGAGGTGGTTCCCGAGGGATCCCTGAGGGGACTGAGGATCCTCTGGTCCCCTCCCGAGGGGGAGGGCACAGCTCATCCCATCCTTGTGGGGGGCGAGGGTGTTCTGAGCTGTCCTGGGATGCGGCCCATGGGCTTTTCCCGATGGATTTCCCCCGTGCTCCCTCCAGGCTGCTCGGGGGAAGGGCGGTCCCTCCCCGGTGGGATTGGGCCAAGACTGGGAGAGGCACGGCTCATCCCGCGGGTCCGGGCAGGGAAGGGAGGGAATGTTGGGGCTGGAATTAAATTCCCAGTCAGGCAGTGGGGGTAGAACGGCTCCGGGTGTCCGTGCGTTTGGGACCATGAGAGGTGGGAGATCCTGGGGGGATTAAGTGCATGGGAACAGGAGGTGTCAATTCTCTGCCTTTTGGCTTTTTCTCAGGATCTGGGAGGAGCTGGATGGAGGATTTCCCTTTAGGAGGGGTGGCAGAGTTTTGCTGTGTTTGTTCTGTGTTTTGAAGTTCTTGGGAGTGATGATGGGAGCTCAGGGGAGACACAGACTGCCCTCCCTGAAGGCTGGGGGTGCAGATTGAGATGAGATACTGGGGAAAAGTTGGCTACTGGGGAGAAATCCCTCTTTGTGAGGGTAGGAAGGCCCTGGCACAGGGTGGTCAGAGCAGCTGTAGCCGCCCCAGCCCTGGCAGTGTCCAAGGCCAGGTTGGATGGGGCTTGGAGCACCCTGGAATAGTGGAAGGTGTCCCTGCCCATGGCAGAAGATGGACTGGGATGAGCTTTTAACCCAAACCAGTGTAGGATTCTGGAATTCAGTTCAAATCCTCACATTTTCCAAGCAGTACTCAGGGCTGATGAACCATCTGCTCATGCTGGTCTCTCATTTCAAGGTCTGGGTGTATATTTTTGGTTATCCTGATTTTTCTGTCTCGCAAGACACAGATGGAGTCTGAGAGGATCCGAACAGCAGCTCTGAGTGGGTCCTTTTAGAGCAGGATGTGTGAAGGAACCATCCTGCTCCAGGAATCCTTTTTCTTTGCTGTTTAGCCCGTTTTCTGTGCTCCCTGCAGGAGCTGCTCCGAGCTTTGTACTTGCTGTGTCCATGGAAAAGCTCTTGGCTGTGTGTCAGGAGAATCCTTTGTTCTCCAGGTGTTTGTTTTGGTGTTAATAAGCAACACTTGCACATTCCTTGGAATGGAATAATTCTTTCCTCATATTTTTGTATGACATTTTTCCCAAAGCACTGAAGGCTTCAAGGCCAAGATTGGTCTTATCAGCAAACGTGGAATGAGGGAAGTACCCCAAAAATCGTACAGTCATCAGTTAGAATGTGTTAAAAACCAGGTGAGGCTTTAGAACTCAGAGCAGCAGCTGATTTTGGGTCATTGCTGGCTTTGGATGGCAGGAAAATTTCTGCACTTCCTGGTGTTTCTGCAGGTAAGGAGCTTTTTAGGAGTAATTGGAATGTTGGTCTGGACCTGCCTCTGGATCTACCTGATCCCAGGTCAGGTTTGCACCTGGTTGTCACTTGCAAATCTCTCTCAGTTATTTCCTAGTTTTAAAACTGAGTGTGGTGATTCCTGAGAATGCCAGGGAATGCTGGAATCTCCCCACACACATCCTTGATGTGCAGGTAAAGCAGAACAGGGGATTCCCAGGACAAATTATCTGCAGTGGGAATATCCTTTCCATGAGGCACTAGAAGCTGATGGAAAAGGATTTTTCCATTGTTTGAGGAAGGTTTTTTTTATCCCACATAAAACTGTTTGGATCTGCAGGGTCTTGTGTCATTCCCTGAGTGGTTTCTGCCCTTCTCAGAGAGGGTTGTTGAATAAAGAATGGATTTTTCCTGAAGTTTGGAGTCCACACATCCTTCTCAGCTCCATTAAAAGAGCTGCCCCAGTTTGAGATCTTTGGAGTTGTGATGAGCAAGGAAAGGTCTGTGCCTGTGGAGAGGGAGCTGGATCCTCCCCAGCTGGAGTGTGAGGAGGCTGGGGAGGCAAGGATGGACCCAAATCTGGAGGGCTGGAAGAGGAGAGGGAGAAGGCAGCAAATACAGTGAAATTTGGATGAGGAGAAGTGAAATACAGCCCAAATCAGGAGATTTGGAAGAGGAATCAAATACACATGAAAATCAGGAGATATGTGGGAGAGGACAGGAAGTAAAATACCCCTGAAATCAGGAGATTTAGGAAGAGAAGAGAGAGAGAGGAAGGTAAAGACACTGAAATTGGAAGATTTGGAGAGAAAAGAGGAAGTAAAATACAGCCAGAATTGGAACAGAGGAGAGGAGAGGAAGTCAAATACCCAAAAATCCTGATTTTTGGGATTTGAGATTTGAAAGAGGATAGGAAGTCAGAAATCTCCAAATCAGGGTTTGGGTGTGTTTTCCTTTCTCTCCTCCATAACCCTTATCTTCTCTTGAGCAGGGGAGGAAGGAGAGAGAATTCCAGTTGTGTTCCCTTCTTGCAGGAGCTTTAGCTTGAGGTTTTCAGCACCTTCCACCTGGGAGAGGGTTTGGATGCTGGAGGAGGTGGCCCCAGCACCTGGATAACTGCAGGATTGCTGGGATAAAGTTCATCCTGGAGCTTTTCCTGGAAGCTTCTCCTTGGGGATTTCAAGTCCCTCTGTTGTGTTTCGCTTTCACAACTCCAGGGTTTGTTGAGCAATTCTAAGTTCTGGGGATATTTTATAAAACAAATGAAACCTGCATATTGAATAATGACTGACCCTGGTTGTTACCACCCCGTGGGATGTAATTATTGTTCCATGTTGGAATGTTACTGGCAGCTGGCAACAGTGGATTGACTCTCTGGAACAGCTCCTGGGAGGCTGGGAACAAGCTGGGAATGGCCCAGGCGCCCTCACTCCCATTTTTCTCTTCCCACTTCCCCCAGGAAAAGGCTCCTTGGTGGGCACACGCAGGGTTCTGCTGATGGGGAAACCTGGCAGATTTTTCCAGCCCAATGGAGGAGGGTGCTGGAGCTCTTCCTGCTTGGGTAGGAGCTGACCCAGATCCTTCACTCCTTGCAGTGCCTTTTCAGAGTTCTGGCATGTTGTGTCTCAGGGGTCTGTGTGACCCCGAGTGGTAAAGCTGGATTCCAGAGCTGTGCCATGCCCAAATCCCTGTGTAAATGGTGGGTTTGTGCCTCTGGCTCTGTGGATGCACCAGTGTTGGGCTGTTTTTGCCCAAAACACCCTGTTATCCTGGACAGGGTTTGGATATACTTTGTAATTACATTGAAGTGCTGCTAATTAATGCAAAAACAATTAAAAGCAGAAGTTTGTTTTAAAGTAACCTTAATTTGCATAATTCACTCTCCTCCACTACTCCAGGGCTTTTTCCCACCACTGATTTTTCCAAGCTTTTTTCTTTCCTGAATTCCCCAAAGCTTGCTCAGCCCTGCTTTGGTTGTGTTTTGGTTTTAGGTAGGAAGGTATTTTCTGAGGATGCCAATGCAGGCAGAGCTGGCGCTGCAGTTAATGATGTCGTTAATTGAAGTGGCTTTTCTCGGAGCACAGCAGCTGTGCCTTGGATCCCTACTCCAGAGGATCCTTCTGGGGGTTAGACCTGGCTGCTCCTCAGCTCTGCTGCTACTGGATGCCCTTGGAATGGTGATAAGAAGCCCTGTGATGGGGTGTTGGTCTCCAGATGTTGTCCCAGCAGTGGCTGCTGCTCCACGTGTCCTTCCTTGTGGGATGTGCTGTAGGAATCCTGCTGGGGAAGCTGCAGGGAGCTGTTGTTTCTCTGATCTTGAAGGTATCTGGGTCTGCTGGAGGTTCCTGATGACTTGTGAGCAGGGGAGGATTTTCCTCACACAGCTCACAAGGACCTGGCTAAGGCCAGATTGCACCAGGGAAGGTCCAGGTTGGATATCAGGGGAAGTTTCTTCATGGCAAAGGTTGTCCAGCCCTGGCACAGACTGCCCAGGGCAGTGGTGGAGTCTCCATCCCCAGAAATGCTCACAGAACTTGTGGATGTGGCATTTGGGGCATGGATTGGGGGTGGACATGGCAGTGCTGGGATATGATCTCAGAGGGCTTTTCCAACCTTAACAATTCCATGATTACAATTCATTTGATAGCAGGTCAGGTCTCTTTGAAGACACAGCTCTTCTCTGAGCTTTGAGCTCCAGGAAGATCTTTCCACAGCTGCACTGGAGGTTGGGATTTCCCTGTCCTCAGGTGTGGGAGCTGCAGCTTCCACCCATGTTCTCACACCTTTCCATTGGGTGTACCCAATGTACTCTGTGTACCTTCCCCTTGATTTTCTGTTCTACCCTTTTCCACCAAAACCAGTTGCAGGGCAGGCAAAATGCTCCTTATCTCCAGAGTGCCTGAACCCCTTGAGTTTTTCAAGAATCAGCCACAATTTATTTAATCTCCGGGAAAAGAGATTTTGTTGCAGCAGGGTCAGATGCCCTCTTTTCTGCACAATGCCATTTTCCAGCTGTGGGATGGGAATTCTTCTGTCCCCTGTGCTGTGTGTACATCATGTCCTCATGTCAGGACGCAGGGGTGAGGGTCCATTCCCAGCACTGGGATTTGGGGATGGATAAATTCCAGCAGGCAGCTTGGTCAAGGAATTGTGATTCCATCTATGCTTAAAGAGCCCTCTGGATATGGTTCAAGTTTCATTAAATTCTGAGGCAGAGCATTGAAATAACTTTTCTCAGAAGAGCAGAGGGAGCTGTAAAGAGGAATTTTTAAATTAGATCATGGATCTAATCTTCTGAAGGTTTAGAGTGAGCAGAGCTGTGCCTGCACCTCCTGGGATGCAGCAGACACTTGTTCCCTGCAGAGGTGGGATTGGAAAATGCTCTTTTCATGACTTAGATGGGGTTTGGAGCTGAAATGAGGGACAGATGCTGATTATTTTTCCAGCACACTCTTTGTGGTGATCCCTGTGCTGTCTCCTTTGTTCCTGGGGATCCGATGCCTGGCTCTTGTTTCATGTTTTCCCAGTTGGTGTTTGGTCACTTCAGTGCCTCCTTTAACCTTCTCTGGTTACCAGGGTGGTACTGCCTGGGCCACTTTAGAAACAAACACTGGGAATGCTGGGACACAAGTTTGGCCTCCTGGAGCTCAGGGCTTTGGGGTCTCCATCCCCTGCAGCTCCCGGTGTTTGGGGAAGGAGCTTATCCCTCAGCAGGAGCTGCTGGGCAGGGAGAGCCTGGCTGCATGTTTGGAACAGCTCAGGATTGTTGTCCCTGCAGGAAATTCAGAGGATGTTTGACTTTTAAAAACAGGCCCAGCACAGATGACACTTGATAATCAGGAAAATTAAGGAATATCTTTTCCAAGCCCAGATCTTCTCACTGTTCCCTCTCTTTCCAAGTTTGCTTTATCATCCAACTCCCTTTTTACAGGTCTTGCTTGGCTGTTTCTCTGCTGTCACCACCCGGACTTGGATCCAAAGACACCAGACTTGGCCTTTTTATCCCATATCTCCAAGCACATCCATTTATCATGAAATCCCAAGATGGATTGAGTTGGGAGGGACATTCCATGGGCAGGGACACTTCCGCTGTCCCAGGCTGCTCCAAGCCCTGTCCAGCTTGGCCTTGGACATTTCCAGGGGCAGCCACAGCTGCTCTGGGCACCCTGTGCCAGGGCCTGCCCACCCTCCCAGGGAACAATTCCTTCCCAATATCCCATCTAACGCTGCCCTCTGGCAATGGGAAGCCATTCCCCCTTGGCCAAAGTCCCTCTTCAGCTCTCCTGGAGCCCATTTAGATTCTGGAAGGGGCTCTAAGGTCTCCACCCCTGGAAGTGTTCCAGATCAGGTTGGATGGGGCTTGGAGCAACCTGGGATAGGTGTCCTTGCCTATGGCATGGGGTAGAATAGGAAGAGCCTTACAGCCCTCCCAACCCATTCCATGATTCTGTAATCCTGTGTGTGTGGATGAGGAGCTGTGGGGATCAGGGGGTGCCCAGGAGGCCAGAGGTGCTGGTTTGATCTTCAGCCAAGAGCCACTCAAGGCCTCTCCATGGGGGTCTCCAGCCACACTGCTTGACAACAGCCATAATTCCTTCAAAACACTCCTGGGGGAGATCAAAGAGCTGGGAAAACAAATTCAAATCTGAGCTTGGTGCTTGTAGAATCCCAGGATGATTTGGGCTGGAAGGGATTTTAAAGCTTATCCCATTCTACCCCCTGCCATGGGCACAGGCACCTCCACTATCCCAGGTTGCTCCAAGCCCCATCCAGCCTGGCCTGCCACACTTTCAGGGGTGCAGCAGAGGGATGTTGGCTGCTGGTTTGTGGCTATTTCAGCAACTCCTTATGGAATTTCTCAGAACCGTCAGTGGCCCCTCAGGTCTGGGTGTAGGGGACAGGCACAGGTTCCTCCAGCCTGATGTTTCCCAGGAATGGTGCAGAACTCCTGGAGATATTTCAACCTCCTGAGTGGTCATGGGATGTTTCTAAGCTTTAAAGTAATTGTTTAATTAAAACAGGGTTGAGACTCCAAGAGTTTCAAAGCAAAAAGGGAAATCTCTCTGGAGCCAGCCTGGTAGAGCTGGGAATGCTCAGCCTGGAGAAGAGAAGGCTCCAGGGGGATCTTAGAGCTCATTTCTGTGCTTAAAGGGGCTCCAGGAGATCCAGAGAGGGACTTTGGACAAGGGCCTGGAGTGTCAGGATGAGAGGGAATGGCTTCCTCTGCCAGAGGGCAGGGTTAGATGGGATAGTGGGAGGAATTGTTCCCTGGGAGGGGGGCAAGCTCTGGCACAGGGTGCCCAGAGCAGCTGTGGCTGCCCCTGGATCCCTGGAAGTGTCCCAGGCCAGGATGGGGCTTGGAGCAGCCTGGGACAGTGGAAGGTGTCCCTGCCCACAGCAGGGGATGGAATGGGATAGGATTGAAGGTTCTTTCCAACTCAAACCATTCCAGGATTCCTTCTATGATTCTAAATCTTCCATGGGGGCTGCTGCTCTTCCTGTGCACGTCCCAGGTACCTTTTGGTGGGTGAAGCCATGTCAGCTTCAGCCCCTGTGCTCCAGCAGTCCCAGCAGCGCTTGGAATTTCCCTGACATGGTTCCAGGGTTTGCTGCTTCTCTTTTCAATAATTCCTTACCCAGGCCTCCAGGTTTTTTCCCTCCAGAGGCAGTGACAGCCTCAAGTGGTTTATCCTGTGCCATTGGCTCCTGTTCCCTCTGCAGTGTGTCTGTAGCCAGCCCATGTGCCCTGTTTTATTTGAATGTATTGTTTTTCCCATCATTCTGGTAGAACTAGAAGTGTCAGCCTAATCTCTCCTGGTTCCTGTTGACTTTTCCAACAATAGCTGGTTTTTTCAAGCCTGGTGGTATAACACTACTGCTCCTTTCTCCTGATTTCCAGTGCACTTCTCTTGCTGCATGTGATTCTTTGCTATCCAAGAGTTTTCCAGTGTCCATTGAAATAAAAAACCTCAGCAAGGGAATATGGGATCTGTGTTACCAGGGATGGCAGCCCTGGAAGGTCAGGATGTTGGGAAATGCCTTGCACATAGTGAGGCTGGGAGGAGGGAGGTGGTGAAGAGGATGAGGATTGGATGGTTCAGCTTTCCCCAGCTGGGGCTGCTGGGGAGATATTCCTCATGGAATACAATTCAGGAATGCAGTGCTGTGGAAAGCTGAGGAGGGTGCTGGTGGGTGAGGGGAGGTGTCCATGTTCCTTGTGAGGTGGGATGAGTGTTAAATAAAGGAAATGTTTATCATGGAGATACCCATTGGGATTTAGGGTGATTTGAACAGGTCCTGCTCCATGCTTCCAGTGGCTCTCAAGCCATTGAGTATTTTTGGACCTGGACTCCTCCCAGCTTGGTGGTGCTGTAGTTTGGGCCCCTTTCAGCCTGTCTGAGGGGAGCTGGTTCCATTTGGGAGCTGTAACCACAGCCAGAGGACCCAGCATTACTTCCAACCTGCCCCTCATATGGGGGGTCCTGTCACATTCCCAGGTCTGTAACTCACCCCTGGAGCTTCAGGTGAACTCCTGAAGTGTGATAGTGAAGGTGTCCCTGCCTGTAACAGGGGATGGAACAGGATGGGATTTAAGGGCTCTTCCAACCCAAACCATCCTGGAATTCTCTGGGTGTTGTATTCCATCTGGGCTCACCTGAGTCATCTATCCAAAGCCAAGCAGGTCCAACACCATTCCTTGCCTGCAGCCAGCCCAGCTCTGCAGCCCAGGGAGTCTTGAGGCTCAGGAGCCCTCAGGCAGTGGCAGAGCCAGCTGAGCTGAGCTCCTGCTGCCACACGAGGTGAAGTCCTGGAGTTCTGCTGACTTCAGGAACACCGTGCCTGCCTTTGGGACAGGCATGGGGGCAGCTCTGCTCAGCTCCATAAACCAGGATAACTGATGGCTTGGAATCCATTGTCCACTGCCCTGAGCCATGCAGGAGGGACTTGGTTTGGGAGTGCTCAGGGATCTGGGACAAAAAAAGTAGGAAACTTGCTGTTTTTTGCAGTCAGGAATAACTGACCTGCTTCAAGGGGTAATTGACCTCCCAGGGGGAGCTGGCCCTTGTTCCAGGGGGAGCTGCACCCCCAGCTCTGCAGAGCTTTGGAAGCCAGGTGTTCTTGCCATTCCTTGAAGGAAGGCTGTTGGGATGCAGAGGTGCCTGCAGCTCTGAGGTTTCTCCTGGAGATCACCCTGTGCCACAGGGTCACTTCTCACCTGGCTGTTCAGGGCCTTTCTGCCCAGCTCAGTGACAGCATCTGGTGATGCTGCTGTACTTTGGCTGTCTTGGCCTGCAGTGAGGGATGGGAGCTGCTCTGTTGGATAAATCCTCATCCCAGCTCTTCAGATCTGCCTCCCAGTTGGCTGCCCTTGCTGACTACTGCAAACAGAGAAATTGCAGGGTTTTTTAGCCAGTGAACTCTTGGTGACTGTTGGCATCTGTAAATAAAATCTGGGAAGGACAGGACAGTGGAACTCTACTACCAGCAGCAATGCACAAGGAATATCCTGCCCCAGACCCCATCACCTTCTCTGTGGGAACTGGAAATAACACATCCTATTTTTCCTTTCAGTTTCATGTGGTTAATTGGATGTTTTTTGTACTTTTCAGGTGCTGGAGAGTCTGGGAAAAGCACCATTGTGAAGCAGATGAAGTAAGTGCAGGCTGGAGCCTTTGTTTTTGTGTGAGATGGGATAAAAAAATGTGTGATGGTCTTCTGGTTTGGCTTGGGAGTAATATGCTGAATTATTTCCTTGCAGGATTATCCATGAGGATGGCTACTCAGAGGAGGAGTGCAAACAGTATAAAGTGGTTGTGTACAGCAACACCATCCAATCCATCATTGCCATCATCAGAGCCATGGGGAGGCTAAAGATAGACTTTGGGGAAGTTGCCAGAGCAGTGAGTATTGCATTTATTTCCTTAGCCTGAGCTATGCTAATGAATCCTGGAGTTTCAGTCTGGATCTGAATATGTTTATTACAAGATGAAGTAGCAAAAAGCCTTCATAATTTTAGTGTATTGTTAGTACAAAACATCAATATTTTACTGAGGTTCTTGGTAAGAACCTTTAGTAGTTAGAATGCTTAAAAAAAATCCTCAAATCTTCCTCTAAATTATTTGAATTATTGGGAATTTTGAGTTTGAAATTTTGGGAGGTTTGAGGCCCTGCTTTTCCCCTCCCCTCTAGCTCTGCTCATTCCCTGGTCTGTTTCTTGCATTTTTGTCCAGCACTTGGAGCTAAAAGTCAGGAAGCCTTGATCCTTGTGGTGATGGGAAAGGCACAGAGTGGAACTAGGGACTCCTGGAAACGTGCAGGAGGAAGGAATTGTGTCACTGTGCCTGTTCTGCCTTGTGCTGCAGTTGATCCAGCCCTGGATAGTTTGAATTTATGATGTTTAATTTGGATTTATGATTCCAAGTCCTGACCAAAGGGCACATCTTCACTCATATGTTCACCCAGGCTGTTGTTCAGCTGCTGCTTCAGAACCTTCCAGAATTCTCTTCCACCTTTCTTGGTGCTTGTTGAACTTGAGTTGGGATCTTGGAGCTGGAGCAGGAAAGATGCTGAGTCCAAGTCCCTTCTCAGTTACCTGCCCATGCTGAGGTGGCTTCACAAGAGCTCAATTCCATGAATTTCCACCATCCTGAAGGGCAAAAATCTCACCATGCTTTCCCAGGAAAAGGCCAAATGCATCAAACCATGAAGTGATCTACAGAGATCCAGAAGTGGGGTCCCTCTGCATTTGGCTGTTAACACCTCGATAAAGTGGATTTGGGACCAGCACCCTGAACTTGGCACAGACAGGGTTTGGGGCTCAGGGGGGAGGAGCTGGTGTTAGGAGGAGAATGCTGGGATAGTGGAAGGTCTCTCACAGCTCCCAGAAGGACCTGACAGGTCTGACCAGGGTAGGAATAAAAGCAGAGGGGGCTATAGGGCAGCTTGGGGTTCTCTGTCCTAATCCACTGGATAACCTGGACAGGAGCCTGGTCCTGCTCTGGCTTCTGAGGGGGGTTTTTCATGCTCAGATCCCAGTCAGTCCATCCCATCTCCTGATGAAATGTTTTATTAAGAAATCAGTCTCCCTCACTTCTGACAGCTCTAGCAGCAAAAGGCAAATCCTCAAAGCTTTGGTCCCATCATCTCTCAGAACTCACTTTTTTTCCCTTTCTCCTGTGCTGTGCCACACCAATGGAGGTTTTCCAAGTAAAACCTTCAGTTCAGCTCATTGGTCTGTAGTAGCACATCAGCATTCCCACCTGTCCTCTGAAACATTGCACCAAATGACTGCAATCCCATGGTTTTGATGGGAATGGTGCCTTGGGAGCTGTGATCCCCATGGAAGCACTGTGGCCACCCCTGATCAGGGCATCTCACCCCACAGCCTGGAGCTTCTGCCCCAAAAATTCCCCTTCTGGCTGCAGGAGGTAAACAACTCCATGACTTTTGGGAGAAAACTGGATGGAGTGGAGTGTGATTAATTAGAGCAGTGATGAATGAGTGCTGAGATGCTGGTGGGAAGGTCTCTGGATGGGCATCCCAAGGTGTGTTGCTGTCCTGCAGGACGATGCCCGGCAGCTGTTCGTGCTGGCTGGCAGTGCCGAGGAGGGGATGATGACGGCTGAGCTGGCTGGAGTCATCAAACGCCTCTGGAGGGACCCTGGAGTGCAGGCCTGCTTCAGCAGATCCAGGGAATACCAGCTGAACGATTCTGCATCCTAGTAAGGAACCAACAGCTGCTCCTGGGCTCCTCCCTGCTCCCACAATGGTCCAGGAGGGGCCGGTGTGGCTGGGACTGGGTGGGAAGGTCCTGTCTGCACTGGTCTGACTGGGTGGCACTGGGGATGGAGTGCTGTTTGTCTTCTCTCTATGGAGCATTGGGGAAAACCTCACATTCCTTGTTTTGTGCCCTGGTTGATTTAATCGTGGAGTGGTTTGGGTTGGAAGGTTCCACCCCTTGCCATGGGCCTGGCACCTCCCACTATCCCAGGTTGCCTCAAGTCCCATCTAATCCTGCCCTAAACACTTGCAGGGATGGGGCAGCCACAGCTCCTCTGGGCAGCCTGAGGCAGGGCTCCCCACCCTCACAGTGAGGGATTTCATCTTATTTTGAAAAATGGGATTTTTGACAAATTTGCCAGTTTCATGGGACAGACCTGGCATCTTGTGCTAAGGTGAACACGGGCCCAGGTGTGCCCAGGGGTCCAAGAGGCCAAAGGCTCCTGGCTGGGATCAGGATCAGGGTGTCCAGCAGGACCAGGGCAGCGATTGTCCCTCTGTGCTGGGCACTGCTGAGGCCACACCTCAATCCTGGGCTCAGTTTTGGGTTCATCATGACAAGAAGGACATGGAGGGGCTGGAGCGTGTCCAGGGAAGGGAACAGAGCTGGGGAAGGGTCTGGAGCCCCAGGAGGGGCTGAGGGAGCTGGGAAGGGGCTCAGCCTGGAGCCAAGGAGGCTCAGGGGGGACCTTGTGGCTCTGCACAAGTCCCTGGCAGGAGGGGCAGGGAGGGGGGTCGGGCTGTGCTCCAGGGAACAGGGACAGGAGGAGAGGGAACGGCCTCAGGCTGGGCCAGGGGAGGCTCAGGGGGGACATGAGGAGGAATTTCCCCATGGGAAGGGTGGTCAGGGCTTGGCAGGGGCTGCCCAGGGAGGTTTGGAGTCCCCATCCCTGGAGGTGTTCATGGAACAACTGGATGTGGAGTTCAGTGCTCTGTTCTGGTGACAAGGTCAATGGTTGGATGCTAAAAGTCTTTTCCAAGCTCAGTGATTTTGGGATTCCACTGAAGTGGCAGGTGTTTGGCTGTGTCACCTCCATTGTCCCTGCAAAGAGGAGCAGCACTCCTAAAATTTAAACTGCCACTTTCCTGACATTCAGCAATTTTCAAAATGGGATCCCCTCACCTGGCAGGTCAATATTCTCAGTTTTCTCCTTACAGCTTTCCCTTTCCTCCTGTCCCTGGTATCTCACAGGCAATGCTGCCTCTAAACTGTTCTGATTCTAAAATCTTCTTGTCCTGGTCTTAAAATCAACACAGTTACTGAACAACTGGAAGGTTCCAAGTAGATAAACAGGCTGCTAATGGAATTTTGGTGAAATGCCTCATCTTTTTCCAAGGGCAGGTTAGTGCAGGAAAGGGAAACTGTTCCTTTGATGAGCAAAACAGTTGTTGTTTTTTTCCTCTTTTTTTTCTTTTTTTTTTTTTAAACTCACATTCTTGGTCTCTCTACAAGAAATATTTGACACTCTGAAAGTTGATTTTCAGCATTTCCAGATGAAAACTCATCTCAGTTTAACCTTTAAATCTTGGAAAAATGATCTGGGAAGAGCTTTGTGGAAAAGTTTTAGCTGTACCACAGCTCACTGCCTGCAGAGTTTTGCTTTTCTGAGCATAATTGAGCTTGAAAATAAGGCAGAATCCTTAATTTGCAGCACTTTGGCAGGGGTTTGGATCAAGGGAAGGGCTGACAAGAGTTTTCTTGGATTTGTGCATGCCTTTGCAGCAGGAAAGGAGGAAATTCAGGTTCCAAGGGAGGAAAGAGATTGATGGGGGGGGGAAGGAAGGAACAATTTAATGGAAGGATGTGAAGAAGAGGAGGAAAGCTTAGAGAGCAGGAATGGAGCTGAAGGAGGAACCTTGGTGTGTGTCTGGGTAGCTTTGGAAGAGGAGGATGATGAAAGCAGCTGGAGAAATGGAGCAGATTGGGAAAAAAGGATATTATCTTGTTTTTGTAGGTACCTGCTTGACCCAGCTGCCTTCCAGAGGTGGGATTTTGGAGGGTTCTTCCTTTTCCTGGGTATTTGTCATCCACCTGTGTCCAGGTGCAGGTCTGGCTGCTGCGAGGAGCTGGCACAGCCTGGGATGGGGACATTGCACCTGGGATGAGCCACCCAGGCATTTCCTGAGAAATGCCCCAGAAAATTCAGCTTCCTGTCCCAAGAGCACAGGAAGTTGCACCAAACCAAAGTTATGATGCATCTGCAGCTCGGCAGCTCCATGGCTGGGAAATGCTGTCAGTGGGTTCATTTCTTCATGGCAAATTCACACCATTAAAGGGCTGGTTCTTCCACAGGACTTGCAGAATTCCCAGGATTTTCCTCTCCCTGCACTCATGGCTCCTGACCTGCCCTAGCTCTGGTGTTCCCCAATTAATTCCCTTGTCCATGCTTAGAATCATGGTGTATCCTAAACTGGAAGGGACCCACAAGGATCATCAAGTCCAACTCCTGGCCTTGCACAGGACATCCCAAAATCCCACCCTGTGTTTGGGGGGATTTTTCTCCATAGATGAGAGCATTGTCCAAAGTCTCTTGGAGCTCTGGCAGCTTTGGGGCTGTGACCATTCCCTGGGGAGCTGATCAAGTGCCTGACCACCAAAGAGGGGTGTCCTGCACTCCTTTCTGTGGTGGGATGACGCAGGCTTTGTCCCACTTCTCTTGGGGATTTCACTTCCCTGTTCCTTTCATTATCTCCTACAAACAGCACTGAAACCTCAGTGTGAGCAGCTGTTAAATGTGCCCCATTTGCTGGTTTTCCAGCTGAAATCCAGTTTTGTGCTGTTTCCAGACCAGTTCTGGCTCCACATCAGATTCTGGGGCTGAGACACATGGAATGGAGGAAGAGAGGAACAGACAAGTGACTGCTTGTGAAAATCGAGTGGCATCAAAAGCAAGGGTGCTGTGGCAGAGAGCCGAGCATTTCAGCTTGGAATTATTCCAAAAACTCCCTTTCCTGCTGTTCCCTGCATCACTGGGCACTTCTCCCTTGTGCAGGCAGAGATCCTGCCCTGGCAGACTGGAGGTGGTATGGGAGGAAGAAGGTGGAGGATAACACTAATCCAAGCAGTCTCTCCTGGATTGTAGTGTTTTCCATGTTTTCTTCTTTATTTTTTTTTAAACAGCATTTGAGTAGCTCGTGGTCCAAGCTGTTGATGTGGAAATGTGCCTTTCCCAGCACCATCTGATAAAGCCCCTGTGGCAACTCTGGGTTTTGTGGAGTGTTGCAAACATTTATTTTTTTAACTTGCCTTTTTACAACTTCCCATTTTTCTTTCCCTCTAATGTGAGCAATGGCTCAGTGGCTGCCAGCTCCTGCCTCCAGCCAGGGCCGTGGAGAAGCATTTGGGACCTCTGTGCACAATATGGGAAGGGAACTTAAATCCCATCTGATTCCATGGCCAGGGGACACCTTCCACTATCCCAGGCTGCTCCAAGCCCCATCCAACCTGGCCTGGGACACTGCCAGGGATCCAGGGGCAGCCCCAGCTGCTCTGGGCAGCCTGTGCCAGGGCTCAGCACCCTCACAGGGAAGAATTCCCTCCCAATATCCCATTGAAATCCCTGTCTGGGGTGCAGCAGGGTGAATGGGAAGGATATTTCCATTTCACACGTCTCCAGATTTTCAAGATACTTGGAAATGTCAGCAAGCACATAATGCTTTAAAGTGTTTTTGTTCCTAGTTTTGATAGTTTTCCTGGATTTCAGGCAGGTCTCATCCTGTGGAAGCTGTAGGTAATTATCTGCGGTCTCATGGGCAATTAGCACAGTTCCTGATCAACCTTTCTCTAGTCCCACATGTCTCCTCATGTTCCCAAATGCCAGTTCTGGCCTAAATTTCCTGACATGGTGCTGGATAAAACCTAGATTATTTCTAAGTGGGTTTTTTCCTTCTCCTCCTTTTTTCCCTCCCTCTTTTTTTTCCCCCTTCTCCTCCTTTTCCCCCCTCATCTTTTATCCCTCACCTCCTCTTCTACCTCCATTTTTATCCTCTCCCTTCTCCTCCCCTCCCTTCCCCTTCCTTTTTCTCCCTCCCCTCCTCTTCCACCCCCTTTTTTCCCTCCCCTCTTTTCCTGCCTTCTTCTTTTTCCTGTCCTCCTCTTCCTCCCTTCCCCAATGAGAACTTTCAGAGTTATTTGTGGCTTTGAAATTCTTCTTCCCAGCACCAAAAGGAGTGACTTGCAAGGGAAATCACCATTCCAAGGTTGCTGTGAGCAGGATGAGGAGGGGAGCTCTGGAATTTTCCTTGTTCATTTCCCAACATCCCTGTCTTGCCGTTGGTGCTTCCTGGAGCTGGGTGTGGGATTAAGACAGGACTGGGTTGATTCCTGATCAGACTGGAATTCCCAAAACAGTGTGATCAGAGAGCTGGGAATGTACAGCCTGGAGGAGAGAGGGCTCCAGGGAGACTTTACAGCTCCTTTCAACACCTAGAGCTGGAGAGGGGCTTTGGACAAGGAAAGGAGTGACAGAAGGGGAATGGCTTCCACTGCCAGAGGGCAGGGCTAGATGGGATATTGGGAAGGAATTCCCTGTGAGGGTGGGCAAGCTCTGGCACAGGGTGCCCAGAGCAGCTGTGGCTGCTCCTGGATCCCTGGAAGTGTCCCAGGCCAGATTGGATGGGGTTTGGGGCAACCTGGGATAGTGGAAGGTGTCCCTGCTCATGGGGGCTGTGGAATGAGATGAACTTTAAGGTCTCTTCCCACCCAAACCATCCTGGAATTTTGGGATTCAATGAGCTCTGCACACTCAGGCATTGTGCCAGCCTGGCACAGGATGTCCCAGGAATGCTTGAAGAGTCAGCAGGACAAAGGAGTGACACTGTAGGTTTGATCAGCACTTTTGTCTACTGGAGCCTCATTTTAAGCATGAGAAAAGGAAAACAAACCCAAATTGGCTTTTTGGAAGCTTGTGGTGTTGAAGGATGAGGAATAGCTGGCTCTGTAAACACAGGGAAGGAGGGACACAGCCTCAGGCTGTGGGGCTGGAGGAGGTGGTGGGGAGGGACTGGAAGTGCATGGGATGAGGGAGGCACAGCAAGGTCTGTGTTTGTTCTGAGCTGTTTGTGGGGGTGTCTGACTGGGCAGCTGGGGGCCAGGAGCCACTGGGAACCAGGAGCTTCAGACTGTGCCTTCCTGGGTTTTGGGGGTATCTTTTTCAAGTTCCACTTAATCTGAAATACAAATGGCACTAGCTGGGCTCCACAGCCTGGATTTTTGGGAGGGCACAGCTGCTTCCTCTGCCCACACTTGGCAGGACTTCCAGGCAGAAATCCCCTTTGCTGGGTTTTCCAACCGCTTATATTTCCATGGGATTTGCCCTTTAGGTCTCTCTGGAATTAGTCTGGCAAAGTTTATTGTTTCAGGCAGCACTACTGAATCTGATATGCCTTATTCCCTGATTGAGTTTGTTTGATGGGAGTTTGCCAGCTCCATTCCCTCCTCCCTGGCTGCTCTCAAAGCCTTAATTAGGAATTATACCACTTTCAGTGCCCAAACTTCCAACTGGCTGTTGAGATCAGGTGCTTTACAGCTTCAGCTTGGCCTTGGCAGTGCTGGGATAAGAGTGGAACTCTATCTTAAAGGGCTTTTCAGCCCAAACAATTCAATGATTTATCACACCAGTGGTGTGACCTGTATCAAAGCCAGGCTTTGAGGAGCTGCTGGGCCAGTTCTTAGCATTTCCATTGGCTTTTGATACGTTGTGTCTCAGCTAAACTTACACTGATAGGAGAGAGAGAGGAGAAAAAAATCTGGGCATGTTACTGCCTCAGCAGAAATATTCCTTGGTGGGAGCTGAGGAAGGTAAATACCTTCCAAATCATGTTTTACTAAACTGAAACAAAAGCCAGGCCCAGCCCTGGTCACACAGCAGCTTGCAAACGTGCCATCCTTCTGGGGATGAGGGATGGCTCTTCCTGGACTAAATCCACTCTCAGATCCCAGCTCTGTGGGAGAGGCCCCGTGGCACCGGGCAGGTCCTGGCAGATCATTGAGCTCTGGAGTTTGGAAACAGGGCAGGGCTCTGCAAGTCCTGGCCAAGGGGGTGATGGAGCTGTTGGAGGAGGTTGCTGGGGTTCCTAGCACAGCTTCCAGGCACATGGGAAGAAGCAATTCCTGGCTGACAATAGATCTGTGATAATAATGTGTGATTTGGGAGGGTTTATTACACCCATCTGAGCCCTCCCAGTGACACAGAGCTGGGGTGATTAAAACCTGCTCCCCAGAAAGAACACTGCCTGTGCCATCCCAGCAGAGCTGTGGGATCTGTGTCATCTTTGTGAAAACAGGAGGCTGAGCCTGGAGGGAAGATGAGCTCAGAGGTGTTGCTGGCTGGAGTGGGATTTCTGATCCTGCTGGGAATCAGCTGTACCTCGTGCTGGTGTGCCTGAGAGCTGAACTCCTAAAGGAATGTGCTGGGGCTGGAATTAGTTGAGGTCTTGATGGGAAAATTTTTGCAAGGATGTGGCTTCTTCCAAGGCTGTGTGCTCAGAGAGTGCTGTGTCAGCTTGTTGGGGAAGGAGGTGACTGAATCTGCCTGGTTTGGGATGGTTTTTAAGGCTTCATCCCTCCCTCCTGGCTCCTTTGACGCATCCCTGCCCTTTAACAGCAAACCCTTGGATTTATTGCCTTGTGCTTTGAAGCGAGAGACCTTGACTGTGGATTGCCCTGGGAGATCCAGCCTGGCACAGCTCTGCATTCCCTCCCTACCCTCCCCAGCCAGCTCAGCTCCACCAGCACCACCTCCAGGGTCATCCAGGGAGGGGTTAAAATCCCCAAACCCCCAAAACATCCCTCAGGATGTTGTTTGCTTCGAGGTCTGTGCTGTGTGAGGGAGATAAATAAATTCTGTGCTTTGTTCTGCAGTTTATAAAAGATTCATGATGAGGCAGCCGACTAAAAAAAGCCTCTTGTGTTGTCTCTTCTGGTTTAGTTACCTAAATGACTTGGATAGAATATCCCAGCCGACCTACATTCCAACTCAGCAGGATGTGCTGCGGACCAGAGTGAAAACTACAGGAATTGTGGAGACTCACTTCACCTTCAAGGACCTGTATTTCAAGTGAGTGAAGGGCTCTGCCCATGCCCTGCACTGGGGGCACATCCCACACTTGCTCCTGGTTGAACTGTCCTCCTTCCCTCCGTTATCCCTCTCCTCTGGCATCGCTCACTGGAGAGACCGGTTTGACTTTGATTTGCCTTCTGTTCTTTTCAGCTGCTTTTATGTTGGAATCGCAGACACAGGTACTGACTGCTCGTTTCCAGGATCCAATCCCAAAAATAATACTAAAAGGACACTGACTGGAGTTTGAGTTTGATTTTAACCCTTTCCTCGGAGCAGAGGAACCAAGCCGTGTCCGCAGCCAGGCTGTGGCTCCGGGATGCATGGTGTGCTCCATGTGTTCCTCTGGGAATTGCCAGATTGTGCCTGGCACTGCAGGGGCTGGGACTTTGCTGTCCCCCCTGCTGATCCAGTCCCTGCCAGGCTGTGGATCCAGCCTGCTCCTGGCAGTGTCCCTTTATATGTCACTAACGAGCTTCCTCTAACCTCAGAGCGGCTCCCGCTGCCTCCGTTCGCTGAGGCTGCATCCCCTGGTCCTCACCTTGGATCCCTGTAGCTCCCCTTCCTGCTGCTTAGGAATTCCTTGCTTTGGATCCCACGTGTGCTCCTGACAAACAGCTGGAGCCCCACAGCATTCCTGTGCTGGAGGGTGGCTGTAGGACAGTGCAGTGCCTGTGGCTCAGCCTCCTTCCCTCTGTCTGTGCCAATGGTTTGGAGCCTTTCCTGCTCACATTCCTAAAAAGCATCTGTTGGCTTATTTAGAAATGGAGTGTGAAACACTGATGAGGTTGCAGCAAAATCCAAGTGGTGCTTCTAAAATCCAAGGGTTTTACCAGGATCCCACACTGATTTGGATTGGATGGGACCTTAAATCCCATTCAGTCCCACCTTCCACTATCCCAGGTTGCTCCAAGCCCTGTCCAGCCTGGCCTTGGACACTTCCAGGGATGGAGCAGCCTCAGCTGCTCTGGGCACCCTGTGCCAGGGCCTGCCCACACTCACAGGGAAGGATTCCTTCCCAATATCCCATCCATCCCTGCCCTTTGGCAGTGGGAAGCCATTCAACTTGTTCTGTCCCTTCACACCCTTGTCCCAAGTCCTTCTCCAGCTCTCCTGGAGCCTCTTTAGGCACTGGAAAGGACTCTCAGGTCTCTCTGGAGCCTTCTCCTTCTCAGCTGTCCTGGCTCCTGAGCAGAGGGGCTCCAATCCTTGGAGCATCTCCATGGTCTCCTCTGGAGAAGGAAACTTTTGCACAGTTTTTTGGAGAACAGCATTTTGGCTTCCCAACTGTGCAATTTTAGAATATTTTTAACAAAAATGCCAAAATACTCTGCATCATCAATGTATTTATGCAGCTTCTGGTCCATCCAGGGAATAACTTGTCTCCCCTTGGTGATGGATCAGGATTAGCATCTCCAGAGTGTTCCTTTAATCATCTCCCTCCCAGATCCCTCTCAGAGCCATTGATCATGTGCAGGGCCCCAGACACACGAGGTGCTGTCCCAGAGGGATTTGCTCCACAAAGGGAAACACTAATCCATCAGAAACCCTGGTGCTGCCAGCTCTGCTGTGATATTCCATGTCAGACATTAATAATGGGATGGGGAAGGCACAGTGACTGGAATTGGGATGAGCTGAGTTGTCAGGGATGCTCTTCCTTTGTGGATCTCTCTGTGCTAATGGCAAATGATTCAAGCCATGTAAATATCCTGGATTCTCACAGAAATTTCCATCTTGCCTTCTAGACCAGGGTTAAATAGAACATGGGAGTTAGTTTGGGATCATTAAATCCCCCCCTGGACAGCTCCTTGTCTGCTCTGGGAGCAAATCAGTATCTATGACTTAATAACTCAGATATTAACTTGATTTAATTAAATCCCAGTCCTGGACTCTCATGAAAATATTTGGATGAGCAGGGGGCTGGAACTACCTGTGACACAAATTCCTATTTAATTAGAAATTAATTCAATTTATACAGAAATTCTATAAGCACTGATCAGCCTTTAAACTCCAGTACCTCAGATTATTTTTAAATACATGAAATTATTTCTTAACCCCCTTAATTTCCTCCTGGGTTCCAGCAGGAGCTTGTAGCTAGTGTGTTCCCAATAATCTATTTCCCTGCAGGTGCTGTGAGAAAGTGTTTGGAGTCCAGTCAAGCGAATGGGTTGTTGCTAAGGAAATAGGAAAGAGAACAAAATCAGCAGAGCTCTGGATGGTGACTTCCAGATCTTCCTGCTGAAAACCAGAATCATGGAATGATTTGGCTTGGAATGGATACTAAGTCTCATCCAGGGACACCTGGAACCAGACAGGCAGGGACACCTTCCCCTAGCCCAGGTTGCTGCAAGCTCTATCCACCCTGGCTTGAAAGAAAGTAGAGGATTCTGATTTAAAATCCCCTCTCCCAAGAAGGGAATTTTAAAGCCCTCTCTCCTGAGGGAAGCTCCCAAAGCCCTGCGTGTTCCCAAGCTGCTGCTCAGCCTCCCCCAGCCTTGGGAGCACTGGGGGGGCTGGGCAGGAGGGCTGTGCACAGCTCCTGAGCCACTTCTGCCTCCCCCAGGATGTTCGACGTGGGAGGGCAGCGCTCGGAGCGGAAGAAGTGGATCCACTGCTTCGAGGGTGTGACAGCCATCATCTTCTGTGTGGCCCTGAGTGACTACGACCTGGTGTTGGCTGAGGATGAGGAGATGGTGCGTGTCCTGGCATTTCTGGCTGCAGGGAAGGGAGCTGGGAGCATCCTAGTCCATCCTGCAGCAGGCTGGAATGTTCCTGGTGTACTCCTCCCGTTAAATTGTCTGAGAGCTGCAAGGACAAGCACTCCTTGGATCAGCTGCTGGAATCTTGCCCCACAAAGTGACAAATACAATCCATCCATGAGGTTTTCCACCTTCCTGGTTGCTGGGAGATGCCTGGAGTTGTTCTCATGGCTTGTTCCCTGCATGTGAGTCACTCCAGGAAGGAGAGGAGGAGGAGGTGACCTGTCCCCCTGTGCTCCTCCTGGGACAGTGGCAGTGAGGATGTGGCAGTGACACCCCAATTTTGAGTCTGGCCTGTGCAGCAGAGCCTCTCTCACCCGTCCCACCCTTCCCTAACATCTCTCCCATTGGATTTCCTTTTCCAGAATCGGATGCATGAGAGTATGAAACTCTTTGACAGCATCTGTAACAACAAATGGTTCACAGACACCTCCATCATCCTCTTCCTGAACAAGAAAGACCTGTTTGAGGAGAAGATTAAGAAGAGCCCGCTAACAATCTGCTACCCAGAGTACACAGGTAGGCTGGGAACACTGGGACCATGGGATCATCTGTGTCACCAGGCCAGGAATGAGTGAGTCAGAGCCTTGCACAACCCAGAATCAGATCCAAACTTTTCCCCCAATTCCTTCCCTGTGCCTCCTGGACAGCATCTCTGTTCAGCTGGCTGGTAGCTCATTTTCTTGGAAAAGAGCTGTGGTTGGGAATAACCTTTGTCTTTCCCTGGAATAAAGTGTTGCATCCCAACAAATCAAGGTCACTTCTCCATTTCCACACCTTACTGGAACAATAATTCCATTTAAATTCAATTTTAGAGGCTGTGGAACTTAACTGTGTCTTGCTCTGGCTCCTGTGCACACTGGAGTGTCCGTTTTCAGTGTGGATTGTTCTGGAGCCCATCCCTGCTGTGGTTCCACACAGGTGGAAGGTTTTACCCAGGCACTGCTCTAGGCATTCACATGGTTAAAAATCCTTCAGATCTCTTCAAAGCTGTTGATTTCTGTGATTCCCAAAGAAGCTGTGGATTCCCTGTCCCTGGAAGTGCTCGAGGCCAGGCTGGACAGGGCTTGGTGTAGTGCAAGGTGTTCTTATTCCTGGAAGGGGGTGGAACGAGATGGGATTGAAGGTCCCTTCCAGCTCATGACTCCCATGATTTGTTACTCTCTGTGCAGCTGTCCCTGCACACAGCAATCCCTGGATCCCATGTCTGAGGTCAGTGCCCAGGGAATAGACTTCAGGTATCCCAGAAGGAGTTAATGGTGGATTTGGATTTGTAGCTGGATGAGGCAGATGGTTGCAAGCAGCTTAGTGTGGACTTAAAAGCTCCCGTGAGGCAGTGGGCAAAGCCAGGGATCTTCTCCTCTGCAGGCTCCAACACGTACGAGGAGGCAGCTGCCTACATCCAGTGCCAGTTCGAGGATCTGAACCGCAGGAAGGACACCAAGGAGATCTACACCCACTTCACCTGCGCCACCGACACCAAGAACGTCCAGTTCGTCTTCGACGCCGTCACCGACGTCATCATCAAGAACAACCTCAAGGAATGTGGGCTCTACTGAGAGGTAAATCCAGCTCGGGGTGTCCAGCTGGGAAAGGCTCTCTCTGCTCCCTTCTACATTCCTGGTTTCCTTCCCAGTGTTTCTGCCTGGTGAGCCCCAGCCTCTCTTGCTGCCTCGTGGGGACAGCGACGAGCATGACCCAGGAGCAGAGAACATGTGGAATCCTGGAATTCTTTAGCACAATCTTCTGTCTTAGGGACCTTTTATTGCTGTGGGATGTGGAATTAGGGCACAGTGAAGCCACGTAGTGGGAGTAGATCCTCCTGGCATCGTTGGACGGCGTGGTCTCCGGGATGTGCGGTGGATTCCAGCTGGATTCCAGACCTTGGATATGTAGCTTTCTCTCTTCCTTTGGTTATCAAGCCACCACTAGTCTGTTTTTAAGGTTATTTTTTTCTTTCCATCGAGAAAACTATAACTTTACTAAACTTTATTTCTTTATTTGCAAACCTTGTTTTAAAAATAATAATAATTAAAAAAGCAACAAAAAAAAATCACTTAACTATGCACATGTGAGCAGATCCTGCAGAAAATATTCCTCTTAGCAGGAATTCCTTGTTTTTAACACTTGCTATGGCCAGGATTTAATATTTCTGCAGTACTAAGGGATCCTTAGACCTTCGGCTTTTTTTCCATGTGTGATTTGTTACCATCCTGCTCCCCCCAGGCTTTGGGAAAGGCTCCTGCAGCAGAAGGAGGGTTTAGGTTCTTTTGGGGGTTTGAGCCCAGTTTTATGCCAGTATGGGAAGGGATTTGTGCTCAGCATAATCCTAGCTCAGTGGGGAGAGGAGCTGAGCCCTCGCTGGGGGAAAACTGCTGCTTCCCAAGTCCCAAACCACTGACTCCTGTGCATTTTTTGGAATGAAAACGGTGGATTATTCTGTGCTGCCTTTCCCATGGCCCTCCCTGCCCAGCCCTGTCCTGAGCATGCCTTTACTTTGTCTGTGTGGTGCCAAATCCCTGTTTCCCTCTAGTGCCATCCCTAACCAGTCCTACATTCCTTTGCTGATCCATGATTGCATCCAGACTCCTCCCAGTTTGTCATGTGTACAGTTGGATCTGTTAGACTTGTTGGCAGTATTAAAATGGTGAGTAAAGATTGTAGCCTTTTCTCCACTTTATTCTTCCTTTTTCCAGGAGTGTTCCCAGCTTTTGTGCTTTGCTGGAGAAGGAAAGGAAGAGCTTTGATGGGAACTGGGTGGAATTATCTGGACAGGGAGGTTCCTTGTGCTTTATCACCCACCACTGTTGGTGCTGTGCTGCTCCCAAACACTTGAGTCGTGCTGGCACAATTGGAACATGCCAGGAATCCCCTTGCCCATGGGATTATTGGCAGATGGATAATTACTGCTTATTTATGGCCCAAATCTCACTGGCTGCTGTGAACCTCATGGGAATTCTGCTCTGGGTGCTTCTGGGATGGAGATGGGACTGTTCTGAGAACACTTGCTTAGAAATCCAGGATAAATTCCTCAGGGAGGCTCGTGCCTGCTGGCAGGGGGAATCCTGAGGGAGATTCCCTGTTCTGGAATCTTTTCCAAGCTGTCTGGAGCTGTGTATGCTTGACAATTCCATTCCAGCCATCCTACATGGGATAACTCACCCTTTAGACTCATCCAGGAGCTTCATCTCATGCAGGGGTGCTGCCCAGGAAGATTTTTGGGATGGTAACCCCCATCCCACCCTCCCAGGAGCCCAGCAGTGGCCATAGGGTGATCCAGGTGAGATCCAGAGATCCATACACCCCCAGAATGGATGCAAAGCAGGTGAAATATCCCTTGGTCCAGGCTCTGGGACACAGGAATAGAGCAAAGTGGAAGTGGGAGAAAGGAAGAACATCCACATCATGCATATTCCTTTATTGTGTTTCCCTACAGTTAAATGAAGCTGGATGGGAGATCTCTGCAGGAGACAGGGAGAGGATGGATACAGGGCTCATCTATGGATTATTTACAAACAGACAGAGCAAATGCAGCTCTAAGTAGCAGAATGAAAATCTTTCAAGTAACCATTTCCTCTTTATCCAGCCCATTCCTGGGCTGGAGTTGGGATTCCCTTCCCCAGCCCCTCCTGCCTTAGAAATTCCCTCCATTTAGGGCCCAAAACAACCCCACAAAGCCCTGATTTGTCCTGCCCAAGGGCTGAGTTGGTTCCCAGGAAAGACTGAGGTTGGTTCCCAGGAGTGACTCAGAGGTTATGAAGACTCCACCTTCCCCAGAAATTCCGTCCTAGATTAATCCAGCTTCAGTCCAAGGGCAGGAATGGGCTGCAGAGGGATGGGCAAGGGGGCAATGTCTATCCTACCTCCCAAATTCCCTCAGTGTTCCTATTCCTGGCTGTGCTCTCTGGTGTCAAACCTCCTGTAAAACGCTGAGAACAGGGGTTCTTCCTTGGAAAAAAAAAGAGGAAATGGCCATGAAAGGGAGCAGGAAGTTGAGCTTCAGCCCCTTCCTAGTTTGGGTTTGGAAGGAGGCGGATTTGGGCAGGTCATAGAAAAAGTGGGAGCGAGTGACGTGTGGTGGGGGTTGGTTCTTCCTTTGGCTCTGCTCAGCAGAACGGTGAGACGGGAATGTTTTCTTCTTCTGGGAGGGAGGAGAGAGAACAGGGAGTTAAACACACCCAGGGAAGGGCTTAGAGGAGCAATTTTATGGAAACAAGGGGAAAACTCAGGTGAGGTTCAGTGACGTGTCATCTCATCCCTCTGCCTTCCTCCGTGGTGATGAGGATGGAGCATCCCCCCCACACCTCCCCCTTTTCCAGGTGCCACCTTCTGGTGCCTCCTGCCTGCAGGGAACCTGCTTGAGGATTTTTTGTTGTTTTTGTTTCTTTTTTCACCTTTTTCCTGCTTTTTTGTTAATATTCAAGGATAAGGGAAGCACCAGAGGTTCCCTGAAAAGCAAAGTTCCAGAGCCGGTGGCTGGGAGCTGCTTGGAAAGAGGGGAGAAAGGATGGAATTCCTGCTGCTGCTCAAAATTAGTGCAAGAATTAGCATGATAAACCCTAATTAGGGTGATAAACCCTAATTAAAGTTTTAGGATGAGCTAAAAGGCTGGGAGCAGCAGAGTCCACTGAGGCTGGGCAGGTGGAATTGCAACAGGAGAGAAATAAAATTATTCCCTTTAGCTCAGGTGGAGGATTTGGGAATCTTTTCATCACTCCATGTGCAAGGGTAGGAATTGTCAGTCTGAGTCCATCCCACTGTGGGATGGGACTGAATCCTGAATCACATGGGAGCTCAGCACAGGGATGTGACCACGTCCCTGGGCTAATGGGACCCTGCACTTCCCGCTCCCCACTGCTCCCAGTCCATCCTCCCCACCCCTACTCCTAAGATTTCCAGGACTTGGTGGCAAAACCAGGGGGACCTACATCCCACCACCCCACAAAGCAGGACGGAGCCAGCTCTGATCATCCTTGTCCTCCTCCCAGCCCTTTGTTGGGGAAGGGGCCAGCTCTGTTCATCCTAATCCTCATCCCCAGCTCTTTTTTTTTTTTGGGATGGCTCTGACTCTGTTCATCCTTATCTCCAGCCCCTTCCCCAGCCTTTTTTTTGGGGGGGAATGGAACTGGCTCTGCTTTTCTTCATCCCCTTCTCCCTCCTCCAGCCCTTTTTTTTGGGATAGAGCTGGTTCTGATTGTCCTTCTCCTTCTTCCTCAGCCCATTTTAGGGGATGGAGCCAACTCTGCTCTTTCTCATCCCTGTCCTCCTTTCCCAGCCCTTTATGGGAGGTATCCACGTTTGATCATTTTAATATCCCTCCCCTTTCCCAACACTTTTTTTTGGGCTGGAGCCAACTCTGATCAGCCTTATCCCTTCCCCAGCCCTTTTTCTGGGATGGAACTGGCTCTGCTCTTCCTCACCTCCCTCTCCTTCCCCAGTCTTTTCTGGGATGGAGCCAACTCTGATCATTCTCATCGTAGTCCTCTTCCCCAGACCTTTTTCCAGAAGGATCCAGCTCTCATCATCTTTATCCTTCTCCCCTTTCCCAGCCCTTTTTCTAGGATGGAGCCAATACTGATCATCCTCCTCTTTATCCCTCTTCCCTTTCCCAGCCCTTTTTGGGATGGAGCCGGCTCTGACCACCCTCCTCCCCTTCCCTCTCCCAATTTTCTGGCTCCAGCCTCTCTCCCATACCTGGGTGCTCAGAAGAGGCCGCAGTCCTTGAGGTTCTCTTTGATGATCACGTCTGTGACGGCATCGAAGACGAACTTGACGTTCTGTGTGTCTGTGGCACAGGTCATGTGGCTGTAGATCTCCTTCACGTCCTTCCTCATGTTGAGGTCCAGGAACTGGGTCTTGATGTAATTCCCTGCATCCTCAAACGTGTTTGGACCTGTGGAGGGAAGGAATGCTGCTGAGCTGCTCCCGTGGGGACGGGTGTCAGAGGAAGAGGAAAAGGGTGGAGTGCTGACCACGTGTAGCACAGAACTCCTTTTTACTCCATTTCTATTCTTCCAGATGCTTTCCTGAGGCCACATCTGTCCTCTGCTCAGCTCCAGCCTCCCAGGATTTGATTCACCACCCCATAGAGCAGGATGGAGCTGGTTCTGCTCATCCTCATCCCCTTCCCAGCCTTTTTTTGGGATAAAACCACTCTGATCCTCCTCATCCCCTTCCCAGCCTTTTTTTGGGATAAAACCACTCTGATCCTCCTCATCCCCTTCCCAGCCTTTTTTTGGGATAGAGCCTATTCTCATCATCTCTCTCCCCTTCTCTAGCCTTTTTTTGGGATAGAGCCAGTGCTCATCATCCCCATCTCCCCTTCCACAGCCCTATCACAACACACCCCAAAACTGAATTGCTGTGTCTTTGCTGGGACCACAGAACTGCTCAGCCCTGGTTTGGGGGGTCTCGAGGAGGAGGGGTGAGGCTGGGAAGGGTCTGGACTCACCATCATACTCAGGGAAGCAGATGCTGAGATGGACTTTCTTGATCTTTTCCTCAAAAAGGTCCTTCTTGTTGAGGAAGAGGATGATGGAGGTGGCAGCAAAGAACTTGTGGTTGCATATACTGTTGAACAGGTGCAGGGATTCATGCATCCGGTTCTGTAGGGAAGGGATGGTCATGGATTGGCCCCCCCTTTGTGCCACTGCAGCCCACCCCCAAGCCCCCATTCCCAAGAAAAGAGCTTCTCCCCGTTTGCTGCAGCAGCAGCTGGTCCTGCTGCCTGCCCAGTCCCTCCTGCCCACCCAAAATCACAGATAAATCCAGCTGATGCTCAGGGTAGGCAGTGGTTCCAGTCCCTCCTGGGATTGTCAGAAATGAAGGATTGTGGTGATTTTACTGGGAAAATTATCCATGGGAACCTCTCATCCTGCTCACTGAGCACCATTTCAGTCACCAGGGGGATGCTCGTGTTGGACCATGGCTTCTGGCTGTTATCCACAGCTTCAGGAAGGAGCTGGGAAAGGGAAAACTCCAGTTCTAAAGCAGATGTTGAGTGGTTAGTTTGCTGCTGGGTCATCCTGAGGGGGTGAGAATGCATCTAGGCAGAGCCAAGTCCAGTGGGGGGTTTTTCTTGAAATAAGGGGAATCCTCCATCTTGGTGGGCAGCAGGTAGGTTTTCCAGGGATGGTTTCCCTCATCCAGCTTCCCATCACAGTAGCTTTTCTGAATGCAGAGCACTGGCTCTGCCCCAATTCCTGCCCTGGCTGAGGATTCCAGCCTCTCCCAAGGGCTCCCATGGGAAGGATGCTCTCCTGCACGTGTCTGGAGAAAACGCTGCGAGCTCCTGCTTGGCCATGGCAGGGCAGATCTCAACCCTGATCCCACTTTAGGAGAAGGTGTTTGGATCCCAAGGAGCAGCCATGGGACCTGGAGGAGATGGATGCCAGGGAAGAAGTTGCTCCTGCTCTTCTTGTCTTCACTCCTTATCTCTTACTTCTTCAAAGAAAAACGTATTATGGAGCTTCCATGTTCCTCCTCTCTGGGTCTGTGCCCTCTGAGCTGCTTTCCCAGGGCTCTGCTGGTGCATCCCTCACTGGACACACTTTGGATCGTGTCCCTGTGCCCCCAGACTGGGAGGGTGGGAGCTGCCCCTCCTTACCCCCTCTGCTCACCTCAGAGGATACAGCAAGGCACAAGGTGCCTCAGGACCAGATTTTCCTTTATCCCAGCTGGTTCCTGGGTCTTCTTGCCCTTCCCTTTGGCTTTGTTCCAGTTGACTTGTTCTGTGGCCATTCTCCAGTGGCTCTCAGGATTGCTCTGGAGCACTTGGGGGTTTCCTTGTAGGCAGACCCATGAATTCATGACCCACAAGAAGTGCAAACACCTTTACTGGCTGCAACTGGGTGGGAACCAGCGCCATGTGCATCTCCCACATCTTTCCTGGATCACCCAGAGCATCTGACAGTGCAGTGTTGTTCCTCCCCCCTCAGCACTCCCTGTTCCCGTCCCCTTTGGCTCCCAGTGCCTCCAGGACCCCAACCCACCACTTCGTCATCCTCCACCAGCACCATGTCATAGGCGCTCAGGGCCCCGCAGAAGATGATGCAGGTCACACCCTCGAAGCAGTGGATCCACTTCTTCCTCTCTGAGCGCTGCCCTCCCACGTCGAACATCCTGGGGAGGGGACAAGGATGAGGAGCACACACACCTGGTCCTGACACCACCCATGTGACAGTCCCAGTGCCACATCCTTGGGGGGACAGGAATCACTGTCCATGGGAGGGCATTGGTGGTCCCTCGAGTGTCAGGGTCACCCCAAAATCCCTCCCTGCTATCAGGGCTGGGGGGGTCGTGGAGGAGTGGTCATGGAGGTGGGGGAGGCTCCCACGAACCTGAAGTTCAGGTCTTTGACAGAGAACTTGGTCTCGATGATCCCTGTGGTCTTCACTCGGGATCGCAGCACATCCTGCTCGTTGGGGAGGTAGTTGGGGGCCGTGATCCTGTCCAGCTGGTTCAGGTAACTGGGGGGACAGGAAGGGATGTGACCTGCTGCCAAGGGGCTGCCTATGTCTCCCCTTCCCCTGGATATTTGGGGATGGTTGTGGGGCTGACCTCTGCCAAACACTGGGACTCCGGGGCAGTGACATCCCTGGGGGAGCTGAGGGACAGCAGGGGTGGTGGGGCTGCAGGCCAGCGGCACTTTTGGGATGGGCGATGACAGCAGTGGGATGGAGGATGGCACCAGCTGGGATGGAGGATGTAGGACAGCACTGATGGAATGGAGGACAGCAGCAGTGGGATGGGGGATGGCACTAGTGGGATGGAGGATGAGGCTGGTGGGATGACGAAAGGCAGGCTTGGGGTATTCCCAGGAGCAGGGAGGAGATGGATGTTGCCAGGCTGGGTTAGAACCAGCCATGAGCTGCCAGGGGCAGTCCCTGTTGTGCCCGCCATGTCCCCACTCACTACGCAGCTGAGTCGTTGAGCTGGTACTCGGCAGCGCGGTCAAAACACGCCTGAACCCCCCCATCCTTCCACAGCTTCTTGATGCAGGTGACCAGCTCGGGGGGCATCGTGCCCTCCTCGATGGAGTCAGCCAGGTTGAAGAGCAGCCGGCCTTCATCCTGCAAGAGGGATCTTCGTCACCAACCCTGCCATGGCCCCATCCCCCCAAAGTGCCCTCAGGACTGGGGGGACAGCATGGGGCTGCCCTGGCCCCATGCCATGGGGTTTGGGGGGACAGGGACACTCCCCCGACTGACCGCACAGGAGGCCTCAGCGTAGTCGATGCCCAGCGTGGACATGGCGCGGATGATGGCCAGGATGGACTGCAGGATGTTCCCATAGATGATGGACTTGAACTCCATGCACTCCTCCTCTGTGTAACCGTCCTGGTGGATGATCCTGGAAGGCACAGTGGCCTCAGCCCCAAGCCAGGACATCCCCTCTGGGGCAGGAATCACCACCCCACACTGAGCACCACCAGGTGGCATGGGGGGTGACTGGGGGTCCAGCCACCCCGTGTCCAAGAGCTGGTGGCTCATCCTGGTGGCCTCCCCCTCCCCAGTCTGGCTCAGGCCATACTCACTTCATCTGCTTCACGATGGTGCTCTTCCCTGACTCTCCAGCCCCTGGAAAAGGGTAGGAGGGACACCTTAGTACCCATCAGGGCCTGATGCCACAGTGATGGGCACCCCATGGGAGACCAAAACCACTGTCCCTCACCCATTCCCTGCTTAGACACCCCAGCCTGGCCTCTTCCCACCACCACCATTGTCCCCACACTCCTGTCACCCCTTGCACCCTGTGTGGGACCCCAGCTCTGGGACCCCCAGGGTGGTGGGAACCTCCTGGGTGCCAGTGCCCCAGGTCCCACACCTCCCGCCCACCATGGGCAGTGCCTAGCGATGCCTTTGGGGCTGTAAGCTGCTTAGGGCAGCACAGGAAGCTGCTTAGAATTAGGGTGTTAATCGCCTTGACCCCAGCCCCCCCACCTGGATAAGGCCTCACTGCTGGCCCCTGCCCCATGGAGTCACCCCCCATGCCCCACAGGGACACCCCCCTGCCCCCTGGGGTGTGGAGGGACCCCCAAAGAGATGGTTCCTGCTGGTTTTGGGGTGCTGGTGGCAGGAGCTCCCCAGGCTCTTGCTGACCCCCCTGAGATGTGGCACATCCTCGGTGGGACTCAGTATCTTGGTCCCTTTCCCCTATCCCCCTACTGTCCCCTTCGTGCTTGCCATCACCAAGAGCCCATGTCACCTCCAGCCCTTCCCAGGGATAACCCTGGGGACGTCCTAGTGGCAGACAACCTCTCCAGGCTGATGGCAGCTTGTCCAAGGGGTACCAGGGACAGGGCGAGCCCAGGGGGTCATGGGTTCCCTGTCCCCCTCCCCATCCCCACATCCCCTCAGCCTCAATGGGGTGGAAACACAGGGACATCTCCAGGGGACATTCCCTCCAGCCTTACCAAGCAGCAGCAACTTGACCGTCTTGGCCTCCTTATCTGCATCCTCCTGGAGCTTCTTCTCCAGCTCCTTGGACCTCTTGGCCATCTCCTTGTCCTCAGCACTGGCCCCGCTCCCCATGGCTTCGTTCTCCTCCTCCAACAACTCCACAATCTCCTCTAGGTCCCCAGGCTTTTCCAGCTCTTCAAGAAGATAACAGGCACACCTCGGGGACGAGGTGGGCACAAGGGGATGAAGCAGAAATTCCAAAAAAGACGAGGCAGGTACCCCACACCCTGATGTTGGGGTGCCCCAAGCTGGCAGCACTCTTTGGTGGGTCCTCGCTGCTGGCTGCCCCCCGCTCTCTCTCTTAATTCCCCATGGATAACCTGATTTTTTTTGACCGTGGGATTTGGGGACTTTTTATCTTGCCATGTGACCCAGGAAATCCAATTAGCCCAAGATGGCAAAGATTAGGGCTCAGGGAGAAAAAAAAAGACGGAGCATCTCAGGGAGGTGGGCAGGGAGCTTTACGTAAGGGGGGGCATCAGCGTGACACCCCCTGCCCGTGGGGACTGCTCCCCTGAGGTGACTTGGGAAGTGGGAATCATTTTGGGGCTCCCTCGTCTGTGGGCTGTGATCCCACTTTTGGGGGATCACTGAGGATGGGATCAGCACCTGGCTGTGTGTGTCCCCCGCCCCTGGGTGCTCCGGAGCAGTGGCAGGGGACTGGGTGGTGACAGGGGGACAGAGTGGTGGCAGGAAGGTGATGGCGGGGGACGGTGGCACTGGGGGATTCCTCTCGCAGGGAAAAAGAAGCTAATTACCCCCGGGGGTGGGTAACGAGGCCCCCTAATCCTGCCCCGCTGGGCGCCGCCCTCCCGCTGCCTAAGCTCTTTAATGGGATCGTGGCTCAGCCTTCCTCCTCCTCCTCTTGCCCCCTCCCAGCCCATCCCCCAGCCCAGCAGCCCCCCCAAACCCTGGAGGACAGGTGGGTGCCTCCCCTTCCTCCTACGAGGCTGGTTTCAGGTGGGCACTGCAGGGGGAGCCCCCCGCCCCGGGATGGGCTTTGGGACTCCCAAAAGTGCTGCAGGTCCCCGATGTTCGGGTTTAAGGTCCCCAAATCCCTGCACTTCACAGGGTCACCGGGGGCTCCATGTCACCGCACCGGTGTCCCCACGTCCCACCGGGCGCATATTGCCTGCCAGCGCCGTTGCTTGGGGACACTCTGTTCCCGCTGTCCCCGCGAACACAAAGCCCTTTCTGAGCCACTAATGAACTCGGCGCTAATGAGAGGGGGTCCAATTAAAATACCAGACGCCACCCCCCCTCCCCGCCGTGTGCGGACAGTGCTGGGCAGGGGACATGACTCAGGCTGGGGGTCCCCACTGTCCCACGTGGCTGTTGTGCCCTCCCAGCTTGGCACAGCGGTGGCCCTGGTGGGTGGTGTCACTTCGCTGTCCCTTCACCCCCTCGACAAGGGGTGGGGGGCACAGGGGGGGTGGGTGACATTCCCTCCGCTTTAACAGCTGCTAAAAATACCCCCCCGCGCCAGTGGCAGATTAGGGGACACTCGGGGCGCTCGGAGGGGACACAGCCCGACAATCACACAGAGCCACCCCGGCACCGGGAGCCCCGGCCCAGGTAGGGACACGCGGAGACGGAGGCAAGGGCAAAGGTGACACCCCCGGCACCCCCGCAGCCGGGCTCTGCTGCTGGGGTGGCCCCCAGTTTGGCTGGGGGGTGAGTTGGGGGACTTGGAGGGGCAGGGACATGGGGACATTCCTAGAGGGGCTCAGGGCAACCCCCCAGCAGGGTCTGAGCGGGAGGAGTGCTGGTGGCAGAGTGTGAGTCCTTCTTCTTTTGGGCTGCGGCACCATCTCGGGGTGGGGGGATCATCATCGTGGAGGAGGGGATGCCCCATTTTGGGGAGTATTCGCTGGTTTCGGGGGTACTCGG
>VXBI01003153.1:181351-192443 GCA_013397375.1 Toxostoma redivivum
GGGGTAAGTGTGGTCTGGGTGGGAGAGGGCAGGGAGGGAGGTCAGGGAGGTCACACCTCCACAGCTATTCCATGCTCCTCTCCAGCACGGGAGATGATGTGCTGGGATCCAAGTGAGCCCAAAGAAAGCTGGAAATTGCCTTTTTCTCCTCCAGTTTTGGCATTTGGGATGAATTCCCTCATGGAAGAGCCCCATGCTGCTCCCCAGCCCTTCCCTCTTCCTCATTGCTTCCTTTGCAAGGGCAAACCTAATCCAAAAGATTCCTGCTGTGCTCTGCCAGGGCAGAGTGGGATCTGGGCCTTGGAATGCTCCTCCACCCCTAAATCCCCCCAAATTTAGGAAGAGCCCCAAATCCCCTATCCTGGGATCTGAGGGACCCAGTGGGGTTTGGAATGGCAGCAAGAGGTGCTCAGCAAAGCTCAGGGATCCCAGCTCTTCCCTGGAAGAGAACCAGGTGAGTTTCTTGGCTGGATGGAGCACCTGGAGCTGCTCAGAGACCCGAACCCATCCTTCCCACGGGCAGACCCAGGGACACTGAGCTTGTGGGCACGATGGGGAGCAGAATGTGATCAAGGGTGCAAGTGACATCTTTTCCAGGGAAAACCTAATTTCCATGGCATCTTTGCAGTGAGGAGGATGAAGGTGGCAGTGCCCACATGGCACTGAGCTGGTGGGGCTGTGCAGGCTGCAGCCAGGACAGCGATGCTGTGGTGGGGTGGGATGAGTGGGGTTCCTTTCCCATGGGAATGTGCTGCTCAGTCACATCCCTGGGGACCTCGTGGGTGATGGGAGTGGGTTGGGAACCCCCTCGATGTCCCCAGGGAGGGGGATGGGTGCAGAACGTGACGCCCAGCACGGGTCAGGGGTGTTGCACCCAAGGGAGAAGCTCCGGAGGAAGTTGTGAAAGGGGGAGCAGAGGCCGTCAGTGGGGTGTGGGGTGTGGGGTGTGGGGTGCAGAGAATCCACGGCAGGAGCTCCCTGGGGAATGGGGTGGGAGGTTCCTCCACCCACATCATGGAATTGTCCGTGGGTCCTTCCTCCCTCGGGTGGGAGCTGGGCAGGAAGGGGTTACAGGTTTGGGGGCTGTTGGGAGCAGGCTGAGGAGCTGGGATGTGTTTTACCAAAACCCCAACTGCTCTCCTGCCATCAGGGGCCATCTCTCACACTTGCCCATGGACACCCCGTGGAAGTCACAGGAGGGGAGTCCAGGTGTCCTGAGCCCCCCAGCATTGCTTCCAACATGATCCAGGCTCGCTGGGACACAAACAACTGGTTTTTCCACCAAAAAAGCAACTGTTTCCTTCCAGGAAACATAATTCCATTCTTAAATATTAGGAATGGAAAGCATTTCACCCTCCCTATTGTTTGGCTCCTGTGGGAGAAGGAGGAGGAGCTCATCCTATTCCAGCCAGTGCAGCTTCTGCTGGACATCAGGAGGGTTGTGCCATTGGATGACATGAATTTCCAGGGCCATTTTCTGTCCAGGAATGGCTTGATCAGGTCCTAAAACTGGTCCAAAATGTGAATTCTTGAACAAGAGTCTCCAACCTCTGGAGTCATGGACACTCACTCTGGTTTTGTTCAGGGTTTGCCAGCCCCAGGCAGCATCTCCAGCCTGAATCCAACCCAAATCCTGCGACTTTTCATCCTGGTTTGGAAGATGCTGGATGTCTGTGCCAGTGACAGACGTGACAAAGGCAAAGGAAGAGAAACCCAGGAGATTCCCACATGGTTTGAGGAACAGCTGATCCCTGGAAGTCCCCATTCCCTGGTCAGGAGGAGCCAGAGGAATCTGCATCCCTGTGGGGTGAATTTGTCACCTGGGCATCCCCCAGTCCTGGGGCAGTCTCAAAGTGACTTTTCAGGGCCAGGGGAGATGGAAAGCCAAGGCCGTGGAGCTGGGATGTGCTGATGCCCCCTGAGGTGCTCCCAGGGGGATCCTCGTTGTTCCTGCTGGGATCTGGGTGGTCCTGGGGGGAGCCAGACCCAGGCTGTGCCTCCTCTTCCTCAACCCTGCAGCTGCTCTGGGTGTGTCGGAGTCTGGGACATCCCTGTGGGATCCAGCGCTGTGAGACCCTGTCAGGGGGCTCTGAGACCCTGGGATGATCCCAAAACATCTGTCGGTTTGATTATAGCCCTTGGAACAAATCACCAGCTTTAGATGAGAACCTAAAAGTCACAGAAGTTTAAGTAGTGTTCTCATAAAGTGAAAATATAGATTGTAGGATTTTTGGGAATGGGAATTTTAGAACACAAGATGGAGGAAAAAGCACGTGTTTGGTCTTTCTTTATTCTTCTTCATGTCCAGTTTCTATTGTGGAGCTGGCACTTTGGGATTGGTTTAGAGTAGAAGTTCAGTGTCTAACATAGATGATGGGAATTGGGAAATAATTGTAAACATCATGTAGGTAGTTTTTAGTATAAAAAGATAACAGGGCCCTGAAGGGCAGAGAGTGTGCCATGGCTGCCCTGCAAGACAGACCTGGCTGGGCTGAGAGAAATATTCCAGATAAGAAAAGAATAAACAACCTTGAGAGTGAAAACTAAAGAGCTCAGATTGATTCCAGCTCGGGCACACGAACTGCCAGACAAGAACTTTTACACAGCTCGGGGAAAAAACCCAAACGGATCCCGAGATGGGTGGAGACACCTTGGGCTGGGCCAGGGGACAGCTGAGGGTCCCTGAGCCATGCCAGGGTCTGGCACTGCAGTGGATCAGAACCAGGACCCAGCCCCTGCAGGCCCAGGATTCTCGTGGGGCCCTTCAGTGGAGGCAGCAGCCAGGATGGTCTGGACTCAGGGAGACCTCAGCCCTTAAAAAGGAAATTTCTGGATCTAGATGCTGAAGTTGAGCAATTGCTGCCATTTCAATCAAATAAAATAAAATAAAATGGCATCCTGGACTCCATCCCATATGGACGCTCCATGAGGCATCATCCCTGCCATCACCCTTAGAGCTGTTTTCTTTCGTTTTCTTATTTTGCTCTTTGTTTTTTGTGTTTTGTTTTTTCCTTTTTTTATTTATTTAATTCTCCAGCAGCATCCCACTGCTCCAGGGAGGAGCAGGAACCAGCCAGCTCCAGCACTGGGATCGGGAATCAGAGGTCCCAGGGTGCCCAGGAGCCAGCAGCACCCACAGGGAACCCAAGGGGGGGAAAGGCTCCAGGAAGGAGGATTTGAGCTGGATTTGAGCTGGAGTGGTGGATTTAAGCTGGAGTGATGGATTTGAGCAGGAGCAGTGGATTTGAGCTGGAGTGATGGATTTAATTTGAGCTGGAGTGATGGAGCAGGATCAGTGGATTTGAGCAGGAGCCGTGGATTTGAGCCGGGTTTGAACAGGAGCAATGGATTTGAGCAGGAGCAGTGGATTTGAGCTGGAGTGATGGATTTACCAGAACCTGATTCCTCTAAGCCGGAGCGATGGATTTGAGCCCGAGCCCAGCTGGCCGGAGGGGTGAGGGCTCTGCCCCGGGAAGAGCCCGTTCGCTTCCAGCCTGAGTAAGCGGCTGCTCCTGCCAAAATCCAGCGCCGACGGCCCTGGTGGGAATTTTGGGGCTGCAAAAAGCGTCACTGGAGGTGCCGCACGGCCCCCGCGCCGTCCCCCCGCCGGCCGGGAGGTGTTTTAATGAATTCCTTGATTCATTAAAGCGAGAGGCGCTGCCCAGATGTTGGATCCAGCGGTGGAGGCGGCCCGGGGTCACTCGGCGGAGCCGCCGGGGACCGTGGGGTTTGTGGTGAGGATGAGGAGCAGCGCCGGGCGGTGTGTCTGGCCAAGCCACGCTGCTGTTCCCAAATCCCTGCCGGGGCCAACGCCCGGGGCGTTTCTGGGCCATGGAAGCGGCCGGGTGCACTGTACTGAGCGGGAATGGTGAGCAGGCACCCGCCACGGGCACGGAGGGGTTAAATCTCCCCGAATCCCGGGAAGAGCCGGCTCCTTTCCAGCCTGAGTACAGCCTGCACCCTGCCAAAATCCTGCTCCAGCATCCAAAATCCTGGATTATTCACCGTAATCCGGGCAGGGTATTCTCCCCGAGGAGTGACACTCCGAGCCTGAGCCACAGGGACCTGGAGCAGGGAATTCATCCCAACATCACCGAGCCTTGGGCTGGCAGTGCCAGTGCCCCCAAATCCCCCAGAACCTGTCCCGGGACACCACCCAGCTCTCAGGGTTCCTGCTCTGGCTCCAGCCTCTGCTGCTCCATCCAGCAGCTCCAGCATTTATTTTCAAGTGGGGTGGGATCTGGGCTTTGCTTCCCTTTATTTTTAAACTTATTTATCTTTATTTTGGATTTCTGACTCATCTCCACCCGTTGCCGGGAGGAAACCAGAATCAAAAAAGGCCCAGATATCGTTTATATCAGCTGAATAAAATCCTCCCCCAGGGAGGAAAGTCCACCAACAGCTCCAGGACCTAGAGCTGCTTCTCCTTCCCCCAGTATCATTCCTACAGAGAAGGAAAACTCAGATTTTCCTCTTTTTTTCCAAACCACAGCTGTTTTCTGGCTCTGCAAGCACAGAGCCAGGCCTGGAGCTCACAGAATGGGGGGGCAGAGAGGTGATGGTTGCCCCCCACCCCCCTGTCTGCCTTTGGGGTATCCAGCCCCATTCCTATGGGATGCTCTGTGGGGATGCAGCAGTCGTGGGGCTGCCAAAATAGGGGGGGCTGCCACGGGAGGAGGGGGTGTCCTGGAAGGTGCCACACAGTGGGGCTGCCCTATTAATAAGGGTGCCTGGTTAATAGGGGTGCCCCATTAACGAGGGTGTCTTGGAGACAAGGGGGTACCCCAGAAGTGAGGGTCCACAATTAATGTGTCTGCCCCATTAATGAGGGTGCCCTGGAGATTAGGGTACCCCATTAATAAGGACATCTTGAAAACCAGGGGACCCCAGAAGCAAAGGTCCCCAGTTAATGATATTGTCCCATTAATGAGGGTGTCCTGTTAATGAGGGTGTCACGGAGATGGGACACCCATAAAAACAAGGATGTTTGTTTTGTTGTTATTTGTTTTTACTTGCCTCCTTTAATGGGGGTGCCTTGAAGATGAGAGCACCCCGAGGAGGAGGTGCCTTATTAATGTGGATACCCCATTAATGAGGATGCCCTGAGATTGGGGTGTGCCATTAATGAGGGTGCCCCGTTAATGAAGGTGCTTTGGGGTTGGGGTACCCAGTGCTGCCTGGGTGGTTCCATGGTCTCCCCTCGTGGTGAGGGGCAGGAGGTCCTGAGACCCCTGGCAGGTCCCACGTCCCTCCTTCAGCCCAACAATCCCAGCCCAGCTGAAATTTGTGAAGATCTGGAGAAAACAACCCGAAAGCAGCATCCTGGAGCTGTGAGGGTGGGCTGTGACTCTGGCACGTGAAGCACCTGCCTGGACACCTCCAAATTCATCCAAATTCCCCTTCCTGGGAAAGGCCACATTTATCCCCTGGATCTGCCTTTCCCTTTCCAAGGGGAGCTGCTTTGGTGGTGCCCTGCTGCATTCTGGGCTCCCTGGGAGCTGAGAGGATACAGCTTCCAAGTGTTAGTCCTGATACCAGGGAGGACAAAATTGCCCCCCTGGCTCAGCAGAAGGGTTTTGGAGGCATGAAGGGAGGCTGCTGGGTTCTGATCCTAATCCTGATCCCAATTGTAATCCATCTCTCTATTGCAGTGAGCTCAGGTTCTGCCCATTTCCTGCATGTGGAGGACCCATCAGCTCATTTTTATGCTCCTGGGTATGGATTAAATTTGTTCTTTTTGGAGTCTGTATCCTGGGGGTGATCCTGCTGCCAGTGTCTCCTGCTTTCCTGGGATTTGGCTTTTCCTCCTGCCAAGGTGAAGGTGCTGCTTTGGGAGCAGGTACCTCAGTGGCACAGAGGGGCTGCCAGGGAAGGGCTGACCTGAAGCCAAACCACCCTGGGGTGTCCTGGCACTGGGCAGCAGGAATGAGCAGCTCTGAGTGATTTGGGCTTTTCCCAGGGAGTGGATCCCAGCTCGTGTCCTGCTTTTCACAGCTATTCCATCTGCTGGGATAACCAAGGGGTCTCTGCCCCAAATCCCACCCTGGTCTCTGCTGCAGCCAGGTGGAACTTTTGGATCCTGGGGTTGGAGGTGGGATCCAGCCTTCAAATTGGAGCAGGGCTGCATCCCTGGGGTGGGCTCCATTCCTGGCCTGCGCCCTTCTAAATATTTTCACTATTTTTAGTTCCCATTTCCCTTCTTGCATCCTGGTGGCTCCAGCCCTGTGGAGGCATGGGGATCCAGCCAATGGCTCTGACCGCTGGGAACATCAGGCAGGGGTGGGAGAAGGAGGATGTGACCCATGTGGAAACCACAGATGGTTTCGATGTGTTTATGAGCCCGGGCACAACTTCCTCTGCCCGAGTTTCCCAGCGAAGGGCTCAAGCTCTCCACAGGCACCCAGGATGTGCAATGGGCGGGGGGTGCAGCACCCGTGGGTGTCTGTGCTGCTGGGACAAGGCAGAGGGACATTTGGGGAGGTGGATTGCAGCTCTTTGTGTCCATCCCCGCATCCTGGGTTGTGTGTGGGCTGGGAGGCTCAGCTGTCACCCCAGAGTGATGCTCTCGCGGAAAGGGTGAGTGGCGCTGGCCACAGGTCACTCTCTCACCCCCAGGAAAAGCTCAGGCAAAAGTTATTCTTGAAAAAAGTCGCGTTTCCTCTTTTCCTTCCTCGTCGCAGGCACGTGGTGGTGAGGTCATGGAGCACTGGGCTGGCCGCAGGACATGCCTCCGGCTCGGCGTAATCCCGTCCCCAGGGCCACAGCCGGTTCTGGCCAGTGCAGGGGGGAGTTTCGGGCCCCCACTGCCCCTCCAGCCCCACTTTCCTCCTGGTCAAGCCACCACATCCTGAGGCAGCCCTGGGGCTGCTGCCTTCGCTCCCGCCGGCTCTCCCAGCGCGGTTTCAGCCTCCCAGAGGCGAGCGCGGCTCTGCGCTGAAATCAGCCCCAGATGTGGCAGAGCAGCTGCTGCTGGAGGGCCATGAGCGGGGATGGGCAGGGCTCGGGGACATGGGGACAGCAGAAGGGACCTGTTAGGTGGCCGGGGCCTGAGAGCCAGGAGCTCCTGGGGGGTTTGACTCACCTGTCAGGTGACAGTGTCCTCTCTGCAGGGGGGTGCACCCAAGGAAGGGGTGACAGGGACACCCAGGGGTTCCCTAGTCCTTGGGGAGCAGCCACCAGCCCGGAGTGTGGCACAGCCTCAGAGGACATGGGGCAATTCCACTGCTGAGTGCCATCCTCGGGCTGCTTTTTGGCAAGCAGGATTGCTTGCTGACAAGAGCCAGGTGCTGTGCCAGCACCCTCAGCAGGAGCTGAGCCGTCCCCAGCGGGTGGCACAGCTCAGCCACGGGGACATCGTGAACTTTAATAGCCCACGATTGCCTGGGGACCTCTCAGGCCCGAGGTCCTGGCTGAGTGCGGGGCTGCTGGCCCCGCTTAGGGCTCTGGGGCGGGAACCACATGCTAATCAAAAGAGGATGGAAAACTCCTGTGGTTCCTTGGAAAAACCACACAGCTACGAGCAGCCCACACCAGCTTCCAGATGTGGCAACAGCAGCCATGGGATGAAATTCTGTTGGATTTTCCTTAATTACGAATGCTGGGGTGGGGGTGGCAGCAGCAGATCAACTCTGCAGCAGTGCTGGGCGGGGGAGATCTGTGGAGCCCCTTCCCCATGGCTGGAAATGGGTTTGGGGTGGCATGGCTCTGCCTCACACTCTCCTTCTTGAGCTGAGACTTGTCTGGCTCATCTCAGACCCTAAATTTGAGCCTCTCCAAGATCCTTGGGGACCCTTGATTCATTACATTCCTCTGGGTGTGAGGAATAGTGCTGGGAGCTGCTGACTCTCCATGGCTTGGATGCCCTCAGTGCCCTGCCCCAATCCTGCATCCTCCCCCTGCCAGCACATGGAAGATGTCCCATTCTCAGGGTCCAGGTGAGGGGTCCCCTGAGCATTGCCCACTCTCTGGGGCCACAAGAGCCCAGGCAGGTTTGTTTGTGCTCTTCAGCCTCTCTGGGCACCGTTTCCCCCCTGTTGGGACAGCACATTGCTCCGAGGGTTCCGAGGGGCCGGAGGAGCCGTTCTGCTGCGCTCCCGGGGGCCGCAGGGATGATGGGCGGAGGTGCAGCAGCACATGCCAAGATGCATCAGCCTGTGTTTTTCTGGTGGTGGCTGAAGGTTGTTTGTGCTGTCCCGGGGATGATCCAATGCTCTTGGCGTAGGTGCAAGAGCGGCCTCCGGGCACAGGCACTGCTATCGCCGGGAGCAGGGTGATCCTGGATATCCCGAGATGTCCTCTGCCCTCACTGTGACTGCAGCCCCCCAGACTGCTGTGGGACCCTATTTCTTACCAGTTCTGCATGAGCAGAACTTTTCAGCAATCCTCAAACCATCCCTTTGCATCCACAGCACCAGAGTTGGATGGGGCTTTTGAGCCCTGGATGAGCAGAGAAGCAGCTCACCTGCTGAAGAACCGTTTGTTTTCTTGGAGGAAGCAGCAGTACACCAACATTTGAGTCTCCAATCACACACAAGCAGCTGGAGCCATTTCACCCCATTCCTGAGAGCTGCTCAGCTCCATTCTGGCATGGGATGGAATTGTGACGAGTGGGGGGAAGAGGATGGGGAATGTCCCCTGGGAGTGAAGATGAGGCCACTGAGATGGAGATGGGAGCTCCTCATCCAGCTGTGAGGGAGATGGGAAAGGCCGGATTTAGCATCGGCGCTGGCTGGGAGCGTGGGAGCGGGACGCGCCTGCTGGATTTGCACCGGGAGGTGCTGGCACAGCTCTGTCCAGTCTCCATCCTGATGTGTCCCTTCCCATGACACCTGGGCTGCCTGGAGGCAGGGTGTTGGGGCTGATATTTGCATCACATTTATTTGGCTTTCCAGAGCTGAAAAGATGCTTTTAATAAACCTGAGTGGGTTCCAGATCCTTCCCAAGAGCAGTGTTTAGCTGGAGAAATGCGAGGCTGGACAGGGCTTTGTGAGCCCCCAAACACCTCTTCACCCCTTTATCCCCACCCTCCCCCCACCAGCCTTTGCAAATGCAAAATCTCCTCTTTTCAGCCCAAAATGAACCATTTGTCCCCCAGCCAGGGCTGCCAGCATAGCTGAGGGGGGCAGTGTGTGTGTCCTGGGGCACTGGCAGCTCCCCCAGGAGCTCCACCTCTTCAAAAACCAGCCTGAACTTCATCCCTGCTGGGAAAGGGATGGATCCAGGTGTGGAGCCACTGGTGGCTCCCCTACGAGTTCCATTCCTCCAAAACCCAACCTTAACTTCACCTGTCTCATGGGAAAGGGCTGAATGCAGGTGTGGAACCACAACCAGCTTCTTCAGAACCACTGTCCCTCCCAAAACCTGTCTGAACTTCATCAGAGATGAAGCCATGGGGAAGGGCTGGATGCAGGTGAGCTACTGACAGCTCCCACAGCCACAGCTGATCAGGGATAAAGCACTCCTGGCATTCCTGACCTGCCATCACTTCCACCTGCCAGGTAGGCCTCCAGCTCTCCAAGGCTGGAGCTGTTGGCAGAAGAGAGGAGGAAGCTCTATGGTGCTAAAATCACTGCTGCTAATGAAAAACAGGCTCCAAGCAGCCAAACAGCTGATCTATGGCCTCGAGTTGAGTAATACCTCGAATTCCTGGCAGGAGCTGCTTCCTTTTGGGAGGCGAGGGCTCCTTCCTTAGCAAGCAAGGCACTGCTGTCCCCCCCTGTCCCCATAGCCCCCAGCTGCCCTTCAGGGATCAGAGAATGGAGTGATGGAGATTACACACTGCTGGGGGTCTGTTCAACCCTCTGTCTGTCCACCTTTGTCCCCCTCCACCCACAGTGAGGAAGGTGATGGGCATAAGCCCGACCGTGCCCTGTGAGAATAGTCCTTGTCCCCCAGGGTGTCCTCAGGGCTGGGGGTCCTCCAGATTTCGAGGATGAGTGCAAGCAGGGAAAGGAGCTCAGCAGCTCCCCGGGATGGCTCCTGCCCGTCGGGTGTGGAGCGAGATAAGGCCGTGACTCAGCCTAAACTCTCATCTCTGCTTTTCTTCCTTCCCAGCAAAGCCCCTCCTTCCCAGCAAGGCTCCGGCAGCACCTGGGGAGCGCGGGTGCAGCCGGGGCTGAGCTCCAAGTCTGGGTGTCCGCGGCGGAGATCGGGGCCAGTGGCTGATGTAAACATCTGCGGCTGCCGATAAACAAGCGGCCCCGGCGGGAGCACAAACAGCTCCTCTGTTCTGGCTCTGGATCCCCCTCCATGGCCTGGGTGCGATGGCTCCAAACACCCACTCCAGCCCCATGCCAGCGGGTGGCACAGGGCTGTCACCATGTCAGCCTGCTGCTGGACATGTGTGGGGATCACGTTCCCAGTTTGGGGGACGAAAGTGGGATTTAGTCCCTCGGACACGTGCTGAGGTCAGGGACAGTGCAGACATCCATCACACGGTCTGAGGGCTGTGGCATCCCAGCAAGGGTTTGGCACGTTTGGATGTCACCTTGCTCCTGGCCATGGTGACAGACAGGAGCCTCCCAGGTGGCACTGAGGCCTGGCCTCCCTGGGACGTTCCCAAGCTGTTTGCCAAGCTGCTCCTGCTCCAGGGACAGCCCCTGGACCCCTCACCACGGGTCAGGACCCTCCTGGCTCCAGCCAGGCTGAGCCAGAGGGTGCCAGGGCTGCACCCACTCTGCGCTGTGCCCTGAGCTCCGGGTGATGCCAAGCAGAGAATGGGGCACACTGGGCACTGTGGCCCCCCAGCATCCTTGTTCAGGGTATACTGGAGATCCTGGTGAGTCCCCCTGAGCATGAGCACACGGACATTGCCACAGGTCGGCACCGTGCTGTTGCTACCCTGAAACTGCTGCTGGTGGCACCTCCTGCCCCTGTCCCCTATACCTCCCCCATATTCTGTGGGTGCCAGTGGGCAGCTGCCTGGGAATGCTTTTGGCTCTGGCTGTGGCCGCATTCCTCGGTGGAGGGAGGAGTGGAGCTGGAGCCTGACATGACTCAGCCGCAGCCACGAGGGCTGGGGACACGCCGGTGACCCACGTGGGGCTGTCACCCATCCTTGGCCCCTCCTCACCACACGGCACCCCCCCCCCCC
>VXBI01003153.1:239967-251693 GCA_013397375.1 Toxostoma redivivum
ATATTAAATGCTATATGTATTTTATATATTGTATTATATATAGTCTCTAATATTCGTGTTATATATTATACATTATGCACATTATACATTATAATATATATTATACATTATCACATACAATAGATGTTGTATATTGTATGTAATATATCAATATATAATACAATGTATATATAGCATTAATATTATGGGATAATTACTAATTATTCTAATATATTTTGAACAATTTTCATTCCCTGGAGATTTCATTCCACCTGGGATGTCTGGAATGGAGCTGACAGTTTAGAGCAGTTGGGCCCAAAATGTGGCTGATTTCCCTGTGTTAGCCCAGCTCTGCACAGCTGGAATGGGTTACCCAGGGACGGCAGTTCCATCCTGTGCATCCCCTCACTCTGAGGGTGTGTCTGCCTTACCAAGAGCTGTGGGGGATCCTTGGGGCTGGGATCAGCAGCGTCTCCTCACAGGCACCTTCGGGGAGTGCAGCTCCGAGGCCGAGGTGCAGGCGTGGATGAGGTACAACATCTTCCTCCTGCTGGAAGTGGGAACCTTCAACGCCTTGGTGGAGCTGCTCAACATGGAGATCGAGTGAGTACTGCAGGAAAACACTTCAGGAGTGACCCCATTGTCCTGGGTGGATGTGTCATGTAGGATTATACCTGATTTCTCCTGAAATTCCCCATGAATCAAACTGCCTGGCAGCAAACAGGCAGCTCTGCTCCTCCTCCCGTGGCTGCCCTGGGAGCAGGGAGTTATGGCAGCAGTGTCTGTCTCAGGTTTGGAGCTGGCACATGGAGTGCCCATGACAGAGTTTGAATTCCCCCAAATTCCCTCTGAGCTCTTCTCCCTCCACAGCAACAGTGCAGCCTGTTCCAGTGCTGTGAGGAAACCGGCCATTTCCCTGGCTGACAGCACCGACCTCAGGTAAGGAGTGGGAATGGGAGGACCAGGAGGGGGGCCAGGGTGTTCTGGGAGCTTTGGGAGGCTGGGACAGGCACTGCAAGGAGTCCCAGAGCTGTCCCAGCTCTGAGAGTTTCCACAGGTATCTGTTGTGCTCAGGCTGCACAGTAGGAATGGGGCACACTGGGGATATGAAAGCAGTGAAATTTAGGAAAGCAGGTTTTTTCCTGTTTGGACTTGCAGAGACTTCCTCCCCCAGTGCCTGTGTGCTGGTGTGGAGGAGGTACATGAATTGTGGATGTGGTTGGGGTTGCTCCAGCTTCTCCCTGAGCCCTGGGTGCTGACAGTGCTTCCATAACTTAGCCCAGTGTCTGGGATTCAGCTGCCCTGGTTTTTGCAGGGTGCTGCTGAACATCATGTACCTGATTGTGGAGACTGTGCGCCAGGAGGCCGAGGGGGACAAGCCTGAGTGGAAGAGCATGAGGCAAACCTTCCGAGCAGAGCTGGGTGAGGACCAGGAGCTGGGAGAGAGCTGCCAGGGGTGGAAGCAGTGATGTGGGATTTGGCTCTAGGAGTCAGATAATATTGACTGGCAGCACTGGGTTGGTTTCTGCTCGACTATGGGGCAGAGGAAGCCATCCAGCCTTTTCTGCTGCTGGGTGCTCTCTCCCTGGGATAAAAAACCCAGAATATTGGAGCTGTTGTTTCCTCTCAGCATAGAGGTAAGAAATTATTACAAGGCCATGGGAGGGGAGGGGAAGCTGTCTGAGTTGAGGTGAGGATCTTGGAACTGATGGGGAGGAGGATGCAGGAGCTGGTGATGCTGGTGATTGGGATGAGGCCAGGGATGAGGGATTCCTGGCTGATGGTGCTGTGTGTTTCCAGGAGCCCCCCTGTACAACAATGAGCCCTTCTCTGTCATGCTCTTTGGGATGGTGACCAAATTCTGCAGTGGCCACGCTCCACACTTCCCCATGAAGAAGGTGCTGCTTCTGCTCTGGAAGACTGTGCTGGTAAGGAGAGAATGTGGGATGTGTGGTTTGATACTTGGCAGAGGAGGGAGTTCTGCTATCAGAGTTGGCTGTAATTGCTCCATCCTCTTGTTCTGGTGTTCAGTTTTCTTTTAAACCCAATCCCAGGTTTTCCCCCATAGGGAAGCATTGGATATTGGTGTCTGGAGCTGGATACTAAAGATAGACTCAAAGCAAGGTCCCTGGCTGGGGAAAGCAAAGCCCTGAACACTGCAGTTGTGGGTGCCTGGACATGCTCCTGTCCCTCCTGCCTCTCTCAATGACAAGAGGAGCACAGCACAGGCAGCTCCTATTTGAAACCCTGGGGAAGGATTTGGGCCCCTCAGGACAAGAGAGACTTCGAGGGGCTAGAGCATGTCCAAGGAGGGGAACATGGCTGGTGAAGGGTCTGGAGCAGCTGAGGGAGCTGGGAAAGGGGCTCAGCCTGGAGAAAAGAAGGCTCAAGGGGGACCTTTTGGCTCTGCACAACTCCCTGATAGGAGGAGGCAGCCAAGTGGGGGTCAGGCTCTGGTCCCAGGGAGCAAGGGACAGGACAAGAGAAAACGACATCAAGCTGTACCAGAGAGGTTTAGGATGGATACTGGGAAATTTCTTTCATGGAAAGAGTGGTTAGGCATTGGCACAGGCTGCCCAGGACAGTGTTGGAGTCACACAAAGATGTGGCACCTGGGGACATGGATTAGTGGTGGCCTTGGCAGTGCTGTGGGAGCAGTTGGACTCGATGATCTCAGAGAGCTTTTCCAAACTGAGTCTGTGATGCTGCCAAGTGGGTTTGGGAGGGGCGGGTGTAGATGCCCCTGGAGCTCCCATGCTCAGCATGCTGTGGTGTCTCTTTCAGTGCACCCTGGGAGGGTTTGAGGAGCTGCAGAGCATGAAGGCAGAGAAGAGGGAGATGCTGGGCCTGCCACCACTGCCCGAGGACAGCATCCAGGTGATCCGCAACATGCGGGCGGCCTCCCCGCCCGCCTCCGCCTCCGACCTCATCGAGCAGCAGCAGAAGCGCGGCCGGAGGGAGCACAAGGTGGGGACAGGGACGTCAGGGAGGGCACTGCCAGGGTCTGGGCTTGTTTTCAGGGTATTCCCTTCCCGCTCTCCCTGCTCCAGGCCCTCATTAAGCAGGATAACCTCGATGCCTTCAACGAGCGGGATCCGTACAAAGCCGATGACTCCCGCGAGGAAGAGGAGGAAAATGATGATGACAACAGCCTGGAGGGAGAGACCTTCCCCCTGGAAAGGGATGAAGTGATGCCCCCCCCTACCCAGCACCCCCCCAGCGACCGCATCACCTGCCCCAAAGGGCTGCCCTGGGCCCCCAAGGTCCGGTGAGTCAGGGGCTCCCTGTTGGGAGAACTGGAGCAGGGTCAGGGAAACAGAGGCTGTTGGATGTTGACTGTTGGGATGTTGAGATTCAAATCCCTGAATCTCAGCAGGAATGCAGGGAGGGTGTTTGGGATGGGGTGGTCACTTTGATGGCTGTTTTCTTGCAGGGTTGGTTGGGCACCCTTTACCTGGCCACAAGGCTTTTCCCTGTGCCTGGGCTGTGCCTTTCCCTGTGCCTGGCTGGGAATCTTCCAGATGCACAGGAAGATGTGACTGTTCCCTTCCCCCTTTGCTGCAGGGAGAAGGACATTGAGATGTTCCTGGAATCCAGCCGCAGTAAATTCATCGGCTACACGCTGGGCAGGTGGGTTCAGAGCCAGCACAGTGCTGCCATTGTGGGTGGCCAGTGGGAGAGAGCAATCTGGGGGCTGCTTTTGTGTCTGCATGGCAGCAGGGAAGGCTTTGGCTGGCTGGTCCGTGGCTTCATCCCTGGGTGGCCTCTGCCCCACCCGTGGGTGCTCAGCCCTGCTCCCAGCCTGACTCTTTCCCTCTTCCAGTGACACCAACACCGTGGTGGGCTTGCCCAGGCCCATCCATGAGAGCATCCGCACCCTGAAGCTGGTGAGTTAAGGAATTCCTCCAGCCCCTGCTGCTGTATGGGTGCCCCTTGCCCATCTCCCTGCTCCCATCACAGCTCAGGGTGGATTTTCGTGACCATTTTCTCCTTCCTCCACCCAGTGATGAGAGAGCAGCCTTAAGCTTTCTTCTCATCCAGCACTCACAGGTTGTCTGAGCCCCTTCCTTAGGGGGCTCTATCCCTTCCTTAGGGGGCTCCATCCCTTCCTTAAGGGGTTTTATCCCTCTCTTCATGTCTTCTTCCCTTTCCTACTGGCCTTGTCCCAGACCTGAGCCCAGCAGCTCCCACCCTGCACTGTGCACAGGTCACCCCTGGAACAGGGATCTGGGAGGGATGGTGGGAGCAGGCTGGGGACAGCACTGGGGCTCTGGTGACCCTGTCCTGTCCCCCTGCAGCACAAGTACACATCCATTGCTGAGGTGCAGGTGCACATGGAAGAGGAGTACCTGCGCTCCCCGCTCTCCGGGGTGAGTGTGGGAATGGGATGGGATGGAGGTCCTGGGCCTTGAGCTGGGGCCACTTGGTCCTGCCAGTTTTTTGGCAGGGCTGAAAGGTTTGTTTTGCTGGGGAAGGGGTTCTCTGGGGCAGAGGAGGTTGGGGCAGGAGCTGGGGGTATCCTGCCCTTGGGTTCATGCCCCATGGTGCTGGTGGCAGCTCCTGGGATGAGGTTTTTTGGTCTCTCCTGGCACCAGGGGGAAGAGGAAGTGGAGCAAGTCCCTGCAGAGATCCTGTACCAGGGCCTGCTGCCCAGCCTGCCCCAGTACATGGTGAGCTGGGGAGCACTGGGATCCCCTGGATCAGTCCCTTTCCAGTGATGCATGCCAGGTTTTTACCCCCTGCCTCTGCTCTGTTCCTCCCCTTGCAGTGGGGAAAGGGTCTGTGGCCAGTCCCCTGCAGTTCCTATTCCCCCTCAATCTCTCCCTTCTTCCCAGATTGCTCTGCTGAAGATCCTGCTGGCTGCAGCCCCCACCTCCAAAGCCAAGACAGACTCCATCAACATCCTGGCAGATGTCCTGCCAGAGGAGATGCCGTGAGTGGCTGTGGAGCAGAGGAGCTGGCTGGGGCTGGGAAGGGAAGGAGGGATGGGAGGGAGCTGTGGGAGTGATCAGGTGTGAGCTGGGGCTTCTTGGGGGATGTGACCCTGCTCTGCCCTGGATTGTGCTCTGCAGGAACTGGGAGGGACAGACCTTGCCCCAGCCCACACAAGCTACACAATCATGGAATGTTTTGGGTGGGAAGGGACCTTAAAGCTCATCCAGTTCCACCCCCTCCCATTGGCAGGGACACCTTCCACTAGACCAGGTTAAGCTTGGACACTTCCAGGGATGGGGCAGCCACAGCTTCCCTGGACAACCTGTGGCACCCTGAGAGGGAAGAATTCCTCCTGGTGCAATCCCTGTGTGTCCCTCAGGACCACTGTGCTGCAGAGCATGAAGCTGGGCGTGGATGTCAATCGGCACAAGGAGATCATTGTCAAGGCCATCTCTGCCGTGCTGCTGCTCCTGCTCAAGCACTTCAAGCTCAACCACATCTACCAGGTGAGCTGGGCTGGGTCCAGCTGTACCCACGGGTCTTTGGGCACAGCAGGACCCTGAGTGGGACCCTGTTTCTCCTCCCCAGTTTGAGTACATGGCCCAGCACCTGGTCTTTGCCAACTGCATCCCGCTCATCCTCAAGTTCTTCAACCAGAACATCATGTCCTACATCACTGCCAAGAACAGGTGAGGGAGAACGCTGCCCACCTGCATTCCTGGGGGATGTGGGGAGGGGTCCCTGTTCCTTTGGCCCCTCCACAGTCCCTCCCTGGTAGTGGCTCAGGCTGACCTGGAAAGTTCCCAGCACAGCCCATCTGCAGTGGGTGGGAAATGGGGGCTGCATTGCCCCCAGGCCAGGGGGGGTCTGGGGGAACAGCACAACCACCCCTCTCCTTCCTGCAGCATCTCCGTGCTGGACTATCCCTACTGTGTTGTGCATGAGCTGCCAGAGCTGACAGCAGAGAGCCTGGTGAGTCCTGCTGGGACAGCCCTGGCACCTGGGCTGCTTGCCAGGGGAATTTGGGGTGCAGGGAGGTAGCAGGGCTCCAGCACCCAGCCCTTGCACCCTCAGCTTTCCTGTGCTCGGCCCTGCTGCCACTGGGATTTTGGGGAGGGGGATGGAATGGCAGGTATCTGCTGGGGTGGAGTGTCCAGAGAAGGGAATGGAGCTGGGGAAGGGGCTGGAGCACCAGGAGCAGCTCAGGGAGCTGGGGGGGAGCTCAGCCTGGAGGAAAGGAGGCTTGGGGGGACCTTTTGACTCTCCACAAATCCCTGATAGGAGAGTGGATCTGGGGAGTCAGGATCTGGTCCCAGGGAACAAGGGACAGGACAAGAGAAAATGGCCTCAAGCTGTGCCAGTTGGATGTTGGAGAAAAATTCTTTGTGAAAAGGTTGACCAGGCACTGGTACAGGCTGGCCAGGGCAGTGTTGGAGTCACCATCCCTCGAAGTGTTCAAAAAGTGTGTGGGTGTGGATGTGGCACTTGGGGACAGGGATTACTGGTGGCCTTGGCAGTGCTGGGGGAACAGTTGGACTTGATGATCGCAGAGGTCTTTTCCAGTCTTGACTGGATGATTCCATGCCCACATGCTGTACTGTCCCCTTTGGACACGGCTCCTCAGATCACCACGGCCTCTCCCCATCCCCATCCAACCCCAGGACCCTGCCTGTCCTTCCTCACAGGAAGCTGGAGACAACAACCAGTTCTGCTGGCGGAACCTCTTCTCCTGCATAAACCTCCTGCGCATCCTGAACAAGCTGACCAAGTGGAAACATTCCCGCACCATGGTGAGGGCTGGGAACGTTCTGGGGCTCAGCATGGCCAGGCACCTGCACTGGGGATAGCTTGGGACAGCCCAGAGCTCGGTGGGGAGTGAGCAGGGGGGTGGAGGAGGGGTTGGCACAGGAGCCCATCCCAGTGGGATGTGGGAATGTTGTGGCAGATGCTGGTGGTGTTCAAGTCGGCGCCGATCCTGAAGCGGGCTCTGAAGGTGAAGCAGGCCATGATGCAGCTCTATGTGCTGAAGCTGCTCAAGGTGCAGACCAAGTACCTGGGCCGGCAGTGGAGGAAGAGCAACATGAAAACCATGTCAGCCATCTACCAGAAAGTGCGGCACCGCCTCAACGACGACTGGGCCTATGGCAACGGTACATCCTGGCATCCCTGGCATCCCTGGCATCCCCACTCCCGGGTCTGTGCCCAGGGCTCACCCTCTGGGGCTTGAGCAGGTGTCCTGGGCTGACCTTGAACTCAACCAAGTGCCCACCAAGCTGATCTATGCTCCCTTTCCCAGCTGGACAGGACAGAGAAAATCAGATGGGAAATGACTTGTAGGTTGAGATAAGTAGTTTAGTACAGCAGGAACAGAAAAAAAAAGTTTGTTCTCTACTTCCCATCAGCAAGTGATGTTCAGCCACTTCTGGGAAGCTGGGCTGCAGCACATGGAGTGGCTGCTCTGGAAGGCATATGTTTGAAATAACAAATGCCCCATCAGTCCTCCTCCTTTCCTTAGCTTTTATATCTGACCTGACATCGCAGAGTCTGGAATATTCCCTGGCTAATTTGGGTCAGCTGCCCTGTGTCCCCTCCTAGGACCTTGCCCTTCATGCACTTGATGGGGTGGGAGTGCTGGGAGGTAGTGCTGGTGCTGTGCCTGTGCTGGGGATGCTGGAAGTGGTGGTGGAGCTGTTGATGGCTCCTGGCTCTGCACTTTGTAGAAGTGTCTACAGAGAGGTGTGAGGGGGCTGGGGCTGTATGGGTTCTTAGGAGGAGAGAGAACCAAAGGATATTCTGGACCCTTTGACATTATGCTCAGAATATAAACGGGGGGGAAGAAGGAGGAGTTGAGGGGTGTTGGATGTTTGTCTTCCAAGTCACCATTCCCTGGGATAGGGCCCTGTTCTCCTGAAGGTGCTGACACCTGCCTGCTCATGGGAAGTGGGGAATAACTTCTTTGTTTCTCTTTCCTTGTGTTGCACAGCTTTTGCTTTCTTTATTAAGCTGTCTTTATCCCAACCCACCAATTTTTATTTTCCTGATTCTTCCTGCTCTGGCTGATGGGGGAATGAGCAAGCGGCTGCATGGGGCTCAGTCTGGCTGGGGTTAAAGCAGCACACCGAGGGCTTTGGGCTGGCTGAGGAGTCCCCAGCCCTGCTCTGACCACTCTCCTCCCTGTTGCCAGACCTGGATGCCCGTCCCTGGGATTTCCAGGCTGAGGAGTGTGCCCTGCGTGCCAGCATCGAGCGCTTCAACTCGCGGCGCTACGACCGTGCCCACGGCAACCCCGACTTCCTGCCCGTGGACAACTGCCTGCAGAGCGTGCTGGGCCAGCGGGTGGACCTGCCCGAGGATTTCCAGGTCAACTACGACCTGTGGCTGGAGAGGGAGGTCTTCTCCCGGCCCATCTCCTGGGAGGAGCTGCTGCAGTGATGGACTGGACACAGGGAGGCAGGATGGGTTGCTTGGAGAGCTCGGGGCTGTCACAGGGCAGGGCAGCGAGGTTTGGGGGGTCTGCACTGCTGTGATGGGCTTGGGAAGAGGATGGAGCTGGAGGGTCCTTGCTGAGACCACATCCTGCCCCTGTGCCTCCTTCCAGGCTCATCCCAAAGCTGGGGGTGCCCTGGGGGTTTCCTGTTGGGTGGGGGATCTCTGCCCACCCCATGTGATGCTTTCAGAGGCACCACCTTTCTCGTGCCCTCCCCAGGCAAGAAGGGGAGCAGGTGGCAATGTGGGAGCAGTGTGGGACACCAGGCTGGCCCTGCCCAGCCCCTCTGGGGGGTTAGGGAGGCTGGGGGGCCTGAGGGGCTGAGGTGGCCTCCCCTCAGCCCACGAGGGGTGCAGGAGCTGTACATATATTATATATATTTGGTGATACCTCTGCTCCAAGCGTGGCTGGGCTGTGTCCATGTCCCTGACCATCCTGCCTGGATGAGAGTTCCTCATCCTGTGTCCTTGTCCCCACTCATCCCTCAAATCCCAGGGGGTACATGGCCCCTCACCAGAAGGTTTAGCCTTAGTTTGCATCCAGGTCCCTTGGTTTGGGGGAGCAGGTTCTCAAAGGCATTTGCCTGTGCCATTCACTGAATGATCCTGGCACCAAACCCTGCCAGAGCTCAGCCTTGCACATTGCCTGGCCTCAGTGTCCCTGGCAGAGGGGCAGCAGCAGCCCTGGGGACGAAATCCTGGGGAATTCACCCTGATTGGAGGCAGGGATTTGCAGAAATGGTTGTGGGCAGAGGGAGCCTGGGACAACCCCAATTCCTACTCCATCACCTGCTGGGATTCTGGGTCTGTGGAGCTCCAGGAGTGAATCCAGCTGTGGGGATGCTCAGCCCCAGCCCTGGAAGCAGCAAACTCAGCCTTAGGAGACATCAGAGTTCTGTGTGCTCAGCATGGATGGTAGCATGCCCTTAACCTGTGCCTGGAGCTGTCCCCATCCTGCCCTCTTCCCCCTCAGCCAGGAGTGACACTGAGCTGGAGCCCTGGATCCATCTGGATGTCCAGGGCTGCAACTTGACCTCGTGCCCCTTTGGGCAGCACAGAGCCAGGCTCTGGATGTGCCCCCGGGGGTCCTGCCAGGGCTGCACCCACCCCTGGCACCCACCTGGGTGCCTCCAGCACCAGAAGGGGCCTGAGGAGCCTGTTTGGAATCTCCATCCCCAGCCCCCCTGGCTTTAGAGGGCTGCTGGAGCCATAATTAACTTCTGAAAAATGTGGTTTATTGTTTAAAAATGAATAACAAAATCCCTGCTGGTGGGAGGGGGTGTGAGATGTCCTGGGTGAGGGTGGGCAGCCCTGGGCTCCCTCCTGGGCCAGGCAGTGCCCAGGGTACCAGGGCTTGGCTGAAAACCTTGGGGTTCGGCCCAGATGGGGCTGGAGCTGCAGGTTTGGTGTTTGGTGCCTCCCTGAGGGGATCCAGGTGCCCCACAGGAGTGTCCCCCCCATCAGGATGTGGGAGCTGGGGCAGGGGGGCATTGCAGGTTTTGCAGGGGGGGGTTTGGCCCAGAAGTGTCCCTGGGGCTGTGCCAGCATCTCCTGGTGCTGGGCTGAGCAGGGTCACTCCTGGCTTCATTTTGTTGGGGTTTCCCCACAGTGGGTGAAGGGGGGGACAGGACATGCTGGCTCTTGGGGGGGACTTGGGGAGTCCCCCTGGAGACCCCAGAGCAGATGAACCTCGTTGGATACAATGAAGGTACCAGCAGAACCCTGCAAAATGCAGAACCCCCCCTCAAATGGACCAGTGGTGCCCCCAACACACCAGGAGCACCTGGGAGGGTTGGCACCTGCTGGGATTAAACATTCCTGAGGGGTAACAGGGTGACACCCCTAGGGAAACAGCCTTTAAGTTGGGATGTTTATCCTGGTTTATGCTGCCTCGTGGATTTATTGCCCATCCCAGTGGTTCTCCAGGACCCGTGCAGGGCCTTTTTTCCCCTCTGAGAGGGAGCAGAACGAGCTGCATGCTCTGGGGAGGAGCTCTGGGGCTCCTTGGCCCTGCCCCCAGTAACCCCCGAGCACCAGCAGCCGTCCCAGTCCCGTCAGTGGTCCCAGTATGGGACTGGGAGAGGGAGAGCCCAATCTCTGCTATTGCTGGTTGCACTGGGCAGGGGCTGAGCAGCCAAATTTGAGCTGGGGGGAGAGAATTGTCCCCAAAACTCTCCTGCCCTGGTGCTTCCCTGGCCCCCCACGGGCACAGTCCCCTCCCCAGCCACACCCGCGGCTGCCACTGCCCGGGTCGGGGGTCGGGAACCCACCGGGAAGCTCCATCAAACCCCGGCCACTGGAGGTGCTGGGAGGGCTCAGGTGACTTGGGGAACCATTTTTGGGATCCCGAGCTGCCAATGCCAGCCCTGCTGGGGCAGCCTGGGTTTGGGGGCGCTTCTTTTTCCTCCCCACAGCCCCCTTTTGGCCCCTCTCAGCAGGGTGGGGGGTGTGGGAAAGTTCAGGGTGTGCAGAGAGGGGGCGAAGGTGACCCCACCACCCTGACCCCACTGCCCGGGGATGGGGGATGCACTCCGGGGGGATGAGGGCTCCGTGTCCATCCCACGGGGGGATCATGTGGCCCAATTCAGGAGGCTCCCAGCCCCCTCTTTGCCCTTCATCCTCAGTGGCATCAGGGAGGGCGCCTTNAAATAACAAAAACAACAAAAAAGTCTAAAATGAGGGTGGGGAGATCACACCCTGCTCAGTTACCTCACATTCTGCCTTAGATCCCATTTCCCCCTTCAGGATTCCTCTTATCCCACCGATGATTCCTCTCGCCCTCATTGGATCCCCCTCATCCTCCCTCGGATCCCCTCCACCCGCAGGGTGCAAAGGGAGCGATGCCTTTGCTCTATTCGGCCTTGGCAGGGTTGAATCCTGGTTCAAATATTCCCCCTGGGAGAGTTTGGCTTCAGGGATGTGCGTGAAAATAATTTAAAATTATTTTTATGCTTTTCGATCCTCGGGGGGGGGGGGAAGGCAGTTTTGCAGAAAAGGGAGGCAGGAGGCACTGATGGATCGGAGAGAGCTAAAGGGGGTCTTCAGGAGGAACACCCCAAAACCTGCCCCAGAGAGGGTGGGTTCCCATGGGAAATGGAGTGGGACATAAAGCAGCGTCTTCCTGCGTGTGGCAAAATCCCCTTCCTGTGGAGGGATCCTCCCTCCATCCATCCTGGGCCGCACTTTTCCCAAGGGTGGATACAACCGTGCGGGAGAAGGGGCGGGAATGGGTGATGTGGGGGGACAAGGGGCAGGAATGGGTGATGGATTTGGGGGACAAGGGGCAGGAATGGGTGACGGATGTGGGGGACAGGGGCAGGAATGGG
>VXBI01003153.1:260618-302039 GCA_013397375.1 Toxostoma redivivum
ACCATTCCATAATTCTGTAATTCCATATTAATACATACATATTTACACAGAATAATATTTAAATATTAATTAATATTTATTTAAATATACATATTCATATTCTTATATATCTAAAAGTATATCTATATATATATATGTAGCTATTCTGATATATTCCCAAAGAAGTTAATCCTATGCAAATATAATTATAATTTTGCCCAAACCCAATGTATTTCCATGTTAGTTCATGTTATCAGCACACAAACGCTAAAATCGCGGAATTTTGTGTCTGGATGACAGGAAGATGAGGATGAGCGTGTGGAAATCACATGCAAATAACGGCATAAATCCCTAAATTTGTATAAATACATGATGATTGTGTATTTTATACGTACAGAGCACGAGGCTGCAGCAAGGAGCGATAACAGATGGACACGCTCAGCACTGGCAAGGAGGGAATTTTTCCAGCAAAATAGCGAATTTCTTTTAAATTCCATTTTTAGCCATTTTCCTTCGCTGTTTTTCGTGCTGTTGAAACCTCGATGTTGCTGTTTTTGCCCTGGTGCTGGCTCTGGAGCAGCATTTTGCCGTAAATTAATGATGGCAGCAACAATCGAGGAATTGAATTCCGTGCAAACAAACGGCGGGGACGGGATTGACCCCGGCGGGAACGCCGAGCTCGGCGCTTTCGTTTTCTGCCGCATTTCAAGGAGTTTTCCTTTGATTTTCAAGGACTTTTCCTTTGCATTTCAAGCAGAAAGATTAGGAGGAAATAAAAGAAAAGGCAATAAAAATTAACATTATTTTAGCCCGATTCAAACAATTATCAAAACATTTTTTTTTCCGCTGCTGGAAAAAATTCAGAATTTTTATAAATTAATAAATATAGTTGCCTTTCGATGAGCTGTAGGAATAAATCAGTTTAAATCCCTTGGACTGCTTTAAAAGAGGATCCATCTCCCTCCTTGCAGTCGGAGAATTCCTCCCCCTGGGTAATTTGGGCCCGTAAAGTCAATTTTACCCCGGGAGGCAGCGGGAACTCCGCGATCCCTTCTCCCATCGCCATCCCGATGCTGCGCTGGATTTTTGCTTTAAAAAGAAAAATTTGTGCTTCAGCCCTGTGGGGAATTTCCAGGCTGCTTTGGGAAGTGCTTCAGGATGGCAAGTTCAGGCTTGTTTTCCTTCCAGCTGCTCCAAAAATATATATTATATATAAAAAAAGGGTGGAAGTGAAGCCTGGAAGCGGCAGCGAGCCGAGCCGCCGGTGGGTGGGATTCAGGAGAGATGCTGGGCTGGAAGAGAGTTTATGCCATTAATCCCAGTAAAAGCTGAGGAACTGGGAGCAAAATTGTTCTTTTGACTCCTAAAAACCTGATAGTGCTTGGAAAATCAGGAAAACAGCTAGAGATTAAAGGGAGTTTATTCCATCTATGACTGAAGGGAATTTACTGCAATATTTGCTGTGCTGGGAAGTGGTAGGATTTGAATCCTTTTGAGTTTTTTTTTATTTTAACCTGTTAAGAGTTGTAAGTCTCAAATATTGGCATTAAATTAAGTGGGATCAGTTTGGATTTAAGATCTGCAGAACCAGGAGTAGGATCCAGCCCCTGGATTAACACGGCCGCTGGAGAAATGGGTGTAAATCAGAGCAATTTGGGAGTTGTGTGGATTTATGCTTCCTAAAGGATGTACAACAGCCTGGCTTGGGGGAATTAATTCCCAGGGAGAGGGGGGAATTAATTCCCTGAGGGGAATAAATTAATTGATTCCCATCATTAGTGCAGGGCTGGGCTGAGCCTTTTGCTCTGGGCTCCATTATTCCGAGTTTCCATGTGATCACCCTGGGCAGAGTTGGGGTTTTATCTGGAAAATGGCTGGAAAATGGTGGAAGTGGGGGGAAAAAAGCAAAGGAGAGGTGATGGTTTGGGGGGGCTGGGGGAAATTTAGCTCCTGGCTGTGCAGTGCAAAAGGACTGAAAGAAGCCTGTGATCCCGGGAGGGGTTGGGAATAAACCCGAGCCCTTCCAGAATGGAGCTTTGTAGGAACAAACACGCCTGGCTCCAGCTTCCCCTGCTGGGTTGGGATTTGTGGGGCCGGGAATTCAGCACCCCCTGAGTCCCCGCCGAGGGGAGCAGGACCCTCACCCTGCCCGGGGACATTCCCGGATGATTCCCCCACCCCGAGGGCTCCTTTTCCCCGTGCTGTTCCNGTCCCTACACGGCAGGGGAGTGAGATGAGCTTTAAACCATTCCATAATTCTGTAATTCCATATTAATACATACATATTTACACAGAATAATATTTAAATATTAATTAATATTTATTTAAATATACATATTCATATTCTTATATATCTAAAAGTATATCTATATATATATATGTAGCTATTCTGATATATTCCCAAAGAAGTTAATCCTATGCAAATATAATTATAATTTTGCCCAAACCCAATGTATTTCCATGTTAGTTCATGTTATCAGCACACAAACGCTAAAATCGCGGAATTTTNTTTTTTTCCGCTGCTGGAAAAAATTCAGAATTTTTATAAATTAATAAATATAGTTGCCTTTCGATGAGCTGTAGGAATAAATCAGTTTAAATCCCTTGGACTGCTTTAAAAGAGGATCCATCTCCCTCCTTGCAGTCGGAGAATTCCCCCCCCTGGGTAATTTGGGCCCGTAAAGTCAATTTTACCCCGGGAGGCAGCGGGAACTCCGCGATCCCTTCTCCCATCGCCATCCCGATGCTGCGCTGGATTTTTGCTTTAAAAAGAAAAATTTGTGCTTCAGCCCTGTGGGGAATTTCCAGGCTGCTTTGGGAAGTGCTTCAGGATGGCAAGTTCAGGCTTGTTTTCCTTCCAGCTGCTCCAAAAATATATATTATATATAAAAAAAGGGTGGAAGTGAAGCCTGGAAGCGGCAGCGAGCCGAGCCGGCGGTGGGTGGGATTCAGGAGAGATGCTGGGCTGGAAGAGAGTTTATGCCATTAATCCCAGTAAAAGCTGAGGAACTGGGAGCAAAATTGTTCTTTTGACTCCTAAAAACCTGATAGTGCTTGGAAAATCAGGAAAACAGCTAGAGATTAAAGGGAGTTTATTCCATCTATGACTGAAGGGAATTTACTGCAATATTTGCTGTGCTGGGAAGTGGTAGGATTTGAATCCTTTTGAGTTTTTTTTTATTTTAACCTGTTAAGAGTTGTAAGTCTCAAATATTGGCATTAAATTAAGTGGGATCAGTTTGGATTTAAGATCTGCAGAACCAGGAGTAGGATCCAGCCCCTGGATTAACACGGCCGCTGGAGAAATGGGTGTAAATCAGAGCAATTTGGGAGTTGTGTGGATTTATGCTTCCTAAAGGATGTACAACAGCCTGGCTTGGGGGAATTAATTCCCAGGGAGAGGGGGGAATTAATTCCCTGAGGGGAATAAATTAATTGATTCCCATCATTAGTGCAGGGCTGGGCTGAGCCTTTTGCTCTGGGCTCCATTATTCCGAGTTTCCATGTGATCACCCTGGGCAGAGTTGGGGTTTTATCTGGAAAATGGCTGGAAAATGGTGGAAGTGGGGGGAAAAAAGCAAAGGAGAGGTGATGGTTTGGGGGGGCTGGGGGAAATTTAGCTCCTGGCTGTGCAGTGCAAAAGGACTGAAAGAAGCCTGTGATCCCGGGAGGGGTTGGGAATAAACCCGAGCCCTTCCAGAATGGAGCTTTGTAGGAACAAACACGCCTGGCTCCAGCTTCCCCTGCTGGGTTGGGATTTGTGGGGCCGGGAATTCAGCACCCCCTGAGTCCCCGCCGAGGGGAGCAGGACCCTCACCCTGCCCGGGGACATTCCCGGATGATTCCCCCACCCCGAGGGCTCCTTTTCCCCGTGCTGTTCCTGGAATCCCGAATCGCTCCGGCGAGGGCCCCGCTCCCAATCCAGCTGCCACCAAGGAAAACCCCAATTTCCCCTGAGATCTGCAAACAGAGCCGGACAAAGCCCTTCCCCTCCCCAGGGGACTGATGGATTTATTCATCCCATTCCCTAATGAGCCACTTCCAGATCCCAGTAAATTATACGCACCGGGACGGATGAAATCTTGCTCCATAAATCAGATCTGAGGCTGGCAAGCTCTGCCTGCATCATTATCCCGGCAAGCTTCGAAGATCCCAGGTATCGCTGCCTCCTTTGCAAATCCCAATAAATCTGGGAGTAATCATTCCTGACAGAGAGGCAGCAAAAGCACCGGAAAACATTTTCTTCCCTTAAAAATGTAAGTGGAAAATTTATTGCACGGAAAGAAAAAGTTTTCTCCGGAAAGTCTGTAACAAACAGCAATGTGAGGAACTCCCCGGGGCCGAGCTGGTGGGGTGGCATCACCTTGGGATTCCTGGGATAAATTCAGAGCAGCTCCTAAAAATGAAGGAAGATTTTTTTCTTGGGGTGAAACAAGAGGGAAAAAATAAAGCCGAGTGTCTCCAAGTGTGTCCCGAAAGGACAGTGGAGCCAGCGCTCTGGAGTCTGCTGCCTTCTGGTTTGTGTTTAGCCTTTGGAAAAAAAAAAATTCCCCCCCTGCACACCTCCTTTTTCCTAGAGGGAAGATTGATTTTATTAACCGGCCGACACCTGAAAGTAATCGGGATTTTTTTGGTGGCTGGTGGCGGGGGAAGGAGCCGTGCCGGGGCTCTGCAGGGGCAGAGCTGCGTTTTCCCACTGCTCTCGCTTCCAGGCAGACGCGGGATGGAGCACACACGGATTTTCCAGCATTCCAGGCTGGTGGGTGGAGGGTGCTGGATGTGTCCTTGTCCTCACAGTCCCAGCGTGGAGCAACACCAGGGGACAGAACGCTCCTTTTTCCAGGGGGAAACTGAGGCACGTGGCTGTGGCACGGGTGTTATGGGTTACAAATCCCCCCAGTTCTCCCTTGGATTGGGAATGTTTGGCTGGCTTTGCACCTGGAGAAATCAGGGTAGGGGAGGGTGACCCCAAGGAACCCCTTCAAACACCCCAGGGAGTGTTTCCCCCCTTCCCATGTGCTTCCCACTCCTCCCAGCTTTGCAGAGCACTCTGCTTTCCCCACAGGCACATCAGCAGGAGCTCTTGTCTTCCCATAACAGGATTGTCCACATCAGGACTTGAAGGGCTCAGGCTGGTGGTGATGTCTGTGCCTGTCAGGATGAATGAGAGGTGACAGCGCCGAGAGCACCACGGGAGCCGTGCAGAAACCAGATGGGCTGCCAGGGGTCCTCCCTGCCCCAGATCCCAGCAGGATGGGTCAGCTCTGCCAAGGTGGGTGAGGAGCAGGGAGGAGCAGGGAAAGGGAGATGGAAGTGTCCAACAACACAGAGTGATGGATGGATGGATGATGGATGGATGATGGATGGATGATGGATGGATGATGGATGATGGATGATGGATGATGGATGATGGATGGATGATGGATGATGGATGGATGGATGAGGGATGGATGGATGATGGATGGATGGATGGATGGATGATGGATGATGGATGNGCAGAGCACTCTGCTTTCCCCACAGGCACATCAGCAGGAGCTCTTGTCTTCCCATAACAGGATTGTCCACATCAGGACTTGAAGGGGTCAGGCTGGTGGTGATGTCTGTGCCGGTCAGGATGAATGAGAGGTGACAGCGCCGAGAGCACCACGGGAGCCGTGCAGAAACCAGATGGGCTGCCAGGGGTCCTCCCTGCCCCAGATCCCAGCAGGATGGGTCAGCTCTGCCAAGGTGGGTGAGGAGCAGGGAGGAGCAGGGAAAGGGAGATGGAAGTGTCCAACAACACAGAGTGATGGATGGATGGATGATGGATGGATGATGGATGGATGATGGATGATGGATAGATGATTGATGATGGATGGATGATGGATAGATGATGGATGATGGATGGATGATGGATGATGGATGATGGATGGATGGATAGATGATTGATGATGGATGGATGGATGGATGGATGATGGATGATGGATGATGGATGATGGATGATGGATGATGGATAGATACCCTGGTTCTGTGGCTAGGGATGGATGGATGGATGGAGGGATGGAAAGAGGGGGATGCAGGCTCTGAACACGACAGGTTTGGGCAAGAGCTGAGCCCAGAAGCATTTCAGCTTTGCTGAGCTGGAGGATGCTTCTGCTCTGAGTTGTTTGGGTTTAAGGCCAAGGTGGTCCCATGGGACACACATTGTGTGGGGACCTTGTCCCTCAAGCTCAGGAGGCCTTGGGAACAGCTCTGCCTGCTCAGGGGACAGCTCCAGAGAGCTGAGTGCCCACTCCTGGGGACAACTCCGTGACTGCAGTGGCCAAACCCACCTTGGGCCGTGGTGTCCCCAAACCTCTGCGTCCCCCCAGCCCCACAGCAGACGGGTCTGTGGGGACACCTTCCCCTCCCTGGCAGGCTGTAGGGACAGTCAGAATTCCTGGCTCCTGGCTTTCTCCACACCTCCTGCCTCTCTCCCATGCCGGTGCCCCTGTGCTCTGTCCCTGCCGTGACCTCCCTGACCCGACCCCAAGGTTTCCTTCGCTTCCTTCGTGCTCGGCCAAGGCTGATAAGGGGAACCAGAAACAGCTTTGACCTTTCAACCACAAATCCCCCTCCGAGGAGCCCAGGCTGCTCTGCTCTCAAAGGCTCCTTGATAGGAAACAAAACCCCTGTGCTGCTGAACTTTTAAGGAATTTCACCCCCAAAAAACTCTAAAGCACCCAAAAAGGGCCCCCCCTGAGGAGCATGGGGTGGGTTTAACCCTGCAGAGGAGTGGGGCCAGCACGTGTGATGTGTAAGAGTCTTGTGCTTCCTTCCCTTTTCTTTCCCTTCTCTCCTTCCCTTTGGGCTGCTGTGCTCACCCCTGGACCCCACAGATGGGGTACAAAGGTTTTTGGGACACTTGGCACCTCCTTTGCTCTTCTCTGAGAGCCAGAGACCTCGGTGATGCTGAGGCCTTTACCTCTGCCAGCCCCAGGCTGGGGACAGCAGATCCTTGGTGTCCCTGTCCAAGGCATGGGGGTGGAGCCAGGTGATTTTCAATGTCCCTTCCAACCCAAACCACTCTGTGATTCTGTAATTTCAGCGGATACACCACGTGCCTATGGAAGCAAAGCTCCATCCTCTCTTTCTTTCCCATCCCAAACCAGTACAATCCAGCTCCAGGACATTCCCTGCTCCCTGCTCACCCCCTCGGGGTCATGCTGGGATGGGAAGGTGATGGCTGGAGGTGTTGGAGCTCCTTAATTGCTTTGAGCAAGCTAATTGGTAGAAATACAGCAGCAGGAGATGTGGTGTCTCTGCAGAGCTCTGTGCTCTGCTCTGAGGGGACTGGGCAGTGCTCCTGTGCCCCAGCTTGGCCCTGCTAAGTGGATTGAAGCTCTTGGGATCACATCCCTCCCTTGGTGTGGGCTCTGTGTGAGCCCCTGTGACCTGAAGCTTTCCCCAAACACATCTCCCTTGGTTTCCATGGTTTGATCTTTCCCAGGGTGTTTATCAAGAACAACTCCACGGGGCTGTGGCAGGTGATGGAAAGCCCGGATCCCACAGGATCAGGCCCTAAACACCAGCAGGTTCCCTATATTGCCTCTGTTACTAACTCTGTGTTTTCCCTGCTGTTGCTTAACCCCATTAATGGGATCTGAGCTGGTTCAAAGCCTCGGGAGCAGCAGGGGGGAAAGCTCAGAGCAATAAGTGGAGGCGACCCCTGCCAAATTGGAGCAAGACTTGCCTGCTCCAATTCCTCCTGCTGCCCAAACAGCCCACAGCATTTTCCCATTAAACCTCGGTGCCCAGAGTTATTGGGGAAGAAGAAAGAGCCAGGACCAGCCTTTCCTGCATGGAACCAGGGTGAAAACCTTCTGGCTCTGGGGGTAAGGGCTCAGCAGCCAACCCTAGCCTGGCAGAGGATGCTCCTGGAGGGATGGCTCAGAGAACCCAGATCCCAGGATGTGAAGCCTATTGGAAAGCCATCAGCTCAGGTAAGTTGAGGAAAAATGAGTGTTTAGAGAGGTGGGTATGGGAAAAAACGACACTGTGGTCTGAGCACCACATTCCTCATGGGAAAAGGGCAGAATGGGCCATTCTGGGTGAAAAGTGTTGATTCGTGATTTCCTTTTTTGTTGCTGCTCCTTCTGAGAATCTTCCGTGGAGGTTCCCCACCCCAGCTTGGCTGGGCAGAACCCAAAAACTGGAGGAACTGGGACCCACGTGGTGGAGGGAGCTGGGGACGGAACCCCTGGTGCTGGGCACTTGGGAGGGACACAGGACTCTGGGTCTGGGGTCTTGGGGGATCCTGTGGGGTGGGGGGGCTCTGTTAGAGGTGTTTTCATCGGGACAGAGGTTCTCAGAGCACAGACACTAAATTTTAGCCTTTAGGGAGCGTGGCATTTGGGTCTGATGCTGCTAATTGGGGAAACAGAGATCCCACCACATGGAATTACTCCATGAGCAGGATCTGACCTGCACCAACAACCAACCCTCCTTCCCTCCCAACAGCATCTCTGCCTGGCCCCCCACCCTCCCCTGCTCCTGGGGTTTTCTCCTGGCCCTCTTTTTGGGAGGACATTGCTTGGGGAAGAGGAAACAGAGTCCCCCCTGCTCCCGGGGCCACGTGTGGCTGCTGGGATGGGCTTTAATGGGTCCCAGGCGCGGCTCCCGCTGCCCCTTCCCTTCAGCTCAGGGGGGGAACTAAATCCAAGAACCTCGCCCCGGGCTGAGCTCAGCGAGGCTCTCCCGGCGCGGAGTCACGCCTGCCAGGGCAGCAAAGCGCCGCTGCCTGTGCCGCCTCCCCCAGGGCTGGGCTGGGTCATTCCTTTATCCTGGAGAGGATGAAGCTGCACCAGGAAGGTTAATTGGCAGCAGGAGAGAGGAAGTTGCTGCAGCAGCTTTGTTTTGCTCTGCATCCCTCCGGCACTGAGCGCTGGGACTGGATGCTCAGGAGGGGATTTTGGAGCATCCCCCGGGAATGATTTCCTGGGGAGGAAGGGGCAAAGATGGCTCTGTGTCCCTGCAGCTCGCAGTAATTTCAGTAGCTCCTGTAATTCAGAGGAGGCTCTACCCCAGGATTCACTGGCCTGTGGAGGCTGTGTGGCCTTCCAGGCTGAGATCCATCCTCTAATTCCAGCAGGGCTGCCTCCCAGCCCAGACAATTCCCTGCATTCATCAATTCACTTTTTCCTATGAAAACAACCATTTCTGGGCAAGGGCACAGCAGCTGCTCAGTTTTTTCCTAGGAAGGAGTGAGGGTTTTATCCAGCCCCAAAAGGGGATTTGCCCTCCTTGGGTGGGAGAGAGCATTCACTACAGCAAGAGAAATTCATCTGGGATCAGGTGCAGGAGCCGTGTGAGATCCATCATCTCCATCATCCCACTGCCTTTTCCTCCTGCTGGGACAGCCCCACCTTGATGGGGCTCCCCCTCTTCCCGTGGGGGCCCATCCCAAAGCCTGGCTCTGGGCTCCTCCCCAGACTGTTGCCTTTGGGATGGGGCTTTTTTCCAAAGGGACCAAAGGGAGGAGAGTCCCTGTTTGTTGTTTCAATAAATATGGAGCAGACAGATCCAGTGGCTCTCTCTGGAGGAGCTGGGGCCACCCCAGCAGAAGGGTCCTGGAAACTCCCTGGCTCCTGGAAAATTGCTGTCCCTCCTGCTTGGTTCTGAGCTGAGAACAGAGCTTGAGGATAACAGGACATGGGGTTGTGACTTTGGGGGTTCCTTTCTTGGATGCTCTCACAAACATCTTTCCTTCTGTGTCCTGTCACAGCAGGATGAGGATGAGGGTGAGGATGAGGGTGAGGATGAGGGTGAGGATGAGGATGAGGATGAGGATTTCTCCCTGCCATGTTTCCAGAGCCCAGCAGAGGCTCATGTTCCCACCCCATCCCATTCCATGTTCCCACCCCATCCCATTCCATGTTCCCACCCCAGGACCTGTGTGGTGATGGCAGAAGGTAGGAGGTGAGTGCTGTGCCCTCCCCAACAAGCAATCCCTGGAGTAACCCCCAAAATTCCCCCCTGCAGTGCACCCCAATACGTTCTACCCAGGTAGGTGACCTCAGGGGGACCTGGGCTCTGTGGCTGTCCTGGCAGCTGCTGATCCAACCTTCCAACCCCATTCTGGCTCCCAGGGCCTCCCATCAGCCCCAATTTCCTGCAGACCCTGCTGATAAGAGGCTGATCCTCAGCCATGGAAATCCGATGCCCCGGTGTCAGGGAGCACAGGGGACTGTGGAAATCCAGCTGAGAATGAGCAGATCTCGCTGCTTTCCCTCCTTCCCATTGTAAAAAAATCCCTTTGGAGGATGGATGGGGTCTTAGTGCCACTCCCTGGGACTGGCCTGGGCTTCGTCCCCCTGATCTGTGCTGGCAGGGCTGGATTCTGTGGGTTAAAAGCTTCCAGGTGCACCAGCACCCCAAAAATACCTGGGTGCTCATTGTGAATTAATGTCATCTCTTTTTTTAGGCTTTGCTGCGGCTGCTGAATCGCAGGGACTCGTGGACCCTGCCTGTCAGGGAAGCTGTGAGTCAGGACTGTTCCCGTCTCTCTTCTCCCTTCATTTGGGGTTTGTGCTGGCCATGTTCAAAAGGAGGAAGTAAACCCCAAAATCTCTCTCCCAAGCTGCTCTGGGGGCCCCCCCTGGGCAGGTGGTGGGTGCTGTGGGTTTTGCCTGATGAAGGCACTGTTGGGATACTGGTTTTACTGGACTTGGAGGGGATGTCTCTTATCCCAGCAGCCCTGCACAATGCTCTCTGCCCAGCAAGGACCACAGTAATTCAGGTTTATTTATCGCCCTATTTTCTCTGCTCTGCCTGTGCTGTGTCATCCCTCTGCTCTGCTGGCCCTGGGGACTTTGTCCTCCCAGCTACTCTTGAATTTGGGGTGGATTTCTCCCTTTTCAGGTATCCCCAAAAGGAGGATTCTGACCAGGAGTTTCAGCCTGCCCATCCCAGACCTGACCACATTGGGGTGAAACCATCTCCAGGTTTTGCTCTCCCAAGCAGGAATTGACTCAGCTCCAGGACTGCTGGTCCTGGAGGGCAAGGGGAAGGTCCTGAGGTGGGAAAACCAGACCTCCCTGAAAATCCACTCTGCCCTGTAAACCCAGAGCTGATCCACGCCCAGAAATTACAGTAATTTAATGGAGCTGGTTTCTAGATTTGTTCATCGCTGTGCCAGCCACTGCAGCGGTTGAACTAAACTGATTTTCTTGGGGAATTCCCTGTTTGGGAGTGCTGGGATCCCCTGCTCTGCACGGGGCCCTGGGGTGGTTCCCGTGTGATGGTGCCTGGGTTAAAGGGCTGGGTTTTATCCCAGAGGAACTCCAGGGTTTGTCTTGCTTCTCCTCTTTCTAGCTTGGAGAACTCGGGTCTGTCCCCATTCCGAGGGGACAGCTGGGGTCTGCACAGGCTCTGGAGGTTGTTTGCAGCCCCGGGATGGAGAGGGGATTTTGGGATCTGCGTCATGCCCGACACAGCCCAGCCGTGGGCAGGGCACGTGAGTCCGGAGCCGAGCCCGCTGCGGGAGGAATCCTGGCTAAGCGGCCAAGATTCCAGTTTTCCACCCAAATAAAGTCTCAGCCAGGAAACGTATCCAGGGCAACGGCGATGCTGGGAGCTGGGGTGTGCTGGGATCGCATCTGGGATCAGCCCTGCGGCGGGATGGCTGCGGGGGAGTGCGGGTGGGACAGGCTCGGGGGGTCCCCGGGGCTGCGGACGCCCCCCGAGCCTCACCGAGATGCTCCAGTGCCATCTAGTGACAACGGGACCGGGACAGGGCGGGGACACCGACCCCAGGTGGGCACCGGCCCCGCTCCTCCCGGCCCCTGCAGCTCCCGTGATCTGTGTGCAGGAAAAGGGATTTCTCCATCGCTGTTGATTCCTTCCGATCCCAGCTCTGAGTGTCCAAACACAGCACAAACATCTCCAAACCTCGCTGTTAAATCTTAAAAACTGGTTTTTTATTCCAAAGGAACTGATGGGAACGAGGCGCCCGTGCAGCTTTGGCTGCAGGTGTCCGATTTCCTCCAGCACCTCGGACATCCAGAGCATCCCCCCTCCTTCCTCCCTCATCAACACAGTAAAATTGTTTAATGCCTTTAACATAATTAACACGTTGCAATCCTAAACTGCGAGCAGCTGCCCAGCCCTGCAATTTCTCCTTCCAGCTGCCCATTAATGCCTCCCTCCGGGCGATTATAAAGCAGGAAAAGGCCACAAATCCCAGCCTTGCGCTGGAGGAAAAGGAAGGAGCAGGGCAGAGGACTCGTGTGTATTAACATAACTCATCCACCACAATCCCAGATTGCTCGGAGACTGCCTGAATCCCTGATTTATCCTGGTAATGCGCCCACAGCGGCTGTTAGTGCAAAGGTGTGTGCGAGGCTGGAGGGCTGCCCCGCTCCCTGGTTTTTGGAGTTGATTTTTTTTTTTTTTGCGCTCTTTCACTCCTCAGTTTTCCACGGAAATCACCGCAGTAGCGTGAGGATGATACTGATGCGCCTCCGATCTGTAATTACCTTTGCATATGCTAATTGTGTAATTCGGAGAGGCAATTACGTGGGGAAATGAGATGAGAAGCGGGGCTGGATCGCTGTCCCGAGATCCCTCCCCAGCCCTGAGATCCATCAGGAGATGCCCCCTGCTTTTCCCATCACCCTTTCCCCCCTTTTAGCGCTTTAGTGCCTGATGCTGGGGTTTCATCCCTGCAGTGCTGTCTCCCTCGGGAACACCGCCCTGTTTCCAGCCCCTGTTGCCTCCTTGCCGCGCCGGCTCAGACGCGTCCCCATGAGCTCGTGTGTTTGTGGAGGATGTCCCCAGGCTGACCCTGCTCCCCGTGATCCACGAGGGATAAACCTTCCCGGGGGACTGGAAAAGGAGAAGGATGAGGCAGGGAGGGAAGGGCTGGGAGCAGGATTTGATCCAACATTAAGGATCCGAATTCTTTCACCCGCAGTTTTTCCTGTTGGTGCTCTCAGCTGATGGTGTCGAGCTGCTGGGCCCGTCATCTGTCTGGATGGATTTTCCCAGTTTTGCCTGGGAACCCTTCAGACAGGTTTTTATTTTGGTCCAAACACAGGACACGTATCCACATCCTCTTCACTGCCTTTGCACTCTCACCTCCACTGCTGCCCACAGGTCCAGCCCCTTCTTTTGGCTTTATTTGGACAACTTTCCCCACTGGGATTAACAAGCAGCTCAGAGACTGGGCACTAACAGAGACCAACCAGCTCCTCACAGCTGACACCCAGCGCTGGAGCTCTGGATTTCAGCATCCCTCCCTCCCTAAGGAGGGAATTCAAACCCCAGGCACGGCACATTTGCTCTGCTGGCAGCACGGACTGTCTGTAAACACCGCGGTGAGGGATGTGCAGCTCTGCTGCTCCTCCGAACCCTGGGCACCCCAGCCGGATCCCTCCTCACACCTCTGACGTGGGGAGAGCGGTTCCTTTTCCCCTCTGAATCCCAGCCCCACGAGTTTTGCAGGATGCAATGTGCCCCTGTGATGGAGCTACACAGCGGCCCCAGTGTGGAGCACCCATGGGTGCCAGGAGCGGGGTCCACGGCTCCTGCTGCATTTCCTGGAGTGTTTGGAGACACGTGGGTGCTGCATTGTCCCTGCATTTTCCTCCCGGGACTGTCCCTGCAGTGAACAACAATTAACAGGCTCTGGTTAATGGGATCCCTGGTGGTGATTGGCAGCTCCAGCCCGGCCCAGGAAGGGTTGGAGGGTCCCGGGGAGCCTGAGGACTCCCTGAAGGGCAGGCGGTGCCCAGCAATAAATCAACACCAGCCCCTGGGAGAGTGGATGCTCCACGCTGAGGAGCCGAGGGCTTTTGGCGTGTGTGGTGAAGGAATTATTAACAGCTAGGGCTCTCCCCAGCCCAACAAGGGATAAAAGGGCTGTGGAGAGAACGGTGGCTCGTTGTTATTGTTTGTGTTATGGTAGTGCCGACACAAAAACCTCCTGGGCTGCAGCCCTGGGGATGTGGGGACCCCCAAACCCACCCAGAGTGGTGCAGCCTGGCGGGGGGCGCAGTCCTGGTCCAGTGGGAGATCTCATACTCAGGAGGGATGCCCACGTTTTTGTTTTATTTTATATTTTTTCATTCCTGCTCCTGCCCATTGGCAAAGGTGATTTTGGGGGTGCGGGGAAAGCAAAGCTGCAGGAATGGGGACTCTGGGTGAGGGTTTTGGGGGGTGACAGGCGAGAGGGCAGCAATGGGGAGCACAAGGGAGGTGTTGGGGATGCCGGTGGATCAGGAGAAGCTGTCGCGGGGAGCAGAGGGGTATTTATAGCCGTGAGCAGAGCTCAGCAGCCCCAGGTGCTCGAATTGAGGCACCCTTAAAGAACTGCGAGGCATCTGCCTGGTTATGCGGAGCCTCTGCAGCTGCTCCGAGCAGCTTTTCCTTCCCCTGCTCCAGGGCGGCTCTGCCGGAGATTCCCCGGCCCCGGGGGGGGTTCGGTGGCGGAGCCACCCCTGGCAGGCTCAGCCCGGCAAAACGCGGCTCTGCCAGCGGGGCCCATCCTGCCCCGTTCCCGAGTGTTCCCATGGCCCAGGCTGGTGCTGGACCGGTTCCCCTCAGCGGCAGCTCCTGCAGCAGAGCCGAGGCAGCGGAGCTGAAGCCAGCCCGAGCAATGAAAAGCTCCCGCAGCAGATGGTCGGTGCCGTCTGTCTCCCCGCCGCCGCCTCCGCGCTCTCTCTCTCTCCTCGTTCTCTCTCCCGACTCCTCTTATTCTTCTATTTTGCTGATTTATCCCCCCCAGGACTTCCCAGCCAAGCAGGACCCCCACATTCTCCTGCGCTCCCAGCCCCTATTTCCGCACTGTTCAAAGCCAAAGCTTCAGCTCTGAGGAACTGAGATGAGGACACAGCTCCGCACAAGGGGAAACTGAGGCACGGAGGAGGCCGGCACCTGCAGTTCCCCCCGACTTTCCCCTCCCAGCCGCAGAGATTCTGCCACGTGCTTTGTGTCCTTGGCTCCAGCTCTGAGCATCTTTTTGGAAGAGCTGTAAATTCCAGGTACCAAAGAGAAGGGAAGGTTAAAACATCCATAAAATCAGCCTGATTGAATTATTTATCCCGGCTCCTTCATCCCCAAACTCTTCCCTTGACTCACAGCCTGCCTCCCCAGATCCTGGATTGGACTCAGCCCCAGGGGTTCAATCTTCAGGCGGCGCAGCCAAAAGGGAGCCCCAGGTCTCTGAGAAGGCCACGGGCTCTGCACTCCCTCTCCCAAACACGAACCCCCCGTGCCCCCCGTGTGCCCCGGGGGTCCCCCCTGGCCGCATTCCTCCGCGGTGCCTTTCTCAGCCGCGGTGGAGCCCTGCAGCGGGGACGATCCCGGCCTCAGAAAGCCGCATTGTTTTGTCGGGGGGTTGATTTCTCCGCTCGTTTGCCTCCTCCGGGGTCTCTTTGGCGGTGCCAGTTTTGTTGGCTGCCCGGAGCTCCTCGCGGGTGGCAGCGCTGATCCCGACCCGGACAATGGAGCGTGCTGCTGTCCTGGCAGCGGCTCCCTGCGCCGAGGGGGAAGGGATGGGGACCCACAGGCGGATGCTGCTTGGATGGTTTCCCACTAAAGGCTGATGGGGTGGGGGTTTCCGCTGGAAGATGCCCCAGGAGGTCCCTGAATGGCCGGGTTTGAGGTGCTGGGGGATGCCCTTGGGGGACGGGAGGGGTGGGAGGGAGGTCCCAGCGGGGATCCTGAAGCTCGAAGGGCTCTTGGACAGGGAATAAATCCTTCCCCGATCCCATCAAGTGTTGCTTGATGCCAGCGCTGGCTCCAGCCTCCCTTGGTTCCGGGTGGTGCCGGAGCCTCAGGGGCAGGGATGGGGCACGGCAGAGGAAACTCCACTTGGAGCCGGCTCAGGGAGCTCTGGGAAGTGGAGGAGAGACCAGAAACAAGGGAGGATGGAGCAGGTACAAACCAGACCCTAAACCACAGCCGGCCCTGCTCCTCCCGGCACATCTCCCCTCAGCCGAGCCACCTCCTGCTGCCGCCCCGGCCGGGGAAGGAGCCTCAAGGATGAAATCCCCCTCTCTCAGCTCCTTGCAAAGCTGCAGGAAATCTCGCCTGGCCTGAAAAGTCCCCCTGTCGTGACATCTTGCCAATCTGCCTCAAGGAGCGATCCCGCATCCCTGCGGTGAGGGACACCGGCTCATCCCGGGAGATGCTGCTCGGGCACGAACGCTCCCCAGAGCTCTCCCGAGCCTGATTCCTTCTCCTGGTCCTGCTGTAGTGGGGCTGTGTCCTGGATGGGAAACAAGAATGAGCCGCGGGGCTAACGAGGGGAGATGGCTCGGCTGGTGCCAGCCCTGGTGGGGAGCTGTCTGTCCCCGCTGGATGGGAGCACAGCGGGGAGGGTGAGCAGGGGTGGCATCCAGGCCCTTCTCTCCAGCAGCGTTTCACATTCCTTGGAGCTTTTTCTGTCCTTAAAGCTCGTTGAGGACCTTGGAGAGTTGAGGGGCACCAAGGAGGGAGGGGAGGGCAGGGCAGCTCATCCCAGCCCGCCTGTCTTCACGTGGATGATCGTTTCCAGCCGAACTGCTGCCATGAGACTTTTTGGTTTTTTATCAGCTGCTTTAGTCCTCCAGTGGTCTCTCGCAGCCCTGAGCCCTCCTGGGTTCTCTCCTTGTGCCTGTACAGCTCGAGTGGGGGCTGGATCCCAGACTGAGATGTTCCATTACAGGTCAGCCTGTGGAAACACCTGGCTGGGTGACAGCCACAGGCTCCAAACAGAAAAACCGGGGCTGTGCCCAGGGCTCAGGGTAAGGAAACAGTCCCTTGGCCAGATGTTTGGGTTTATTTCGGACTGTGGGTGCTCTCAGGGCGGGTTTGTGCCATGTGGGAGTCAGTGGGCATTCCTACAGCATCTCCTGGCTTTGGGGACATCCGAGCAAGGACAAAGAGCGTTTGTGTGCCTGGTGCTGGCTCCGAGACCCAGCGGGGTGTGCTGAGACGGGGCCGCAGGTGAGAATTCCCAGCAGGAGGGTTGGATCATCGCCCTCTGCTGCTCTCCATCAGCCACGGCTCAGCTCCAGCTGCTGCATCAGAGGTGCTGGGAGCTCGGTGAAGGTCCCTGGAGCACAGTGGGTGCTTCTCCAGCTCCAGGTGTTCCCTGGAACATGCTGGGTGTTTCTGGGATGAGCTGTGTGAGCTCCAAGCTCAGTTTTTGCTGTGCTGCAGCGCTGCCAAGCCCTGCCCAGCACCAGGACCAGAACAGGGGCCGTGCTGCTCTGTCCCTGGCCAGGTCCCTTGCCTCAGGTGGCTGCAGGGGCTCCAGCCTGGGACGTGAGGGATTTGGAGGCTTGATGCTGGTTTGGGGCATCTGATCCAGAAGTGCAGCTGGGGTGGAGCAGACAGGACAGGGCCTGGTTTGATGGAGCCTTTCAAGGTGATCTGCTGGGACACAGAGAGGATTTTTCATTTGTGCCAAGCTCCAAAAAGAAGAAGGGAGCAGGATGAACCCCCCACCCTGCGTGGATCCATCCCTGTTGCCTTGCTCCTCACACCCCTCTGTGTGGATGGACCCATCCAGCCCCTGTCTGACTGCTGGTGAGCTGAGCATGTCCCAGACTGTGGTTTCCCCACCTTTTCCTTGTTCTCTCAAAGGGGATCATTAATTTCACCTCCCTGCTCCCCAGTCCTGTTCAGCTGCTGAGGGCCGACCTGGCTGTGGGGAGGCAATGCTGCAGGGAATGGGGGAAATTCAGGTCAGACTAGCTCTGTGCCTGGTGGGGGAAAGCTGAAAGGGAGATTTGGGAACGGTTTTGCCTGGAAACTTATAGAAAGCAGCATCCTGGGGAAGAAGGTGTGACGTCAAATGCAGCGCTTAAAATATACCCAGGGCAAAATCACATGGCAGCTCTGAAACAGGAGCTGCTGGGCTCTGAGTCCCAGGGGAGCCTTGGGTTCCAGCTGAAGCAGCTTCCCAGCCCTTGCCATGGCCAGGGAGCTGCTCTGCCTGCCTGGGGACAGCAGGGAGGGCTGGTGGCCAGCCTGGTTCCCATCTGCTCCCAGCAGCAGGGCTCTGGCTGCACGGCCCTGCAGCGATTTTTGGGTGACTTCTGTTGGAAGCAGCTACTGCTGGGGACTGGCTGGATGGTGTTTGACTGCTTCTCGTTAGCTGGGTAGAAAATTGTGCTGGGTGCCAAGTTGCTGAGGGTCACCTCCCCAGAGGGACAGGGATGATGAGCAGCGTGGAAGGGCTGGCTCAGGAGCACAGGACAGGCTTTTTCCATACAGAAGATGCAGGTTGAGGTGAAAATCCTCTGGTTTTGGCATTTGGAGCCCTGTTGAGCTCACCAGGCAGGTTTGCACAGTCAGGGTGGGCACTGCAGGAACAAGCCAAGCGCTGGTTTGGGCAGCAGCAGAAAAAGCCAGAGCAAACTCCCTCCCTGCAGGGCTGTGCCCTCCCTCCAGAGCCTGGGGAGGGACACAAGTCCCACTCAGAGACTGGCCCAGGTCAGGCTGAGATCTCTCTTTGCTCCTCCAGGAATAAGCAGCACAGTTGGCAGTGCCTGTGCAAGGAGATGTGAGGCTGAGCAGCCTTTGAAAGGATTTTATTTTCATTTCCAAGGACAAAATGTCCAGTGCAGCTCTCCAGAATGGGTCCAGGCACTGAGGCCATCCCAGATCCCAGCTCAGGCCTTTGTGTGGAGTAGAGAGGGCTGGATGCAGCTGTGAGAAAGGGATTTGGGGTCTATCCCAGTGGAAACCCTGCAGGGTGATGGAGCTGGCTCAGATGGGCCTTGCAGACAGTGAGGGGCAGCACCAGGGGTCTGGTGTGGGGAACAATATCCTCCAAGCTATGGGAAAAACCCTAAAAAACCACTCTGAGATCACCCAAATCCCTTCCAGAAATGCATCCAGACCACCAAAACCACCTGGAAATGGTGTGACAGGCTGAGCTGGAGTGGTGCCACCCAGCCTGTGCTCCTGAGCTTGCCCCGTTGCTCAACGTCGCCTCGGCCGCCTCTGCCCTGCCAGCAGCTTGGCATGTGAAGAAAATTAAGACCAGAACTCTGGAGCAGCCGCTCTTTAAAGCATGTCCCACTGCTTGGAGCCCTTCCCAAGGGCCCTGGGACATGGTTCTCATTCCTCTGCCTGGGCTGGGGTTTATTATGTTTCCCTCTATTGTGCAGAGTCCCCTTTATTCCCTGCGTGCCTGTCCCCCGGGGCTGAGGGAAGCAGTGTGGTTTTCTTGTGCTCAGACATGGCCTGCTGCCTCCTCCCTACCACCCTTTTGCCTTTCAGATGAGATCTCTAGGCCAAAAATAGATGAGCCTTGCTCCTTCCAGTGCTGGCCACAGGTGAGTGCATGGGGGGCACTGGGCTGGGTTAATCAGAATCCCTCATAAAGGGAGGTGATGCTTTTAAAGGTCATTTTCTCTGTGATTTCTGATGTTTTCAGCTGGGGCTGTCTGACATCAACCCCTTTTTTGGGGACACGTTGCCCTGTGGTGTTGTCATCCCACTCTTGAGTGACCCAAGAGGTTTAGGAGCACTGGGAAGTGCCAGCAGGTCTGGTGGTCACAGGCTCAAGTTATCCCTGAGGAAGGGGCGTCTCTGTGCTGGGGAAGGCAAATCCAAGGGGAATGCCCTGCTGGGCATCCCAGCCATGCTGCAGCCTCTCCCACTCTTGGGGACATCTCCTTGCCTCATGGGATGAGAGAAACATCCTGGCAGAGGGAGCTGGGCCTTGGATTCTTGGGTGGAAAATGCTCAGTAAGAGCCAGAAATTCCTGTGCTCTGACTCAGGCTGGGCTCTCCTTTCCCCGGATCTGCTCCTTTCCCTCCTTGTTTGCAGCGCTGGCCCTGAATGAAGCACGACAGGCCCTGGCTTTGCAGTCAAATACGTATTTAGAAACCAGAGGGCTTTATCCCCTGCAATTATTATCACTTGAATGTAGGTCGGCTTGACAGCTTAGGTGGAAAATCATCTTCAGAGCGTTCCGGTGCTCTGCACTCACTGTCCTGTTAATCCCCACCCTGTTCCCGCTCGGTTTTGGGGAGAAAGCTGCGTTTGGGAGCAGTTTCACTAAGGTGCATTAGCAAGGCTGCCTCTCCTCCCAGAGGCACGGGAGGGGGCTGGGAGTAGAGGAGGTGGGAAGAGCAGCTCCCTCCTGCTGCTCCGAAATGCCTGGGGAGAGATTCATTCATCGCTGCGCTCCTCCAAGGTGTCCATTCATCCCTGGTTTCTGTCTGTCCTGGTTTGTCTGTCTGTCCTTCCCTCCCCACAGCTCTGCCTGGCTGCAGCTCTGCTGCACCCCCCGGGAGGCATCGCCCCACCCTCACCCTCTTCATCCTCACCCTGCCCCATCCTCGCTCCCTCCAAACCTCCCCCCTGTTTTTTTCCCTCCCGAAATCACAACTTCCATCCTTTAAAAAGCCTCCCCCGGGCCGGACCCCCTCCCCTGGGCCAGTCCTATGAATGAATGGCTGGTGGCCCTGTGATGCCATTTCCATGGTGACAGATGGCAGCGGAAATCGCGGGGATCAGGGTCACATGAGAGGTAAATTCAGTAAATTCACGCAGTTATTTATAGGCTGCTGCTCCAGCGTTTCTGGAACTGCGTCTGCCTTGGCCCGTGCTGTCAGCCCCTCGCCGGCTCTCCGGGGCACTGCTCTTCCAGGAGAGACATTACTCATGCTCTGCTTTCATCCAGACTGCTCCTGCTGCTCAGGCTGGTGGCGGAAAAGTACCGGGCAGAGGGGCTGGTTGATTTTTTTCTGAGCCTGAATGTCTCTGAATCAGCCTCAGCCAAATGCAGCCATAACCCTCCTGCCTCTGCCCGTGGCATCTCCTGTGCTGGTCGCTGCAGGGTGACAGCCTGGGCCATAACCTGAATTTTTGGTCGTGAAAATGTTCATGGCAGAGCCCAAATCAAGCTTTGTCTCGTCTGGTTTTAGCTCTGAAATCTGGGAATATTTCCATGCCTCAGTTTACCAACAAACAACACACTTTGGTGATATGGGGTGAACCAAAGGGAGATTTTTAAATCCGCAGGGGAGGGTTTATGACACCTCAAGGTGTCATTGAGCCAGCCTTCCCTATCTCCAGTTGGGTTATCCCTGCTCCCTGAGGAGATGTGCAGGAGCAGGGAGCTGAATGGCTGCTTCAGCCCCTCCTTCACAAAGATCCTTGAGTTCTATTGCTTAAGACCCCCTAATCAGGTTCCCTCCCTGATCTTCTTCTGGGTTATCTGGGTGTGCAGAGTTTGCTGCTGCTGGCTCTTGCAGCCCATGGGATCTGCAGCTCCCCTTCCCCAGCCCTCCAAGCTCAGTCCCATCTTCCTATGGGCTCTTCTCCAGTGCCTGGAGGCAATAAAAATCCCCATCTTCAGAAATTAGAGTCAGGGAATCCCAGAGTGGTTTGGGTTGAAGGGATCTTAAAGCTCATCCAGTGCCACCCCTGCCATGGCAGGGACACCTCCCACTGTCCCAGCTGCTCCCAGCCCCAGTGTCCAGCCTGGCCTTGGGCACTGCCAGGGATCCAGGGGCACCCTGTGCCAGGGCCTCACCTCTCTGTCCCCTGTGTGTCCCCACTGATGTCCTGCCTGTCTGTCCTGTCCCAGTCTCCCTTTCCCAGCCTGGGCATCTCATCCTTGGCTTCTGTGTTTGCTTCCTCACCGAGCATGAGGAGAAAAGGAATTGGAGAAGGAAAAGGTCTTGGCTGAGCCTCATCCCAAGCACAGGAAGTGCCAAGTGTTTGGAGAGGTCACAAGGACTGAGCACAGAGCAGCCCCCGGCAGGCACTGCCCACATCCCACCCCTCCAGGCTGTTTGCCTCACCCATCTCTCCCTGGATCACCAGGAGATGTTGCCACCAGCTGAGCAGACATTTGGATTTTGCACTGGCAGAGTGTTTTGGTTTTTAAATCATGAGTGTGATGGGTCCATCCCCTTTGCCATGCTGGGGAAGGAGCAGGTAATGGAGTGTGGCTCGCTCCTTCCCGGGGGAAGAGGCAGAGTCTTGGCCAGCAGTGCTGGCCGGGCTCCCAAGCACCTGGAGAATTGATCGTTCTGTGCCTAATAGGCTGGAAAGGGAAACGGCCCCGAGGCCAGGAATGTGAATAAACGCTGCAATCCAGGAGCTGGGGAGCCTGGCTCCAGGCTGAGGCTGGAATCCTCTGGAGTTTGTCTCTTCCAAGTGAGTTTTTCCTCCTATCAGGGTTTCTCGCTGGGTATTGGTACCAGCACCCCCAGCACCAGAAGTGCACTGGTTGGGAAAATGCATCCAGGCTGCACTGCTGGGGGTTGGATGAGCTGAATGGGTGTTTTCAGGACCAGGAGACTTTTCCATGAGGTACTGAACCAGAAATGAGCTCCTCCAAAAACTTTTTCTCTGTTTTCCCTCCATGAACCAACCTAACAGCCCTGTGCTTTTCCTGATTAATCTGATTAAGGTTTGTTGAGGGCAGCACTGAACAGACAGGGAAGGCTGAGCCCTCCAGGTGTCCTGGGCTCTGCTCCCCACACCCAGCAGCCTGAGAAGCTGTGGGAAATTTGGCCTAAAAATCTGAGTTTGGGGTTTTCTCACCCTCAAGAGCTGTTTGTGCAAGGTATTTCTGCCTTCATCCAGATTGAATGTGCTGCTATATCCCTTCCTGTTGAAAAGGAAAGTGAAGTGATGTCCTTTTACCTGGAGAATTTTATTGTCTGCCTCAAAGGTGAGTTAAAGTTGGAGACTTCAGAGCAGCCTTCCAGGAGCTAAAGAGGCAAACAAGGGAGCCAGGGAGGGACTGCTCTTCAGAAATTGGAGGGACAGAACGAGGGAGAATGGGTTTGCATTGAAAGAAAGGGAATTTTGGTTAGATATTAGAAAATAATACTTCTCTGTGAAGGTGGGGAGGCCCTGGCACAGGGTGCCCAGAGAAGTTTTGGCTGCCCCTGGATCCCTGGAAATGTCCAAGGCCAGGTTGGATGGGGCTTGGAGCAGCCTGGGAGGGTGGAAGGTGTCCCTGCCATGGCAGGGGTGGGATGAGATGGGTGTGAAGGTCTCTTCCAACCCAAACCACCCCATAATAAATGCAAATATCTCAACTACCTGAAAGCTGGCTGACAGCCCAGCTCAGCCCACTCTGGTCAGAGCTGCTGCTGGGCTCCTGTGGCAGAGGGAGCTGGTGTGGCCAGAGATGTGGTGTCCTGTGAGCCAGGGCTGGCTCTGGGTGCCCGTGTGTCACAGGGCTCAGGAGCAGCCCTGAGCAGCCTCACACTGCAGGGGCAGGTTATGGATTCACACCTGAGGGAGGGGCAGCTGAATGTGGGGCCTGGCCACTCCTCCTGCCTCCCTCCTGCATGGTCCCAGCCCAAGAAAATCCTCTGAAATACCAAAAAATAAAAGAGACATGAAATACCTCTTTTAACTAATGAAATCTAGTGGGCTTAGATTAGATTTTAGGGCAAAATCCTTGCTAAAGGAGGAAGGGGTGGTGAGGCCCTGGCACAGGGTGCCCCTGGATCCCTGGCAGTGCCCAAGGCCAGGCTGGACACTGGGGCTGGGAGCAGCTGGGACAGTGGGAGGTGTCCCTGCCATGGCAGAGATTGTCACCGAAGTTCCTTCCAATGCAAACCATCCTACAAGTCCCTAGTAATGAATCAGGGGACAGGGGTGACCAAAGCCCCAAATCCTCCCCCCAGGGGAAGCAGCAGCCGGGAGGTCCCCCCTGGGACATTCAGGGACATTTTAAGGAGGTTTTATTTTCCCCACAGCAAAACCAACCCAGCCCTTGTGTCAGGACTCGATGGTACTTTTTTCTGAAGGCGAGAGCCTCCCTCGGAGCAGGGGGGGTGGCCCGGCACCCCAGCTTTGACGCGCAGCCCTGGTGACTCAAGCCTGCGTCAGGGGCTGCGTGTCCCTTCGCGTTGATTNCGGTTTCTGCTGGAATCGGGTCGGGTTCATCCTCGCAGGGAGCCGCCGCAGCCGAGGTAAGGATGCTCCCCCCATCCCCGGCCCGGGTCTCGGTGCCGGGCTCTCCCCAGCTGGCTCTGGGTGCCCCCTCCCCCCCGCGGGATTTTTGGGGGGGGGAAGAGGCTCAGAGCCGGNTTTGGGGGGGGGAAGATGCTCAGAGCCGGGGTGAGGTTAATGGAGGGGACATCCCAGCCTGGAGGATCAGGCGTGGCCTCAGGGGGTGGCATCCAGGGCTGGGGGGGACATTTAGAGGCTCCGGGGTGGGGGGGGCACGCCGGGGGTGGCACTGGGCTCCTGCCCGGCTCCTGCTGGTGGGGGGCTCATCCCGTCCGAGGATGGGTGGAAATGCAGCCTCCAGCTTGACCTTGACAATAACATTGGGAGAGGAGAAAGCATTCGGCTGCAATGAATATTTCAGTCCTGGCCCCTGGAGTGGTGGGGGTTTTTTCCCCTTCTTTTGGTTTTATGCTGCTCCCTGAGTGTGGATGGTTGGGTCTGAGGTACAAAATGGGGTCCTGCTTTTGTGGAATTCCCAGCATTGGGTGTGGGGAGCCCTTGGCTCCCTCTGTGCATTTATTGCACCGCTGGATACACCCAAAGTTGTGCTTTTTGGGCTGGCCTCTTACCAGGTCCAAATTTCCGTCACCCTGGGAATGTGGGGCTCAAACCAGATAAGAAATCTGCTCCCAGCTCTTTGTAGAGGACCCAGAAGGTGAAATCCTGCTTCCTGGATCACGCCTTGTGTCTGAAGCACCTGAGGTTTGAATCCATCAGGAGCTGATGTAACTATTTCTGGTCTTGGTAGGAAAAAAACCCGGAGCACCGCGGCAGCTGAGCTATTCTCGGCAGGGCAGAGAGTTCCTTGTGAATGTTTCTCCAGAGGTGTCAGGACTAGGTCAAGGAACCTGGCTGGGGGTGTGACTTCTCCAAGGGAAATAAAATGTGGGTCTGAGCTGTCCACTGGGATGAACTGGAGGTGGCTCTGCTAAAATCTGTGGGAATAAAAGGGTTCAGTTGAAATCTGGAGTGACTCCACTGCTACTTGAGGCTTGCACAGAGCAGGGAATGGAGTTACACCAGAGCTGGAGTCACAGGGATCAAATTTATCCCAAATCTGATGCTGAGCTGGGCACATCCAGGTGAAACCATCACCTTGGGAGGAGAGGCCCTGCTTTTACCCCGTCCCGGGCTGGGTTTGGATTTGTTTGTTTACAAACGTAGCAGCAGCTTCATGAATTACACCAGGGAAAGGCAGCACTTACGGTAGGGTTTGGCTGCTGCTGGTTTGCTGCTTTTTTGGATAAATCCTGGCTGGTTTGGGGTTCAGTCAGTAACCTTTGGCTGGAGTGGGTGAGTTACAAGGGATCACTGAGGTCTAAGCGGGAAAAGATCATCTGGTGAATCAAAGGGAGCCCTGAAGGAATCATATGATGCCGGGCTTTGCTCTGGTGTCACGTTATTGCAGCTGTGCGTGTTTTCATGAGCCCAAATGAGACATGAAAGGAGCCCAGAGCCGATGACTCAAAGGGCTCATACACTTTGTGACAAAGCCAGGTGCCAGGGCCGCTCCTGTGCCCGTGACCCATCAGCAGATGGCCCTTCCCTCCTTGGCACCTACTGGGGACAGAGTGCTGTAATGTCCCAGCCGTGTCCCTGTGCGGTGGGACAGGCACCCCTGGGCTGGGCAGGGGCTGGTGCAGCCCCAGCTCTGCTTTCCTGGACAGGAACTGGGATATTTATAACAGCTGGGCGCTGGAGAAGCCACTGCGGTGGGCGGAAGGCAGAAGCGGGGGCAGCTCTGATTCATCGCTCGCCTGTGTCACGATGCTAAAGCGGGACGAGGAGCGGCTCCCGGGGCAGCGCCGGCTGCGTGTGGCCGAGCTGCTGCCAGCCCCGCTCCCGGGGAGCCTCCCGCAGGTGTCCCCGTGCTCTGTCACACCCGCCCCATCTGCTCTGAGCCTCCCCAGGGTGGGCGTGAGGCGGGGACAGCCCTGGTGGCACTGAGTCACCCCGTGTCCTTTCCGCTGGGGGCTAATTAGCAGGGTTTATTTTAACGAAGGGAGAATGGGAGCAGCCCTAATGAGCCCAGATGGTAAAAGGCTTCTCAGCAAACCCCACATGGAGCAGTTGAAGATGGAGGTGTCTTGGACCTTGGCTGGTGGGAACGGGAGATTTGTGTGGAGGAGGCTGCGGGAAGGTTCTCGGAGCAGGGCAGGGTGGTCAGAGCTGCAAAAACTCTGCCTTGGGCAAAAATCTCTTCTTGGGGCTTTGAAGACAAGCTTGGATGCTGCTGGGAGGGTCCTGCCCTCGGTGTCCTGTGGCTTGGAAGAGCAGGGTGCTTCCCAAAGCTCAGCTCTGCCAGGGCAATCCCCATCCCACCACGGGGCTCTCCCGACCTCAGGCAGCAGCAGGAAGGGCCTGGAGCTGCTTTTCTCACCACTTGGGATGTGCAGCCAGGTCTCCTTCCCTCGGCTCTCGGCTGTGCGGCACAGAGGGAGGACAGGAGGGGTGCACGGTCCTTCCCTCCTGCTCTGCCTCCTGGCTGACCTTGGGTCTGTCCCTTCTCCCTGTTCCAGTCTCCCCATCTGCAGGAGCAGCCTGGCCCCGGGTGCACGATTTCCCCGGCTCTGTGTGTGGAGGGAGGATGAGGAGCTGCAAATTGATGCTCAGATCTCCCAGCCCGAAGCTGAGAGTAGATTTCCACCTCCTGAAATCCCTCAGCTCCTCTGTCCCTTCTCCTCCCTCCTTTCCCAGCTCTGTGACCTTGATGGGGTGAGATGAGCCTTCCCAGGCTGGATGCTTCACCAGGAACAGCTTTCCCCTCCTTTGGGGGCTCTGGGGGATTTGTGTGGAAGCTGAAGGGGGAGAATTGGTAACTGTGGGGCAGGGAGGGACCAGCAGAGTCCCCAGGGCTGGAAATGCTGATTTTTCATTCACCCAATCTCGTCCTGTGGCTTTTCCTGCCTCCATTTCTCCTTTTTGGACCCAAACAAGGGATACATGTAGAATTTGGACACAGGAGAGGAGAAATTCCCCTGTGCCCCAACCCAGAGCACGTTTGCTGCTGGTGGCTGCTCTCCTTGGGTTCTGTTTAAATTCCCATCTCCTCCTCTCCTCCCTGCCTTGCTCTGTGCTCCTGGGCCCAGCTGAAAGCTTTGCTGACACGTTTCCAGCCTGTTTATTGCTCCCCAGCTGCCTTCCCAAGAAAGCAAGGACGGGCTGAGACAGGACACGTGGCTCAGAGCCTCCCTCCTCCCCCGACCCCTTTGTGATGCTGCTGGCAGGGCTGGGGGTGTGGGGGGTCTTCACTCATCCCAAATAGCAGCTTTGGGGATTGATGGGAGCCTCTGAGCAGGGATTGAACCCCCGGGGTGGAACAAGGCAGGAGCTTCTCCATCCCTGCCCTTTCCCAGGTGGGTTGAATCCAGTTTGTCCCAGAACAAGCCAGTCCCCCTGCCTTGGATCCACTGCCCTGCTGGTTCCCACAGCAGCCTAAAGGGATGTGGTGCTTGGGGTCACCCTGTGTCACCTGGACAGGAGGACACGGATGGGGGACTGTCACTTCGTGCAAACAGGAGCCCTGGACTCAGCCTGGGGGTCTGGGCTGGGCTCAGGGAATGGTGGTTGAGGAGTTCAATGTGAAGGTATCCACTGGGAGCAGGGAAGTGGGAATCCTGTTCAAGGACACACCCAGGGACATGGAGCAGGACGAGGTGAGTTATCCCAGCTCAGAGACACCAGCACTGACCACAGCACAAACCAGTCCTTTCCTGGCTCCTGCTGCGGGAGGAGCCACGTTCCCTCTCCAGGAAGGTAAAACCAGAACTGGTTTTACCTGGGCAAAGCTGTGGGTGCAAAGGCAGCCCTGGTCTGACAGCATGAGGGAGGTTCTTGCAAGCCATAGGCTCTGAAAGACCCTAATCTGTCTTCTAAAGAGAGAGGAAAAAATGCACATTTAAGAAAATTAAGGTCATGGGGACTAAGTAAACAAGCTGAATCTCCATCTGTCAGTGACAAGGGTTTTCTATCTCTCCCCAGCCCGGAAAGCTCCTGGTTGTCAGCTGATCTGCCTTGTCTTTCTCACAGGGTGGTTGTTATTTTTGGCAGATGAATTTTTGATTAAATTCCCTTTTCAACCAAAGAAATGCACGGAAATACCTTTCTCAGATGGATTTGGACTGTGCTTTTTCATTTGAGGGTGCAGATCTTGGGGCTGATGGAAAAGGCTGGGGAAATGAATGGGAAGAGCCCTGCTGACCTGGCTTTCCCTGGATCGTGTTCCTGTGCTGTGTGGGTTGGTGGCTTCGTGCAGGCTCTGGCTGGGCTCATCTCCCAGTTCTAGCAGGGATGGGATGGTGAGGGCTGGGTGTGCTCATGGAATCACTGCTGGGAATGATCCTCTCTCCTGCAGGCCTGGAGCTCTGCCAGGCAGCACAGCCATGCCCAGATGGGGCTGAGCCATGGGGGACTCAGAACTGCCCAAAGCAGCCATGGGGACGCTGTGCCAGAGCCACCCCAGGATCAGGATTTGGATCTCTGCTATGGTTTTCCCCTCTAGTTTAGGTTGGGCACATCTCCATGGGCAGGAAGATGTGGACCTGTCCTTCACCCTCATGCCAATGTTTAGAGAGCCCTTCTCCATGCCATGGAAGCAGTCAAGCAGCCCTGCTGATCCCCCAAATCCTTTGGGAATGTTGCTGTCTGGAGTGTTCTCCAAGGCTCTGAGAGCCTCTGGAGCTTTGTAGGTGCTGGAAGGACCCTGCTCCTGCAGGATCTGTGTCCTGGTGCTCTCAGCTCCTCAGAACAACCCAGGGGAGACCTATCCTGAGGAGAGGAAGAGGCTGAGGTGCAGAGGGATGTTGTGGGGGCTGTCCTGGCTCAGCTCCACCTGCCCTAGAGCTGGGCACCTCCAAGGGGCTGGGGTCCCAGGAGAGCTGCTGGGGTGCCCTCACTCAAACTCTGGAGCTTGTCCAGCACATCCTGGATCTTCTTGGCCCTCTCCCTAAATCCTAAGAGATATTTTAGCCCCAAAGCTGAGTCCTCCCAGTGCTCTGAGTCACCCTGGCTCGGAAGGAGCTGCTGAGCAGACAGGGAGCAGCAAACAACCCACGGGTGATTCTCCCAGGTCTGCACAAATGCACACGGAGCCTGACCCAGGCCTGGTGGAGATCCTGAGCTTTCCTGGCTGCTGGATGAGGCTCCGTGCCATCCCCACCGGCTGAGGACGCTGCAGCCCCGCGCCGATAATTGGCACGATCGAGCAGCGAGGCTTTATGTGAATGAGCCCTCGTTAGGAAATTAAACATCGCTGGCCTGGGCTTGAAAAAAGAACTCGAAGGGTTTCTCCAGAGGAGCGGATCCAGGAGAGATGTGGAGCTGAGATGGTTGCCTGGCAACAGATGCAGCCGACAGTTGAAAATAGATTTTTTTCTTATAGGAACAGGGCCTGGCAAAGGGGGAACTTCCGTCAGGGTGAGAAAACACCAAGGTGAGGGAGGCTGAGGGGGAGGTTTCCTGCTCCTGGGCTGGGATCCTGTTCATGGGATGGGATTTTCTGCCTGGGCTGAACCCACTGCCCTGAAAAGGGTTTGGATTGTGGGCTGAACTGGATCCAAAATGCCCAGAAGGGAAGGAGAGCTGGGAATGGCTCTGGAAAAGCCGCCAGGGTGGCAGGAGGTGATGCTGTGCCCAGCACAGCTCTGCCCTGGCCCAGCCACCAGCCCAGGGAGCAGAGATGGAGAGGGGAGGAGAGAAGGAAGGAGCTGTTCAGGAGGGTCACTGCTCCAAGCTCAGGGATCTATGATGGGATATCCGTGTTTTCTCCCCAGCTGATACAGCACCATGGTCCAACCTGGGGTGGGAACTGCCCCCAGTTCTCCCAGTATGGAGAGGAGGGACATGGTGCTCCCCCAGTTTGGGGAGCAGATTTTCATGACATCCCCAGGATTTTTGAGGCAGGTGAGAAATCTGTAGGGCTGGGCTGGGTTCTGGCACCTCCTGAGGTGCTTCTGTGCAGGATCACTGCTCCTGACCCACGCTGGAGGCTGGGAAAGCCAAGGGGCCAGGGTTGATGGCTTTGCCTTGGCTGCCGCTGTTTTTGCAGCAGTTATCTGTTGTAAAGCTGCCTGGAGAGATTTAACATCAGGCTCCAAGGCTTTCAAGTCACTGCTGATAACTTGCTGGGATGCAGAGATAGCCTGGGCATTTGTCACTGTCCCCTGAGTGCTCCCAAGCTGTCGTGGAGCGAAGCCTGGGCTGTGCTGATGGCTGGGAGGGGAAGGAGCAGGACAGGGAGGGCAGAGCCTCGGCCAGGGCTGGAATTGGTGTCAGGCCTTGTGGGGTTCAGCTGCTGGGCTGGAGGTGTCAGAGGGGAGGAGAGGTGACCCAGAGACGTGACCAGCTCCATCACCTGTCACTGTCCCCTGCAGCCCAGGGCAATTCCTCTCTGGGACACAGCAGGAGGCTTTTCTCCATGAACAGCTGTGGCTGCCCCATCCCTGGAAATGTCCAAGGCCAGGCTGGACAGGGCTTGGAGCAGCCTGGGACAGTGGAAGGTGTCCCTGCCTGGCACAGTTGGGGTTGGATGAGCTTTAAGGTCCCTTCCCACCCAAACCATGCTGGCATTCTCTAATTCTCAGCCAGAACATCGCTCCTGGCCCATCATTCCTGGAGCAGGAGACCCTCCAGGCTCAGATGAAGGTCCCCAAGACATGGGGGGCTGGACACGTCTCCCCTGGCGCTGCCAGTCCCACCTGGGGATAGGTGACAAAGCCAACTGACCCCAGCTGACCCCTCGCCCCCAGGTCCTGCTGATGAAGAGGAGGTGAGCCCGAGCCGTCGCTCACACACTGCGCCGTTCCCTGCGGGACATTGATCCTCTGCCCTGTCCCCACCCCGCCCCGGAGCCGCCCGGAGCCGTCCCGATGCCGAAGAACAGCAAGGTGACACAGCGGGAGCACAGCAGCGAGCATGTCACCGAGTCGGTGGCCGACCTGCTGGCCCACCAGGAGCCCGTGGACTACAAACGCAGCGTCCTGAACGTGGCAGGGGAGGGCTGGGACAAGCAGAAGGAGGGAGATGAGGAGCTGGATGCGGAGAACCGGCCGGCGTGGAACAGCAAGCTGCAGTACATCCTGGCACAGATCGGCTACTCCGTGGGGCTGGGCAACGTCTGGCGCTTCCCCTACCTGTGCCAGAAGAATGGAGGAGGTGAGAGATGGGGCGGGGACGGGATCGGCCCTTGGACAAGAGAGTGGGACCCAGTCCCGCCTCGCTGCTTGTTGGGGTGTGGATCCCGGCAGGGGAAAGGGGTTATTTGGGCTCTAAAATGGGTAATTTGGGCTTTGAAGGGGAAAAGGGCTGCCAGAAGCTCTTTCTCCAAATCTCCAGCATGGCCTCTTCCTAAAGGTTGTCCACCTGCCCACTCCAAAGTCACAGGGAGCCAGGATTTCTGCTGCACTCCCTGATTCCTGTGGTGGCAATTTGGAAATTAGGGCTGAAAAGGGAAGAGAGTCCCTCCATTTCCCTGGGTCCTCGAAGCCACATTTTGTGGCTCCAAATCCTCCTTCCAGCCAGGCCATTTTCTCATCCCACTCCACACTTCCTCCTTGGGCTCCCAGGAGCAGCCCAGAGGGACAGGGCTTTCCCAGCTGTGCTGAGCCCCACCACCCTTCGTGACCCCGAGGAGAGAGTGGATTCCTCATCATTAATCCAAACCCAGTCCCTTCCCAGCCATGTTGGAGGGAGCCAGGGCTGTCCCCCCGAGCTCTCTGTGCTCCCAGCCCTGCATCCTTTGCCGAACCTGCAGTGCTCTCAATAATTAAAACCTCTCCGATGTCATCGTCAGGATGAGTCATTCTGCCAAACAGAGACCTGTGCAGTCAGCACTCCCTTCCCTTCCCTTCCCTTCCCTTCCCTTCCCTTCCCTTCCCTTCCCTTCCCTTCCCTTCATCCCAGTGCCTGGTTTGGCTCCAGCTCGGCTCACTTTTGGCACAGCACAGCTCTGCACGGTGTGTTCACCCCAAATTCAGGGCTGGGAGAGGTCAGTACAGCCCTGCTGGGTTCACTCCACAGCTGGCCTCTGACTGCCAAGAAAGTTTTCCCCATTAAATGAGGTTTAGAACCAGCATCCTTCTTCTCTATAAGGATTAACCCAGCTGTTCCTCAATTTCCCCATGGCCTCAACAATCCTTAATTAACCACAATTAGTTCAATCAATGAAAAATTCTCAGCTTATGCTGAGCTCTCTGTTGTCCTGGGTATCTGGGGGGGCTTTGGCCTCAGCTGTGCAGGTGCTGGGTGATAGGAGGTGTAACTGATCCCAGGCTGGGATTCCTCCTGGTGTGTTCCTCCAATCCAGGGCTGGACTAGCTGTCTGTACGTGGGGGGCATTAAAGAAGATGTTTTGGGCACCAGAGCAGATGGGATGTGGAATGGGAATGGGAACTGAGGCAGCAGAGCCCTGGCACTGCTGCAGCAGGGGATGAACAGTGGGTCTGACCCACCCTGTGGTGGGATCCAGGGGCAAGCCAGGCAGGGACTGGGACAAGCAGCTGCTGTAAGGAGCTCCTAGAACATCTTTCTGCAGCAGGAATTCAAATAAAAGGCTTTAGAAGCTGCCCCAAGCATTGCCACTAGTGCCTGGATGGGGAAACTGAGGTACAGAGCTGGGAACTGGTTAGAGCAGCAGATTGCTGGGCTTTGCAGTGGTTTTTCTTCTGCCCAAGTGGCATCATCTGTCTGTCCCTTGGGGCAGACATCGATTCTCTGCCTTTTCCTCCTGCCTGTGTAACCCTCTTGGCTGGGATTCAAAACTCCCAGGCTTCAGGGTCCCAGCACCCCAGGTCCTGCCTGCAGTGGTGGCTGTCATGGGGTGTCAGTCCAGGTTTTGGTTGTGTTTGGACTGCCTGGTGCCCTGCATTAACCATTAACCACAAGGCCACCACTAGCCCATGTCCCCAAGTGGCACACCCACACAGTTTTAGAGCCCTTACAGGGATTGGGATTTTCCTGCTGCCCCGTGCCAGTGCCTGACCATCCTTTCCATGAAGAAATTTGCCCTAATATCCAATCTGAGCCTCTCCTGGAACAACCTGAGGCTGTTTGCAAATGAACTGACAGACCAGGCAGAGCCTGTCCCAGCTCTGCCCTGCCTGTCCACCCATGTCCTGCTGTCCTTGGAGCAGGGAGATCTAGAATGACCTTCCTGTCCCCTTCCAGGTGCCTACCTGGTCCCATACCTGGTCCTGCTCATCATCATCGGGCTGCCCCTGTTCTTCCTGGAGCTGGCAGTGGGGCAGCGGATCCGCCGGGGCAGCATCGGTGTCTGGAATTACATCTGTCCCCGCCTGGGGGGCATCGGCTACGCCAGCTGCCTGGTGAGCACCCCCAGGGCATCCTGCAGCCCCGCCCCGGGGATGAGGCCAACCTCCAGGAGCCCCACGGGAGGCTCCAGAGGTGTTTTCTCAGCTCCACTCATGGCTAGAGGGCCGGTTTGGGGATGATTTGGAATGTACCCACCCCCGATCCCAGCCCTGCTCCCTGTGCAGCAGGAGGTGCCCTGGGGACAGTGGCACTGCCCTGTGGTTTGATGCCGTGTCCCCCTCCTTCCTCCCCCCAGGTCTGTTTTTTTGTAGGTCTCTATTACAACGTCATCATCGGCTGGAGCATCTTTTACTTCTTCAAGTCCTTCCAGTACCCCCTGCCCTGGAGCGAGTGCCCCATCGTGAAGAACGGCTCGGTGGCCGGTGAGGGACGGGGAGCTGGGCTGGGAGGGAGCAGTTCCCAGGGAGGGGGGCTGTGGGACACTGTGGGACACATCATCACCCCCAAGGGTGGGGCTGCAGGAGGCAGAGGTGTCTCCCGGGGCACTGGGTCCTCTCTGCCCCGGAAGATGGAGAGCTTCCCCTTGGCTGGATGGATGTCTGTGCTCTCTCTCTCCACTGATGGGATCTGATGCCACTTTGGGAATGCAGAGTCCCCCCCAGGCTGCCTCAGTGCTTGGGGCCAGGATCTGCCCCAGGCCCATGGAGGGAGGCAGTGAGAGTCAGGCAAGGGCTGCTGCACTGCCTGGCTGAGACATGGATGGAGCTAATGGTGTTTAATAACATCTGAGCATCAACTTGGGGCTCTCTCTTGGCTGAGAATTAGAGAATGCCAGCATGGTTTGGGTGGGAAGGGACCTTAAAGCTCATCCAACCCCACCTGTGCCACGGGCAGGGACACCTTCTGTAGACCAGGCTGCCTGGCCTTGGACACTTCCAGGGATGGGGCAGCCACAGCTGCTCTCGTTCATGGAGAAAAGCCTCTTGAGTCCCAGAGAGAGGTTGTATAGCAAATGAAAATGTCTCCCTGTATTTAACATCTCGTTTTCACCTGGCAGTGGTTTTATGTCCTGTCTCTTCTTTTCCCCTCTAAGAACGAGCCCCATTAATTTCTGCCCCTCAGTTCCAGAGGTGTCTCCCTTTCCTGGCTGGCTCCAGTGGCTCTGTGACACTGGATCAGTCCAGGGACAGTGGGTGGTTCTGCCCCTCATGCTCTGCTGCCTCTGCTCTGTTGCAGTTGTGGAGACCGAATGTGAGAGGAGCTCGGCCACCACCTACTTCTGGTACAGGGAGACCCTGGACATCTCCAACTCCATCTCTGAGAGTGGGGGGCTTAACTGGAAGATGACCCTGTGTCTGCTGGTGGCCTGGAGCCTTGTTGGCCTGGCCATGATCAAAGGCATCCAGTCCTCAGGGAAGGTGGGTGTGGGTGGCCACCCGAGCCTGACTTGCAGAAAAAACCCAGAAACCTAGCAACATATTTCCTGGATTTGTGGCTGGGCCCAGGGGCAGGAACTGAGGCTGTGCTGTGCTCATCCCTCTGCTCCAGGTGATGTACTTCAGCTCCCTCTTCCCATACCTGGTGCTCGTTTGCTTCTTGGTGCGGGGGCTGCTGCTGCGTGGGGCAGTGGATGGGATCATGCACATGTTCACACCCAAGGTGAGAGCTCCAAGCCCAGCAGATTCCAAGCACATTCCCCTCCTGGCTGGTCATGCCCTGTTTTCCCTTATTCTCTGATTATTCCCCTTATTTTCCTTCCCACCCCAAAAATCTGAGTACCAGCCCCAAACTTGGGGATGCTGACAGATCATCGGGATGTGGAGTGGCTCCCAAAATTCAGGGTGTGGCCAGGACAGCCTGGAGCCTCACAAACCCACCATCCTCAGCTACCCAGATGGGGGGCACAGAGGTGCCCAAGGGAATATATAAATATAAAGATTTAATGGAGAGATGCTGGCTGGCAGCAAAACCTCTGCTGGCGGTATGCACTTATTAATTAACCAGCTAATTAATTAATTAAGCAGAGATGTAGATGAATCAGCTCAGCCGGCGAGGCTGTTAGAAGACATTAATTACGGTCCCTTGATGAGTGATGCTGGGAGGCCTCCAGGCTGCAGCTCTGGCTCCCAGGAGAGGGGGATGAGGAGTTGAAAGAACCCCCCAGGCAGGATGTTTGATTTCAGTGCTCTGGGAGCAGGAGATGGCCAGGGGAGGATGGAACCACCACGAGCTGACCACCGTGGCTCCCTGGGCTGGGGGGACATGGGCTGGGAAGCTGTACTGGGAGAGATGGAACCCCCAGTCAGGCCTCTGGGGCAGGTGGAGCAGACAGATGTGGCCAGATCAAACCTTGTCCTGACCTCTCCCTGCCTCAGTTTCCCCCTCTGTGTGAATGAGAAGGACCTGTGAGTGCTGGGTAAAGCCAGACCTGACCATGGCAGACCATGGAATCACAGAATGGTTTGGGCTGGAAGGGGCCTTAGAGATCATTTCCTTCCACCTGCACACCAAAGCAGCCCACAGCTGCTCCAAAACCAGCTCAGCCCTTTTACTGCAGCTCTGGGATGGGATGGGGTCACCTGACTTCTTCTCCTGTCTTCCTTCCCAGCTGGACAAGATGCTGGACCCCCAGGTGTGGCGTGAAGCAGCCACCCAGGTTTTCTTCGCCTTGGGCCTGGGTTTTGGGGGGGTCATTGCCTTCTCCAGCTACAACAAGCAGGACAACAACTGCCACTTCGATGCCACCCTCGTCTCCTTCATCAACTTCTTCACGTCTGTGCTGGCCACCCTGGTTGTGTTTGCTGTGCTGGGCTTCAAGGCCAACATCATGAACGAGAAATGCGTGGTGGAGTAAGATTTGCTTTTTTTTTTCTCTGTTTGGGGTGGGCAGGTCTTTGCTGCTGCCAGTTGTGGTGGGTGTGGAGGCACAAAAATGCTCTGGAGCTGGATGATCCTGGGGGATCCTGGGATGATCCAAGTCCCTGATGGCCAAGACCTGGTTTTCCAGAGATGTATCACTGTAGCTGAGGGAGTTGGATGTTCAGCTCCTCCAGTCTAAAATCCAACCCCAGGACAGGCTCTAAATCTGCAGCTTGAGTGTGAATCCAATGTCTCAGGTGCCCTGTGTCACCTGAGAGCTTCTGCTCTCCCTTAGGAACGCTGAGAAGATCTTGGGCTACCTGAACACCAACGTGCTGAGCCATGACCTCATCCCACCCCACGTGAACTTCTCCCACCTCACTGCCAAGGACTACAACGAGATGTACAGGGTGATCATGACAGTGAAGGAGGGGCACTTCAAAGAGCTGGGCCTGGATGCCTGCCTGCTGGAGGATGAGCTCAACAAGGTACCTGGTGGCACTCCTGGTTGGACCAGCAGGTCACCAGCCCCGCTGCCTCTCCCTGGGTCAATCCTGGGCACAGGATCTGGAAAAACAACTTTTAGAGACCCTCCAGGGATGGGGAATCCAAGTCCCTGTGGTTTTAGCCAGCACACAGGGGTCCTCCTGGGCTCCAGTACAAGTCTAGCAGGGTCATCACCAGTTCATCTCCAGTACCACACTGGGATTTTCTGTTCTTGAAGAGGGTTTGGTGAGGGAGATCTGAGACATCAGGGGCTCAAAGTCTGTGTCTGACAACTCCTCCTCATCTTTTGGTCCACCCAACAGTCGGTGCAAGGGACTGGCCTGGCCTTCATTGCCTTCACAGAAGCCATGACCCACTTCCCAGCCTCGCCCTTCTGGTCTGTCATGTTCTTCTTGATGCTGATCAACCTGGGCTTGGGGAGCATGATTGGGACCATGTCAGGCATCACCACGCCCATCATCGACACCTTCAAGGTGCGCAAGGAAGTGTTCACAGGTGAGGGCTCTTCTCCTGCAACCTTGGGAAGGGCTGGGGTGTCCCCATTGCCTTGAGGAGTCACTCCAGGAGAGTGTGGACATGGGGGGTGAACTGGGCCATGCCAATGGACTCTGTGGAGGTGTTGGTGTCCCTCAGGGGGCTCTGCTGACCATGCCAGGGCAGGGAATGGACCTTGTGGAGGTGTTGGTGTCCCTCAGGGGCTCTGCTGACCATGCCAGTGCAGGGAATGGACCTTGTGGAGGTCTTGGCTCTGCTGACCAGGCCCGTTTGCTCCCACAGTCGGTTGCTGCATCTTCGCCTTCGTGGTGGGGCTGATCTTTGTGCAGCGTTCTGGGAACTACTTTGTCACCATGTTTGATGATTACTCAGCCACGCTGCCACTCACTGTTGTGGTCATCCTGGAGAACATCGCTGTGGCCTGGATTTACGGCACCAAGAAGTAAGGAATTTCTCCAGCTAAAGGGTTAACTGTGCTGTAACTCCTGACTAAAAACCCTCCTTCCACACGGCCTTTTCTCCAGGAGAAAATGCTCCAAGGGCAGTTATAGAGGCAGGAATTGGGTTCACTTTGACCCTCCTGCCCCAGGAACGGGTTTTTCTCGTGGTATCTCCCGTTGGTTGATGCTCAGTTAATTGGGATGACCCTTCTTCCTGAGCTTCCTTCTGCAAGGGGAAGCTGTTCCCCACAGTGCTTCTTGCTCAGAAGTTGCCCAGAGCAAAGACAGCTCTGGATAACGCTCAGATGGTCTTGTCCTGAAGAGTTTTCCATGAGTTCTTCAGGCTTGAGGAGTGCTGAGATGCTCACCTGGGTTCTTCCCCAGCCTACCTTGAGGGCTCTGTTTTCTCCCCAGAGCTGGGGGATATCATGATTCCACGTCTTTCCTCGGCAGGTTCATGCAGGAGCTGACAGAAATGCTGGGTTTCCGGCCCTACCAGTTCTACTACTACACCTGGAAGTACGTGTCCCCCATCTGCATGGCCGTGCTCATGACTGCCAGCATCATCCAGCTGGGGGTCAGCCCCCCAGGATACAGTGCATGGATCAGAGAGGAGGTGAGCACAGCCCCCTGCCCACCCCAGCCATGCCCCAGCACGGCAGGGGCAGCTCTGAGCTGCAGACCCCTCTGTTCACCCCAGCTCTGGGTTGTTGTGGGTTTGTGTCTTCAAAAGAGCTGAGCAGTTGTTGGTTGCTGTAAAGTTGTTTGTTGTAAAGGCACAGCAGTCTCAAAAGGCAGAGAGTCCCAAGTGTTAAAGTCCATGCTAAAAGCTTTTGGCATAGTGTCCCAAATAGAAGAAAAGTCCCAAATAGAGGTGAAGTCCTGATTCGAAGCAGAAGCAGGTCCTGGTGCAAGGCTCTGAGGAGGCCAAAATTGCAGCAGCAGCTCCTGTCTTCTAGGCAATGATGGTGGTGGTGGGGAGAGAGAGAGTGCTCCCCAATGCACAGATTCTTATTTACAAATTACCCAATGAGCTAAAAACACAAATCTGAAGCATTTCTTCTAAACCTATTAGAGTTATGGTTCTATAATACGAAAGTTTAGGTATCATTTGTGTATATAGCCTGTCTGTTCTATCTGAACGATATAAGCAATATTCTTACTATATTTTTATTATGTCTAGAAATATGTTTTTGAGCTCTCACTGCAGCTTGCTTATGAACCTAGTTTTTCACAGTAGATTCTAAGGCTTTTGCTCTTTAAGGCACTTAAATATATTTTTACTTATTTAAAACCAAAGCTTACACCTCTATTTCATGTCTGTGTGGCTTAATGTAGTTTAATTTTTTCGGAAGGTTTTTAATTTAATTCTCACATTCTGTTCTCTCTCTGAGGGACTCAGAGAGGCCTCTGTTCTCACACTCCAACACAGCTCTGCCCATTCCTCCTTCCTCTCCTGCCGGGCTGACATTCCTGCCTTGCTCATCCCCTGGGAGCAGCCAGGTTTGCTCAGATATCTCCAGCTCTGTCCGTGGGCTGAAATTTGTGTTGATTTTGGTTGGCTCCCATATGCTGTGCCCAGGATCCTTCCCCTCGACCTGAGGCCACCTTGCTGAGGTGTCCCTGGGTCTGGCAGGAGGCAGCAGGAGCTGTCTGGTGCTTCAGAGATGTTCTGGGCACCCCTGCTGCTGCAACAGCCCCAATTCTGTGTCTTCCAGGCTGCCGAAAAGTTCCTGTTCTACCCAACCTGGGCCATGGCCATCCTCATCTCCCTGATCATCCTGGCGTCCCTCCCCTTGCCCCTGGTCTTCATCCTCCGGCAGTTCCACCTCGTGTCCGACGGCTCCAACGCCCTCTCTGTCACCTACAAGAAGGGCCGGATGATGAAGGACATCTCCAACCTGGAGGACAACGACGAGACCCGTTTCATCCTGAGCAAGGTGCCCAGCGAGACGCCCTCCCCCATGCCCACGCACCGCTCCTACCTGGGCCCAGGCAGCAACTCCCCCCTGGAAATGAGCAGTGCTCCCAACGGACGCTACGGGAGCGGCTACCTGCTGGCCAGCACCCCCGAGTCTGAACTGTGATCCTCCCCTGCCAGCCACCCCCACCGGGAGAGCAGGGCACTGGGGAGTGGATCCTGGCTGTCCAGGCAACGGGAAAATTCATGACTAAGGAAGATGAAGAAGAAACCCCTCTTAAAATCGTAAGCAAAGCAGCCATTTCTAAGATGACGTCGGGAAGAAGGGATTGCAGGAGGGGCAGGACTCCTCTGACAACCCTCGGTGGAAAGGCAGGACCCCTGGGCTCATCTCCAGGGAAGGGAGGAGGAGTAAGAGATGCTGCAATACCTTTCCAAGAGTTGTTCTCATGCAGCTCAAATCTGAAGCAAAGAATCTCTCTTTTCTAAGCAGCTGATGGTTGGAACAAGGACCTGGCAGCAGGTGGGAAGCCAACCACGCTTCCTCCTGCCACCCAGAGCTCTTCCCTCCCCGTCTGTCGTCCTTGAGCCGGGAGGAGTCATGGCCTTATTCCAACGAGCACAATTACCCATCGATGTTCAGAGCACAAGAAGGTGCTGTTGTTGTCACCGTTGTTGTTGTTGTTGTATCTCCTGTAGGTTTTTATAGCTGTGGACACACCCAAATAACCCCCCAATTTCTGACCAGGGTTGGCAGGGAGCAGCACTGGCTCAGCTGGGATGCTGGGGTGTGTGAGACAGGGCATGGGGCATCCCTGGAATCTCTGTTGGCACCAGCACAGGGATGGTGGCTGGGAGCTGTTTGGAGGCACGGAGATGTCCCAGCCGTGGGATGCAGGGGCTGGGATGCTCCATGGGTTGGTGGTGGTGGTGCTGAGTGGCAGGAGGACCCCCGAGGTGACAGTGGTTTGGGTGTGTGAGCCTGTGGGGGGTCTGGATGGGGTTGGTGTGATGGGGGTCAGGAGCTCTCTCCTGGAGTTACTCCTGACGTGTGGGATGCTCTGCTGAACCAAAATCCCTGGCACGGTGATCATCTCCTCTCACTCCTCTCTTCAGATGTCCCAGAGGGACAAGCAGAGGAGCTGTGGGACATCAGTCCTACCCCACTCCTGGTGTAGCTCTCAGGAAACCACCCTGACTTCCCTCCCTCGCCGCCCTGCTGAGGGGAGCTGGGCAGTGGTTCTCTCTGGATGTGCCTCCTCATTTCTCCTCGTGTCCCCTCCCAGCCAGGGCTTTGGAATTGCCTCCTGTCCCACCCCACAGGAGCTCACCAGCCTTTGGATGGGGGTGACCAGCTCTTGGGGACCCCAGGCACCCGAGGAGCAGTGGCTCTTGGGAGCCAGTGCCCGGTGCCAGGTCCCCACTAGCTCTTGATCCAGGCTGGGGAGCCCTTGTGAGACTCCAGGGGCCTCTCTTCTGCCCATCCATGTTTTTGGGGGATCAGACTGATGTGACCTCACATTGTTTCTCCCCAGGCTGGGATCTTCTAGCTCTGAGTCTCTCCCGCTGGGACTGAGGCTCATTTCCCTGAACCCCGCGTGTAACCAAGCACTTCTGCCGAGGGTGTCAGGATAACCTGGCATCATTCCCCTTTTCCTTGGGGACATGGAAGCAGCAGCCTCCTTGCACACTCTCCAAGGCTGGGGAAGCGCCTCATCCTGGGTCCTGCTGGGCTCAGCTTGTGCATGAAGATCTTCCAGGCTGCTCTGAAGGCCACGTTTGTGGGTGCTGGTTCATGAGCCCTTCTCTCCCCTGCTTCCCTGTCAATTGCTTTTCTTTGGTTCTCCTTTTGGTTGGAGGTGAAGGCAGAAAGCAGCTGGTCCATCCCATCCCTGGGGCCAGGAGGTTCCCACAGTTTCAGCTCTTGTGGCTGTGATCCTTTATTCACAGTCTTCTCCATGGGCTTGGCTGGTGACCTGGAGGCTCCTCCTGGACAATTAGCTCAA
>VXBI01003153.1:316032-357093 GCA_013397375.1 Toxostoma redivivum
TTGTTTTTTTTTTGTTGGGGGGGGGGGTGGAGTGGTGGCTCTTGGAAACAGATGCTCCAGGTAATGGGCTGGTCAGGAGTGAGGGGGGGAGCTGAGCAGGACTGAGGGGAGCACAAGGTGCTCTTTGTGACACAGCTGTGACTTCCAGTGCGTCCTCCCAGCCCCTCCTCATCACACCGAGGTGAGGAGAAGGGAGGAGGTGACATGGAGAGGACAGCGGTCTCCCTGCTTGGGCAGAGCAGAGAAATGGGAACATCTGGGTGAACATCTGGGTGTCACCAGGTCCAGACAACAGCAGGAGGCTGAGCTCTGCCTGCTCCTCTCCTCACCCTGCCCTCCCAGTCCTGGACCTTCTGTGGGCACATCACCCAGCCCTGACCCTCAGCAGGGGTGAAAGCATGGCTCTGACACATCCAGACCCCAGAGCTCACTGCTGTGAACAGTGTGAACCTGGCATCTGGAGGGGGTTGTGATGAAGGTGGGGGAAATGTCAAATGTCAAAATTCCCTTTTCATGTCTGTTCCCATCGGAAGACTCCTCCAGTCCCAGACTGTCCCAGACTGTCTCAGTTTCCCCTCATCTCCACCACTGCCATTCCTGGCACATCTCCAGGCCCAGCACACCTCCTGTAGCACTTGGAGAAAGGTCCTGGACTGACGGCTCCAGGCACTGAGGTTTGCTGTCAGGGGTCCAGGGATCCCTCCTCATCCTCCACCCTTGCTCTTGGGGCAGTGGGTGGCAGCATCAGGAGTGTTTTGACTCCTCCAGACAGAAGAGCTTGCCCCACATCAGCTCACAGCCTGTGTAATTTTGACTTTGGCAGGTGGTTGCTTTCGCCTCGCTTTTCTTCATCCTGGTCTCCATCACAACCTTCTGCCTGGAGACTCACGAGGCCTTCAACATCGACGTCAACGTCACGGAGACCCTGGTGGTGGGCAACACCACGACGGTGCTGCTGACACACAAAGTGGAGACGGAGCCCATCCTCACCTACATCGAAGGGGTCTGCGTGCTGTGGTTCACCCTCGAGTTCCTGGTCCGCATCATCTGCTGCCCAGACAAGCTTCTCTTCATTAAAAACCTGCTCAACATCATTGACTTCGTGGCCATCTTGCCCTTCTACCTGGAGGTGGGTCTCAGTGGCCTGTCCTCCAAGGCTGCCCGGGACGTGCTGGGCTTCCTGCGGGTGGTGCGCTTCGTCCGCATCCTCCGCATCTTCAAGCTGACGCGGCACTTTGTGGGTCTCCGGGTGCTGGGCCACACCCTCCGGGCCAGCACCAACGAATTCCTGCTCCTCATCATCTTCCTCGCCTTGGGGGTCTTGATTTTCGCCACCATGATCTACTACGCCGAGCGGATCGGAGCCAAGACGTCCGACCCCACCGGGAGCGACCACACTCACTTTAAGAACATCCCCATCGGGTTCTGGTGGGCCGTGGTCACCATGACGACGCTGGGGTACGGTGACATGTACCCCAAGACGTGGTCGGGGATGGTGGTGGGGGCTCTGTGCGCCCTGGCCGGGGTGCTGACCATCGCCATGCCCGTGCCCGTCATCGTCAATAACTTTGGGATGTACTATTCATTGGCCATGGCCAAGCAGAAGCTGCCAAAGAAGAAGAAAAAGCATATACCCCGTCCTGCGCCGCTGGACTCCCCCAGCTACGGCAAATCCGAGGAAAACTCCCCCCGGAACAGCACCCAGAGTGACACCTGCCCGCTGGCAGTGGAGGAGGGGGCGACTGAGAGGAAACGCTCAGGTGAGAGCCGAGGGAGGGGGAGAGCTCCAGGAGCCCCCAGGACAATGAGTTTGGTGCCCTGTGTCCCCAGGTCCCGGGGGTGGTGCAGGATGTGGCCCCAGCTCTGGGTGGGTGACTGTGGTGTGGGAAGGGCTGAGCCCCTCGGGTGTGCTGGGGGCTGTGCTGGTGCACCAGAGCACTGCAGGACAAATCCCCATCCAGGCTGGAGGGAAAAGCCATGTCCTGTTTTCCCAAAGGCCACATCCTGCTGTCCCAAAAGCCATGTCCTGCTGTCCCAAAGGCCATGTCCTGCTGTCCCCAAAGTCATGTCCTGCTTTCCCAACAGCACAGACCAAACCACATGGAGGGTTTCAGGTGTCCCTGCCTAACCCACCTCCCCCTCACAGTGACAAAGGCAAGGCCACTCGCCCTGCTGCCATGTTAGCCTGGTCATGCCCCTGGGACGGATTTTTCCTTTGCTTCCTCCCACCATAAATCAGGGTAACCTCCACCAAAACTGATAAATCCATGGACAGTCCCTGGGGCTTGACCCCACCTCCTCATTCATCTGCTGGTGGACAGAATCCCTGCCCTGCTGCACCAGATCCTGAGCAAAACCAGACCCTGGGTATTTCATTTTTTAATCTCACACACTGAGCTGAAGTTTGGAGTTTGGACAGTGTTTCCCTTGGATCAGGAGAAGGCACAGCCCCAGCTGTGGGAGATAACCCTTGGCTAACTCTGGGGGTCTGTGTGAGCCCTGCCCCACTGCCAGTGCTGGCCATGGTGGCTGCTCTGCCCCTTTTCTCTTGGTTTGCTGCCAGTGGCACCCCCGGGGTGTCTGGAACAGGAGGCACCATGGTGGGGCTGTGTCCTGCACCGACACTGAGGTCAGCCCTGGGCAGCTGCACATCTGGCCACATGTGTTTAACACAGGGCCTTCCCCTGCCAGGGAGCTCCAGGTGCCCCAAACAGCTCTTTTCCTTTATAAATCTCCTTTTTCCACATGCCTGCGAATCCCATCCGCCCCAAGAGCCCTGGCAGCAGGGAGCAGTTCGAGCCAGGAGCTCAGGCCAGGCCCTCACGTGGCAGAGCATCCTCCCAGCCAATGAACCAGGGAGCCAGGGGACATAAATTAGCACTTCCCACTACCCTGAGCAGCCCGTTCCTCAGCAGTGTGAATTTTGGAGAGCTAATTCCCTCCAATTAGGTGGGTGGATCTCAAAAACCTGGGGTGTTTCATCCCCAGCTTTGGTTTCATGCAGGTTTTATAACCCTCAGCAGGACTAGATGTGCTTGGAATTATCTCAGTCTTGGTCCTGCTCCCCTGGCTGCTCTAAATGAGCGTGTCCAGGTTGGATCAGCACCTGAACTGGTGGGTGTTGCTCTGGGCCATCTGCAACCTGCTCTTTCTGCTTCCTTCCTTCCTTCCTTCTGGCCACCCTGAGCACTTTCTGCCGTGGGTCTGTCAGCTGCTGATGGTCTCTGCCCCCTCCTTGCAGACTCCAAGCAGAATGGAGAGGCCAACGTGGTGCTGTCGGATGAGGAGCAGCCGCTGTCGCCGGCGGACGAGGAGAAGCGGCCGATGCGGCGCTCCAGCACCCGGGACAAGAACAAGAAATCCTCCACGTGCTTCCTGCTGGCCACGGGGGACTTCTCCTGTGCAGCAGATGGAGGCATCCAGAAAGGTATGGCTGGAGGGGTGAGCAGCAGCTGGGCAGGGAGGGAGAGGTGGAGGTGAGGTTTGTTGGGCCGATCCAAGACTGGCTCATCTCCGTGTGCCTGCCTGGCTGCTCTCTGCTCCCCAAATCCACATTTTCCTGCCTCTCCATCTGCTTCAACACATCTCTCCATGCTGGCTCCACATTTGTTTTCTCCTCCCCAGTTGGCCCCATTTGAGGTCTGTGACCCCGTGCTGGCTGCACTGCCCTCCCTGAGGACAGAACGCTCCAACCTCTGCCCCTCCAGCTCCTTTCCCTGTGCTCAGCCACTCATCTCTGCTGGTGTGAGTGGGACATCTCCTGGGGACATGGTGAGGTTGTGACTGAAGGTGACCAAAAGGTTTTCAGTAGGGGAAAAAGAGTCCAGAGGCTTTTCCCTTCCCCTCCCCTCTGTGGCTTTCAGTGGGTTGGAGCGTGGGGAGCTGTGATGTGTCAGGTGCTGCCTTGCCAGCAGCTCCCCGCTGCCAGAAAGGCTCCTCTGGGTTTGGAACAGGAGCTGTACTAAGTGTTGAGGTTTTCCATGGGAAACTGAGGGGGAGATGAGTCAGGAAAACACAAAACTCTTCTTCCCATGACAAAACAAAATCTTTTTCAACCTGGTCCCAGACTTCTCTGCTCCTCTGCCATCTCCCAGCACTCCAGCCCCAGAGAGGGTAAATCCAGCATCCCAAAACCCAGCTGCACCCTGGATTGCTGGGATAACCCTCAGGGCACAGCTCAGTTTTCCAGTTGTGCAGTGTTCTGTGTGTCCAGGGTGGCGTGGGATGCTGCAGCTGCAGAGCTGACCTACTTCTACCTCCCTGGGAGCTCCCTGGGAGCTGGGGCCGGGCAGGAGAAGGGAGATGTGCTGCTCTCTGAGCTGCTCCCCAAAATCTGATGGTGCTTTGGAGAGCCTCAAGGGTTTGTTCCTTTGGGAACTGCTTGGGATGGCACAGACAGGATGGACACAGGGAGGTGTTTGGGACAATCACATTTATCAGTAGTAGAAGTGAACTGGTTGTCTCCTCCTGGGAAATCAAGGATTCCCTTTGGCATTGCTGCTCAGCCTCAGAAAGAGGACAAAGAGGAAAAGTTTTGCTCATCCTTGGGGTATCATCAGATACCTGCTTGGAATGCCTGATGTTTTTTCCCTGGAAGTGCCTTTTCCTGTGAAGTTGGTCTCTTTTCTTAACCTGTGGAGAGGGGAGAGAGGTTTATTCCCACTCCAGACTGGAATGCTGAACTGGAAGGGACGGAGGAGAGGGATGAAAGCCAATGCTGATCTTCCTCCTTAGAAAATGCTGAAGTCAGGCTTCAGCTGAAGCATTCCAGTGTGCTTCCACTGAAGCCAGGAGAAGTGGAGCAGCTCTAAGAGTTGAGGATCCAGAGCTGCTTTCACTCACTCCCAAATCCCATCACTGGATTGCAGGAGACCAGGAGATTTCTGTCCTTGTGTGGTGGCAGCAGCAGCTCTTTGAAAAGGCACTGTGGTGATTGTTCCTGGGGTGTTCTGGTGTTTTCCCTGCAAATTGCAGAGTGCCCTTTACACTTTAAACCAGAAGGTGTGCACGGGTCACTCATCCCCGTGTTGCTGGAATGATGTTGCACCTGGAGGAAGCCAGATGTGGTGTCCAGAGGGGCTCCAGGGATGCTCCAGTTGCTTTTGGGAAGAGGGAATCTCAGTACCCGTGTCCTGCTTGGGCTGTGGGACGGATGGGTGGGAGGCTGTCCTGAGACAGGATGGATGGGTGTGCTGGGTTCCCTGGAGCTCAGGGCTGGCCTAGAGAAATGTTCCAGTATGGTCAGGGGTGACCAGAGATGACCAGAGGTGGCCAAGGTGACCAGGGGGCAAAGCAGCCTCCAGCCAAAATCCCTTGGGAGCTGCAGAGGCACCTCCTCCCCTGGGCTTGATTTATCTCCTGCTGAGGCTGTTTGTTCTGGTACTGGGATGTTGGCAGCTCTGCAAATTGAGATGAGCTTGGTTCTGAGCCCGACTCTCTGATGGCCATCTGTCAGATCCTGGGACAGGTACTGGTGTCTGCACAAGCTGTGGAAATCAGGAGAGGGAGCTGCTTTGGGAATAAGCTGCAGATCTTGGCATCCATTGTGGTTTAACCCCGACTCCAGCAGTTGGTCTTGTTGGGGCAGCTCAGAGACAAGAGCTGCTCCTGCCCTTGGACCCGAGCCTGGAGCAGATTGAGCTGGATTGCTGTGGATTCCTCTGTGGAATGTGTTTCTGTGGCTGTGGCTGCCTCCAGTGCCATTGCTTTGCTCCCTGCCTGCCAGGGATGGCTTCAGACCCTGTATGTCCCCTCAGCACTGGGGTCCTGCCCAGCAGTTCCCAAAAACGTGTCCTGCTGGATGCAGACACCTTGGCATGGGGTGTCCTCTGCTTGGGGGATGGAGCCCAGCCAGTGAGACTGGTTAGGATGGAACATGGAATCACTTGGGTTGGAAAAGAGCTCAACCAGCACTCGGCCACCAACCCACGTCCCCAAGTTCCACATCTGTGTCTCTTAAAAATCTCCACCTCCTTTATCAGCACATTAGCAGGGCCCAGCAGCAATTCCTGGCTCCGTGGAGCATGGTGCAGCTGATTTTCACTCTGTTCCTTGCTGTCAGTGCAGGGCCATGGCTCTGAATGAGGGATGGGATCAAGCTGGGAGTGCTCACAGGAGCATCCCTGCAGTTGCCTGGCTGGGGGGACTGAGGACCAGCCCACATTTGCATGGGGACCTGCAAATTTATTTATTTCCTCTGTCACCAACAACAGGACGTTCCTGGGCTTTGCTGCCTCCCTGTTTTACCCCATCCCATCTGCCCCCAGCTCCCCCTGTGCCTGTGTGAGTGCTCAGAGCCCAGCTGGCAGTGCCAGAGTCCGGGAGGAGCCCCTGGGGGCACACAACGCTCTTTTCTTGGCAGCAAGCCCGTTCCTAAAGCAATCCCAGTGACTCTGGGTAGCCCAGGGCGAGTTACAGGAACAGCAGCTTTGTTTATCCGCTGTGGCAATCAGCAGAGCACAGTCCCCTGTGGTTGTGGCTTCACTCTGTGGTGGCACCTGGCCCTGGGCGTGGTGGGAAACCACGACAGCCTCGAGGGACTGAGCCTTGAGCTCCTTCCCAGGTGCTCCTGCAAGTGTGGCTTGGGATCAGTGGATGGAGAGCATGAAGAGCTGGGCTTGGGCAGGCTTGCCCTGACTTCCCATTGCAGAGGGTCCCTGGGGAAATCAAACTTCTTTATGAAGTTCTGTCCCAAAATGTGATGCTTGAGGCTCAATGAGAGTGAGCAGTGTGATTTTGGCAGTTCCTGTGCCTGTTTGCACCCTTTTCTGTTCACAGTTGGGACCAGAGGCAGAGATCAGCCCCATAAACCCCCTCAGCATTGCTGGCAGCCCCAGCCATCCCCAGCCCCATCACCTCCCTGCAAACTGCTGCTGTTTGGGTGCTGCACCCATCCAGGGCATCCCAGCACGGCTCAGGAAATGTGGGAGCTCCTCACAGAGCCCCAGCACACCGGGGAGAGCAGCAAGGGCAAGGAAGGATGAGCCCCGTGCAGATTTTGGGGAGCGCTGTGGGGAGCAGGGTGGTCTCTGCTTCAGCTGCTGTGGGGGGGGAACTCCCAGCCCAGCTCCCCCAGCTCGGGGCTGTGCTCACTTCCCTCCTCGCTCGCTCTGTGGATCCCTGCCAAGGAGTAAATAAGGAAATTGCTCTTCTCCTCAGGCCTGCTTCTGTTCCACTGCAGGGAGGGGAAAGCTTTGCTGGAGTCAGCAACAGGTTTGGGCAGGTGTCCCTGTGCCCCCTGGACCTGCCTCTGCCCCACTGGAGGAGGAGCTGTGTGTCCTGGGGGGCTGAGGAGGTGTCGGGTTTTGCCCTTTTCTGACCCGGAGATGGGGAAACTGAGAGGTGTTTAAAAAACTTTCATTTTCAGGGGTTGAAGAATCCTCGCTGGCTGCTGGGGCTGGGAAAAAAATGTCACAACCCCCAGATTTGCAGAGGTAGTGCTCTGGAACATCCAGGGGATGTTCCTGTCTCAGCATCCCCCTGATCCCTGATCCAAGCCCAAACCAGCAGCAGCAAAGCAGAACCCAAAGATGTGCCAGGAGCTGCTGGGGACACAGGGAGGGGTCCCCAGCCTGGCACTGCCATGGGGATCATCCATCACTTTGTTTTTCTGCTGTCAGGAGCTGCCTCTCTCTGCTCCCCCGTCCACACACGCTGCTCCATGGCTCTGCTTTCCCTGGAACTCTCTGGTGCCTTGGGAAGGCTCAGGCTTGGCTGGGTTTTCTCACCTGGGTGCCCACAGGGAAGATCCAGGCGCTGGGACATCGGGCTCATCACAGCTGGGAGCATCATTAATTTTCCATATTTTGGCAGCAGATCCAGGGAACAGACTCATCCTTAGCAGTGGTGCTTTGTGGACCTAAAAATCCAATTTTCAGTGCAAAGACTTGGTGTCTTTGCAGCAAGAAAAGTGGCTTTTCACCTGCGAGAACATTTCCTCTGGCTGTTGCTTTTTCAATAAAAGCTGGAGAAATTCCTGGCTCTTTGGGAGAGTGTGAAGGGTCCCCATGCTTAAAGAAATAGAAATATTTGCTCTTTAATGCAATTTCTTATGGAAAATAATGAGCAAGTCTACCTGCTCCTTTCCACACAGAAAGGTGTCAGCAGCAGCTTGCAGCTACAGGGGTGTAGAACCAGAGCTGGGGGAATCACTCCTTCCAAATCCCATATTTGTTTGAGTTCTGCTGCTTTTCCCCGTCTGCTTCAGCCCACAAAATCCCCAGACTCATTCCTCATTCAGAGCAATTTGGGAAACAAAACCCAGCACTCCAGCAGAGCAATTCGGTCTCTCGTTGATGACTCTCGAGCCCTGGGCTTGGCCGGCGCCAAATGCGGGGAAGGTCTGGAGGACGCAGGGGAGCCTGGCTGTGCTCAGAAATCCCTTCCTGAATTTTTGTAGGGTTGCTCGGGGTGTGCGGTCTCTCAGCTCCCCGGGCCCTGGGCAGGAGCTGCTCGGCTCTAACCTGTTTGTTTTCTTACCGAGGCTACGGAAAATCGCGGAGCCCGAGCAGCTCCCCCTGCTCCCTCGTCCCCTCCGTCCTCCAAAGGGACCTCGCTGTGCCCCGGGTGTCCCTCCGGCTGTCCCCACCACGCGGAATCTCCAGTGCCCAGAGCTGGGACAGCTCCATCTCCCAGGAGCTGGTTCTGACCCCCTCAGGAGCTGGTTCTGATCCTTCCCTGGAGCTGGTTCTGATCCTCCTCAGGAGCTGGTTCTGACCCAACCCTGGAGCTGGTTCTGACCCCTCCCCAGGAGCTGGTTCTGACCCTCTCCAGTAGCTGGTTCTGATCCTCCCATCCTCCCCAGAATCTGATTCTGACCCTTCCCTAGAGCTGGTTCTGACCCCCTCAGGAGCTGGTTCTGATCCTTCCCTGGAGCTGGTTCTGCTGCTTCTGACCCGCCCTAGGAGCTGATTCTGACCCCCCCTAGGAGCTGATTCTGACCCCCCCTAGAACCTGGTTCTGACCCTCCCCAAGAGCTGGTTCTGACCCCTCCTAGGAGCTGGTTCTGACTCTTCCCTGGAACTGGTTCTGACCCTCCCCAGGAGCTGGTTCTGTTGGTTCTGTTGGTTCTGTTGGTTCTGACCCTCCCCAGCTCCCCCTGCCCTGTAACATCTCCCCTGACCGTGTCTCGTGCCCGTGTGTATGGACAGTCCCTGCAGTCGGTCTTGGGGTACTTTTCCCCTCCTTGGAACATTATTCATCCTAAACAAACCCTGCAATTCCCTCTGGTGTCGAGCCCTGCCCCCCGTGGGCCATTTGTGTTGGGCTGAAGGGTGGTGGAAACACAAGAAGGACGAGTTGACTCATAAAATTATATCTCATTGTGCTGGAAATGGCTGAATTCATATATTTTTAGGTTTTATTTTGTTTGGTTTTTTTTGTTTTTTTTTTTTTTTTTTAAACCAGCCCCAAGTTTCTGGAGGGAACAGATGAATAAACCTCTATTCCCTGCCCAGCAGTGGCTCCCCTCTTGTTTTGTGCCTTTTTCTGCCTAAATCCTACTTGTTCTCTCCCAGATTGTGTCTGCTTCTCCTTCCAGCCTCAGGGATGGGCCTGAGGGCCTTGGAAAGCAGCCTTGAGATGCCACGGAGGCTGGAGGGCCCTGGGAGAGGGTGCAGGGAGCACACAGAGGCTGGGATAACAGCCTTGGATACTCTCAGGAAGAGCTGGGGAGTGGTGGGAACGGGAATAAAGGTCCTTGGGAAAGCTGCTGCTGGTGTTGAAGAGTTGAAGAGAGAGATTTGAGGGAAAATGATGCTGAAGTAGATGAGGGGTGAATCCTTGCTCGGGATGGATGTGAGGCAGAGGGGCAGAACATTCCCATGGGATGGGAGCTGCTTTGAACCAGGCTGTCCCCATCCCTGGGAGGGTGAGGCTGGACAGTCAAACTCCCTGGTTTTTGCTCACGTGTGTCGGTTTTTGGAGGTTTCTGGATGGTGTCAGGTGTCTTCCTGAGCTAGAACAAACCCTCCAGTCCTTGACCTCTGGCTTATTTTGGTTCTGTCCAGCTCAGCCTCCCGGAGCTGTTTGGATCTTGGCTGGCTGCAAGGCGTGTCCAGCCCTGCTCTTGGATCCCCCTCGGTGCTCTCCTGGCCTCTCTCCTAACCCTGAGCAAGTCAGGGCTGGAGCCTGGGGACTTTTCTGGGGAGGAGAGCTTCGATTTGGGGGTGTTTAAAAAGAAAAGAGCCCCAAGAGCTTTCCTGGGGTGAGACCCTTCCCCTCCATCATGGCCAAATGGGAGCAGTGCTCAGGGAATGGTGAGGGGCAAGGCTGCTCATGGTGATCTTGGAGGTCTTTTCCAGCTTTAAGGATTCTGGGATTCCATGGGCCCTGCACCTGAAAGAAGGATTTTGGCAGATCCCATAGCCAGGACCCTCGTGCTTCACCCCAGGTTTCCAGGTTTCCTGTGCCTCAGTTTCCCTTGGTGTGGAGAAGGAGCAGCCAGGAGAAGCAGTCAGCACATGCCCAAACCTTTCTTCCTTCCTGGAATCCTTCCTTCCTTCCTGGAATCCTTCCTGGAATCCTTCCTTCCTTCCTGGAATCCTTCCTGGAATCCTCCCTCCCTCCCTCCCTCTGCTGTCCCAGCCATGCAAGAGCCCAAGGGAAGCAGAAAAGACATGAAAAACTTTGTGCCTTGGGCTGGGTCTTGGGGATGGCTGACAGGAGCTGAGCACTGCATAGACCTGGTGCTGGAGCCAGAATTTCTGTGGATTTGGGGAGAAATTGGGATGAGCCATATCCATCCTCTGCTCAGGATGTGCCACCCTGGGCTGTGTGCTGACCCATCCCTCACAGCTGAGTTTGTGTGGGGTGCAGCTGCATCCCTTGCATTTCTGTAGTTGTGCATTCCCACAGCAGATGGACAGGGCCACAGGGCAGGTTCCTGAATCACCCAAAATTCCATGAGCTGGCAAAGGGGTGAGTACAGCAGCACCATCAGGGGCTTGTCTGGCTCATCCTCCCCTCTGGAAGCAGGAGGAGCTGGAATATCCCCAGGCCTGCCAGAGGGAAGGTCGCTCTCCATGACTGCAGTGGTCTTTGGATCATAAATGATTCATCCAGGTCATGTGCTGACCCTGTCTCTTGCAGAAGAATCAGCTCAAGATGCTCAAAGTTTGGGGTTTGAGTCTCCTGCAGGTAGAGGATTAAACCCAGAGCAGCCACAGATCCCAGGAGATCCCATCCTTGCCTTTCCCCCCTCAGGCTCCCAGAGCAGCTCATCCCAATGCCAGAGTTGTTGTTGGGGTGGAAAACCTTTGGTGGACCCCAAAATCTCATTCCCACCAGAGCAAGGAGAGCTGGGCATGAGCTGACACGGAGCCAGCAGGATGCAATTTTTAGCTGGGGCGTTATGCAACCCTGGAGAAGGGATGACTAATGTGCAAAAAGCTCCTCTAAAACAACCCAGCCCCGAAAGGGAGATGGAGGGATTTCAGTGGGAGGCACCAAACTGCTGAAAAACCCTTCACATCTTCTCCCTCTTCCTCCCCGCCTTCTTCTGAGCAGGATTTGGGGGATGCAGCAGGGAGAAAACAGCTTGTTGTTATTTTTAGGTGGGGTCTGGGTTGGTTTTGGGGGCGAATTAGCACGGGTTAATCCCCGGGTAAGATTAGAAGAGGAGCCGTAGTGGATCAGAGCAGACCTCTAAATATCTCTGGAGCCCAGGTTTTTATCTCAAACAGTGGCCAAAATTGGCAGCCTGGAGAATAGGATAAGAATAGAGCACCAATATTCAATACTTCCCCTGAATATCCTCACAGGGCTTATCTGTGTTTGGGGATCTGGAAGGAGCTCACGTTCCAGCCCAGGCAAAAGGCACCAAGAGAAAGGTTGTTGGATTTATTCCTGAGGAACTGAATAAATCCTCAGGAGTCCAACAGCCCCTGCCCAAGCCCTAAAATGGCATTAAAATCAAAATAACATCAAGGGGTGTCAGGGCACGGCAGTGTGGGGATGGGATGGGATGGGATGGGATGGGATGGGATGGGATGGGATGGGATGGGATGGGTGTGCTGGGTTCCCTGGCAGGGCTGAGCAGGAATACAGGGATGGGCACTGGGTGTGGCACAGGAATGTGTCCCTCACCTGTGGGATGCTGGGCAGGTGGAACACACACAGCTTTAGTGCCCCATGTCTTCCTCCCGTGGTGCTCAGCAGTGGGAATGGGACCAGAGACCATGGATCATGGAACAGTTTGGGTTGGAAGGGCCATGGGCAGGGACAGCTTCTGCCAGACCAGGGTGCTCCAAGCTTTGTCCAGCCTGGAGCACTCCAGAGGTGCTGGGTGACACGGGGCTGCCCTGGTGGAGTCCTTGCACTCCTCTGCCTGTGTCTGCCCACTTTGGGACATGGATCAGCATTTTGGGACAAAGACTGAACCCCTGTGAGCACCCACCCCCGTGCAAGGAGCCAATCCAGAGCACCGGGGGGATTTGGGAGCAGTTCCCCTCTCCAGCATCAGCTCCTTCCTTCTCTTTTCCTCCTGGAAGACTCAGAGTCCAGCACTGCATGGAGGCTGCACCCTGATCCCGATTTGCTTGCAAAGTATTAATTTTTATTGTTGCAACAACTGCTCTGTTTCTCAGGAGATGCCTGGGAGAGCTGAGAAAATAGAAAGGCCTGTCAGGCAGCCGGGCAGGAGGTGAAGATGTCAAGAGAGTAATTGCTCTACCCAGAAGGAGCCTGTTCCTGGCTTCCCCAGCACTGCCAGGAAAAATCCTCACTGCTTATTTGATGACAATAAAGAAAAACAGAAAATAAATAGCAACCCCATGGCTTGCCCGTGCTGACGAGGAACAGGGGGAGCAGAGGCAGATGCAAAATAGGATCAGTGGAGCTTATAAATAGGAGCCTCCCAGTCTGTTACTTCCTCACCTCCACCCGGGAAACTGATCCTTAGGTTTTACCCCCAGGAAAGGTAAATGGAGGCTCAGAAAGGATTCTGTGAACTTCTGGGAGCAGGGTCACACTTCCTCCTGTGTGGGACAGGTGGGGGCAGGGAATGTGTCCTGGTGGCTTTGAAAAAGTAATTACAGAGTCAGGGAATTGTTTGGGTGGGAAGGGACCTTAAATTCCATCCATTCCAGCCCCTGCCATGGCAGGGACACCTTCCACTGTCCCAGGCTGCTCCAAGCCCCAATGCCCAACCTGGCCTGGGACACTCCCAGGGATCCAGGGGCAGCCACAGCTGCTCTGGGCACCCTGTGCCAGCCCTGCCCACCCTCACAGGGAACAATTCCTTCCCAAAATCCCATCCAGCCCTGCCCTCTGGCAGTGGAAGCCATTCCCCCTTCTCCAAAGTCCCTCTCCTGGAGCCCCTTTAGACTCTGGAAGGGGCTCTAAGATCTCCCCAGAGCTTTATCTTGTCCAGGTGGGCACCCCCAGCTCTCCCAGCCTGGCTCAGAGCAGAGGGGCTCCCAGGTGGGGTCTCACCTGAGCAGGGCAGAGTCCCCCCATTCCCTGCTGCCCACGGGGGGATCAGCTGGGGGGTCCTGGCTCCAGTGCACGTGGCTGGGCAATGATGAGCAGCTCAAACTCTCCTCCTCAGGGCTGCTCTCCCAAACATTTGGGACCTCCCCAGACGTTGTGCTGGCACAGCTGGGTGTGAAGCAGCACTGCAGGGTATTTGGGGAGATTTCCCATGTGGGGAGATTTGGGGGTGATGGCTCTGGGCACAGCACTGCAGATCTTGGGGGTATTTGGAGCTGGGTTGTGCCAAGCTCCTGCCCTTCCCAGGACAGCACCATACAGAGGTTGGTGGCAGATCTGCACCCAAAATGAGCTTGAGGAAGGGGCTGCACATCACCAAGGGGCTGTGAGGGCGAGAGCAGAACAGAGCTGGTACCGATGAGCCAAGACAGGAGAGCTCTTTTCTCATGTTGCCTTTGTCCGGGGGACAAAAAAAATCAAAATCTGGGCTGTTGTTATTTATTTTTAGTCGTGCTAATTTTTTTCCCAGGCTGGGAAGCTGCTTTCCAAGGCAGGTCCCCGGAGGCTGTGGGCAGCAGGTCTTGAGCTAACACACAAAATGGCTTTGAATGGGGAGGAGGAGAGGGAGGTAAAAGCCAAGTCGTGCCCCTGGTAAATCAATCGACCTGATGGGGAATGTTTCTAGCAGGACACGAACCCTGCCAAGAGCTTTTAGCTGCTTGCAGGAGTGACTGAACCAAGAGCTGGGAGATTTTTCAGCAGCTGCTGCATGTGTGGGCACTGCTGGTCCCCAAATTGCTGCAGGGGGACATTGTTGGGTCCCCAAACCATTTTGTCTTTGGAGGTGGGGAGCTCTCCTGCCTGCTCAGGAAGGAGAGCTCCGTTAATCCCCAGGAGGTTTGAAAAGCCTCCATGCCTGGGCATTGCTCACCTGAGCGGTGCAGTGATGCTCGATGGAGAGCAAGATCTTTGTTTTGGGGGAAAGGAGGAGGTTTTGGAGCTGTGTTGGGGCTGCAGGGGAGGCAGCTGGGCCAAACTCATGAGCAGGAGCTGGGGGTGAGTTTTAAAACAAAATTCCTCGGCTTATGGGGTGGATCAGGCTCTGTCTCCCTGCCTGACAGCCCCTCGCCTGGAAACTGGGCCCTGGCACATGGGGGGAGGCGGTGGGGTGACTCAGAGCTCCAATCAATGATAATTAATTCAATGGTAACAAATGAGAGGGAGACAGGGAGCAGAAAAAACACCGAGGGATTAATGCACCAGGCTTGGCTTTGGGACATCTGGCTTGGGAAGTTTTGGGCAAGAGCAGCTTTCTGGGAGGGGAGGGGTGGGAGGGATGTGGTGAGGGTGATGCTTTTGCCCTGCTTTTCATTTAAACCCTCAAAATCACCAATTCCATGCGTGGTTCCTCCTGGAGAATCATTTCCCAAGTCTCATTTTCTGCCACCATTCTGAGGCTTTTTAAAACCATTTTTCCTTGACTTACAGATGGATCATCAGCATTTTATCCCTCTGGAAAAGGCCACTTCACTTTGTGGTTACTCTGTTTCCTGCATCCTACTAAGCCAGGGTCCCCTGGAATCTCAGTGTCCCTCTCCTATTTCTCATCACAGAGCTCATGGAATCCAATATCTCATGCCATGTTTAATGTTGATGTCTTTAATTGCAGATTCCTGCCAGGACACCCTCGCTTCCAGTTACCCCCAGGGTGAGGTGGTCACCTTCTCCTGAGCCCCAGCTGGATGCAGGCAGCACCTTGGGAGGGACACCTTCCCCAAGGGACACCTTCCCCAAGGGATGCCTTCCCCGAGGGGCAGGGATGTGTATCCCCAGGGATGCTTTCCCCAGGGTGGAAGGATGCTCTCCCTGGGGCCAAGGGATGCTCTTCCTAAGCTAAAGGATGCATTCCCCCAGGGATGCTCTCCCCAAAGCCCAGGGGTGTTTTTCCTCAGGCTGGGACATGCATTCCTCCAGGGATGCTCCCCTCAAGCCAAGGGATGCTCTCCCCAAGGCTGAGGGATGCCCTCCCCAAAGCCCAGGGATGCTCTTCCCAAGGAGCTTTCCTTCCCCAAAGCTCCAGCTCCAAGCCCGGGGTGGGGCTGGCAGCTGGGTCCCCCCCAGAGGTGCCACAGAGCAGTGGGTTCAGGAGGGAGGTTGGGGACAGCCCCACTCCCCTGCCTGGTGCCAGCCCTGCCACGGCCACGCTGCCCCAGCACCCCCTGGGCTGCCCCCTCCCCTTGCCCACGCTTTTGGCTGCACCTCACCCTCCACCTCTGGAGATCCAGCTGCTCACCAGGACATCTCTGCCCGTGCTCTGACCCCTCCATCGTCACAGGGCCACGGGGAGCCCTTCTCCGGGTGCCAGAGGCTCCACTGCAGGTGCCACCATCGCTCCCTCCACGGGCACAGGGGGATGAGCGGGGCGGTTGGGGGGCAGGGATGGGAAGCAATAGGAGACCGAGGTGTGGGGGTCCCGGGGGCCTGGAGGGGGCAGGGTCCTTCCAATGCTGTTCCATATCTCTGTGACCAAGGCAATACTCCTGTCTCCGTCTGTCCTGTTCGCATGCCTGTCCTGTATAGAGTTCAATAAAGACATCCATGAGCTGAGTCAGCTCCTGTACCCTCCTGCCTCCCTGGTTCCTTGCCCCTGGCTCTCTGTGTGCCCACACAGCCCTGTCCCGACCCTGGCTGTCCCTGGCACTAGGAATGGGGATTTTGGCCATGGCATTGCCTCAGTGTTGCCTGGATCACCTCGAGGGAGGTGATTCTTCCTCCCTGCTCTGCTCTCAGGAGATCCCATCTGCAATGCTGCATCCAGCTCTGGTGCTCCCATCATTAGAAGGACATGGAACTGTTGGAGCGAGTCCAGAAGAGGCCATGAAGTTGATGAAGGAACTGGAGCACCTCCCCTATGGAGACAGGATAGGATTGTTGGGGCTGTTCAGCCTGGAGAAGAGAAGGTTGTGTGGAGACCTCAGAGACCTTCCAGGGTCTGGAGAGTCAACAGGGAAGAGAGAGGAGACAGCTCTTCATAAACTGGAGTGAGAGGGCAAGGGGGGAATGGCTTCAAGCCAAAACCAGGGAATTTAAGTTTGATATTAGGAAGGAATTGTTCCCTGTGAGAGTGGGCAGGGCTGGCACAGGGTCCCAGAGCAGCTGTGGCTGCCCCTGGATCCCTGGCAGTGTCCAAGGCCAGGTTGGATGGGGCTTGGAGCAGCCTGGGACAGTGGGAGGTGTCCCTGCCATGGGAGGGCTGGAATGGAGGGGCTTTGAGGTCCCTTCCCACCCAAACCATTCTGGGATTCTGTGATTCCCTGTTGTGGCTGAGCTGTTTGCTTGGAGCAGAGCCCACACTGGAAATCCCAGGGCAGAACCATCCCTGTGACATTCCTGTGACATCCCTGTGGTGGGGAAAGGCCCCTCAGAGCTGAGCCCGGCCACCAGACAGGACCCACCAGCGTTGCTGGATCACCAGGGCCATCCCTGGCCCTCAGAGGGAGCACCAGCCTGGGGTGAACAGGCTGGGCTGTGTGGGACACCCTGGCCTCATTCCTGACCCCACAGTTAATATTTTAATATTTCCCATCCTTTTTGGACTGTGTACCCCCAGGCCCAGTGAGAGCTTTTGGAGAATCACAGAGCCCTGGCACAAGTCTGGGTGCCCCAAATTCCCGCTGCCATGGGCGGGGGGCTGCAGCTGACAAATCTGGAGATCTTGGGGCTCTACCTTTGACAACATGAGCTCTTTTATTTGAGAGTGGTGGTGTGGGAAGAGGCTGGGATGGGTAAAACCAGCGAGGGAACTGAAAAGCAGCATGAGACTGGAAAGAAAACATTCCCAAATGTGAGTGATTGGTGGCTGGAGGCCAAAGAGCAATTACAGAGAGGAGAGAGGAGAGAGAAGAGAGAGGAGAGGAGAGAGGAGAGAGAAGAGCCTTCCTCCAAGAGGCTTCGCTTCCTTCTGTGGCTGCAGAGTCCTTGGGAGAGCCCTGTGGTGCTTCCAGCTGTGCCCAGCTGTGCCAGGGCCTGCTCTGCCATGGCTGTGGGCATGGATCAATCATGGAATCAGTCATGGGATCGATGCTGGGTGCTGGGTTGGCTGATCAGGGAGGGTCGGTCAGGGGGTGCTGAGCCCTGCATGCCACAGGGTCCTCTCAGGGACCACGAGTGCTTGGAACATCTCAGAACTTGGAATATCTCAGAATTTGGAACATCTCAGAACTTGGAATATCTCAGAATTTGGAATATCTCAGCACTTGAAATATCTCAGAATTTGGAATATCTCAGCACTTGGAACATCCCAGAGAGCTTGAGACCTGCCTGGGGTGCCCTGGGTGACCTCGAGGGGACAGGAACAGCCCAGCCTTTGGGAGGGGGTGTGGGGACAGGGTGGTCACACTGTGGTGGCTGGACAGACCCGGCTGGAGATGATCCCCAGCAGCAGGGTGAGGGCCCTGCTCCAGCCTGGACAAAGCTCTTCCCACCACCATTCCAACTGCAACCCTTTCTGATGCCTGGGCAAAAAATGAGGCAGGAGGAACAAACAGGAGACTGAGGGATGGAATGTGTGTGCACAGATCCCCACGGGCCCCCCTCCCTCCTGCTTTGGGACACAGCAAAATCCCTCCCTGCTGACCCTGGGGCTGCAGGGTGGCAATTGTGGCCCCAGCCTAAACCTGGGGGCAGGGGATGATGAATGGCCAGACCTCTCTGAAGCTGCCAAAGGTGACCCATGAGCCAGGTAAGGTCCTGCAGCCCAGGACCCCTGGGGGTGTGGGGATGGAGGAGGGGACGAATCCATCCCAACCTCCAGCCAGTGCAGGGCTGGCTGGGCTCCATGGGCCGGGCTGGGGCTGTGCACTGGGCTACTGGGCAAGGCTGTGGGCAACCTGACTGCCCAACAGAGCATGGAGCACAGGAATGTTGTGGGAGCTGGGGGAGGCTGAACCTCACATGGGCCAAAAGCCTGCTGGGGGAGCACCAGGATCAGGTGTGGAAGAGCCACGGCTCCTGGAGGGAGCAGAAATCCCAAAAGAGAGCAGAAATCCCAAAGGGGAGCAGAAATCCCAAAGGGGAGCAGAAATCCCAAAAGGGAGCAGAAACCCCAAAGGGGAGCAGAGACCCCAAAAGGGAGCAGAAATCCCAAAGGGGAGCAGAAATCCCAAAGGGAAGGAGAAACCCCAAAAGGGAGCAGAAATCCCAAAAAGGAGCAGAAACCCCAAAGGGGAGCAGAAATGTTGGTTCATCGATGTCTTCCAGTCCCCAGGAGGATTCCAAACCCTTTCTGGACCCAGGCATGGCCCCCTCAGCGGGCAGTGGGATTCCTGGCATTCCCACATCCCCACAGATCCTCCCCGGTGGGCGGTCCCAGCCCAGCCCGGCTCCGGCAGCCCCAGCCCGGGGCTGGCAGGGATTTTATCGGTGCCACCGCTTGTTTGGAGCCGCAAGACTTGGATTCCGGAGCTTTTGGCACGATGTGCTCCTGGCCCGTGTTCCTTGGCTCTGCATCCCTCTAGGTGTGAATCCAGCCAAGTGGGAGAAGGGAGACAAGGGATGAGGACAGAGCCTGGCATGCCTGACACCGGTCCCTTTCCCTTCCCAAATAAAAATCTCCCTTTCCCCCATCATCCCAGAGCATTTTTGTTTCCTTTCCTTTAATTTTGAAGCCAAGGAGACACACGGAGCACCCGGGGACACGCGGCTGAGAGGCAGAAATGTCCAGTGGGAGGGGACAGGGACAGTGACAGCATCCCTGGCTCGGGAATGGGATTAACCATCAGGTGCACTTAAGGGAATTTTAAACAACAAAAGATGGGGCTGTCAATAAAAACAAGTGCGAGGCTCTGGGGCACCATGCCAGGGGATGAGAGCAGAGTTTTAATCTAGGAAAGTACCTGCTGGAGGGAACAGTGGCTGGGGAAGGAGCTGCATCCAGCCAGGGAAAGGGAAGGGGCCAAACCTGAGCTGTCTCCCCCGGGGGCTGGGGAAGGGGATGGGTGCTTTGTGTGGGGCTGTTGGGATTCTCCACAGCTGCTCTCTGCCTCAGTTTCCCCACTCCTAAGTGATGTTTGATCACCCCTTTCACATGGAGAGATTTGGGGAGGGGGGAGGGCAGCAATGGGATGTGGGATAAGGCTGGGAGGGCAGCAGGGGCTGAGCATCCTGAGTGAGCTGCAAGGGCCAGCTCTGGGCTGGGATGGATTTCCAGAGCTCCAGGGAGGGTAAACCATGGGGAGCAGCCTGTATCCAGCAGGGCCAGGTGAGACCCTGTATCCTCACTGGGGCTGCCTTGGCCCCACTCCACGCTCAGCTCTGGGACATTGCAGGGGCATTTTGGAAGGGGAGGTCGCCTGGAGCCACGTGTGTCTCCTCCTTCCCACTGTGGAAAGATGAGGAGATTGATTCCCTGCTCTAATCCCAGCTGTCCTGGGGGCTGCAGGGGTGGGACTGGGAGCGCTGGATGGGCTCTGAACCCACCCAGAGCAGCTCCTGAGCCCGCCCAGGGTGCAGCTGATGTCACTGGTCACAGCCTTGGAGCGAGGATGGTGAAGATAAGGGATGGGGTTCAAGGGGCTGCCCTGCTCAGTTTGGGATCAGTGGGATGCTGTAAAACCCCTTTCCCCTGCAGAGCCTCAGCCTCACGTGCTGGATGTACTTTGGCATCAGGTGGAGCCCCCTCCCCCAGCTTGGCATGATCAGAGACCCCTGAGCCAGCCTCTCCCCAGCCTCCAGGAACCTTTGTTCATGGAACAGAACTATGGAATGGTTTGGGTTGGAAGAGACCAAAAATCCCATCCAGTCCCACCCCAGCCATGGCAGGGACAGCTTCCACTGTCCCAGGCTGCTCCAAGCCCCAATGTCCAACCTGGCCTGGGACACTCCCAGGGATCCAGGGGCAGCCACAGCTGCTCTGGGCACCCTGTGCCAGCCCTGCCCACCCTCACAGGGAAGGATTCCTTCCCAATATCCCATCCAGCCCTGCCCTCTGGCACTGGGAAGCCATTCCCTGTGTCCTGTCCCCATCCCTTGTCCCCAGTCCCTCTCCAGCTCTCCTGGAGCCCTTTCATGGCCTGGAGGGGGCTCTGAGCTCTCCCTGGAGACTTTCCAGGCTGAACATTCCCAGCTCTCCCAGCCTGGCTCTGGAGCAGAGGGGCTCAGAACATCTCTGTGACCTCCTCTGGACTGGCTCCAGCAGCTCCAGCATCTCCCACAGTGTTCCCACCATCCCTATTCCCCCCAGGGCATCACTGCACTTTAACCCACTGGAACCAGTTTGGTTCAGGGTTTCTCCCAGCTGGTGTTCCCGTGCCCAGTGAGCTCCTGAGCTCCTGGGATCTGTCCCAGCTGCTCCATGAATGGATGCTGAGCTAACTGTGGGGCTGGGGGGATAAATCCTGTCCCTGATCCCACCCTGATCCCACCCTGATCCCACAGAGATTTACAGCTGCAGCACTCCCTGACTGCAACATCCCTGCACGTCCCCACTCCAGGGATGCTCCAGGCTCCCAGTTTTAGTGCTGGGGCAGAGGATTTCAGCGTGGAGGGGAGGGCTGGCGGTGTTCAGCGTGCCCAGTTCCCACTCTTCTAACGAGATGCAGTCTAATAAATAACTCAAGCCCCAAACAGAGTTTCTTTATCATCAAGGAATGAAGAAGCCTTGCAGCCTGGTTTTGGCCAGGCCATGCCTGCTTTGCACAGATTTATTTCACTGCTCTGGCTACTCAGAGCCAATGGCCTTAATCCCATCCCTGCTGGAGTGAGATCTTAGAGCCCACAAAACTGACCTAAGATGTTCTTTTTTTCCTCATCCCTGCTTTGCAGAATTGTAAGATGTGTTGAAAAGCCAGATAAGCTGGGGAGAGGCTTAGGAGGGGTGCCTGGGGTGCTGGGAATGGCTGAGCCCTCAAATGGTTTCTACTGGGAAAAAGATTTTTCCCACACTGAGCAGGGCAGGGGGGAATTTTCCACTGCAAAACCCCGTTTATCACCCACCAGGAATGGTCTGACTGTGAGCTGGGGATGGCATTTCCCTGCTTCCCCAGGTCCTGCTAGAAATGAAGGTTCCAAGCAGCATCCTGGGAATGCCGCCTGTTTTCCCCACATCTGGAAGAAGAACAAATGTATAAATGTAGAGTTTCCCTGGAAAAATCAATCCCAACTCTCCATCCAGCTGCTGGAGCCTCCATAAAGCCACTCAGATGTGGGTTCATGCCATGAGAGAGCCTTTTAATGAGGAGGCAGCACTAATCAGGGTAGGAGAGTTTCCTTGAGGGGTGTTGCAGGGCAGTGCCTGATCCCAGCTCCTGGCACAGACCTGGCAAACCTGGATTCACTCCCAGCCTGCAGAGAGCTCTTGAGCACGCAGGCTTGTGCCTCAGTTTCCCCATCTGGGTGTTCTCTCCCAGGGAATGCTGAGCTGCAGGGAGAATGTCCTTTAAAAAAAGAAGAAAAAGAAATTAAGGAGGTGTTTGTGAGTTCTGCAAAAAGCAGCTCTGGGAGTCAGCTGAGGACAGCCCCGGCTAATTGGGAGGGGAGAGCTGGGTTTTATTTTCCTATTAGGGCCTGGGAAGTCTGGGCTGGCACAGGGCTGGCAGTGCCCCCAGCCCCAGGGCCCCTTCTGCTGCACCTCAAGGTCTCCTTTGTCGGAGAAATGATGGAAGGGAGAAGGAAAAACACGGTGCCGGTGTGGCAGCAAGGTCACCCCTCCCTCAGTGTCGCCAGCCCCTCGGTGGGGACAGCTGGCTCCTTCCCAGCCCATGTCAGTGCCACGCACCGAGCTCGGCACGGCAGAGAGCGCAGCGCTCCTCCCGGCCAGCTGGGGACCAGGGAAAACCTTGTTTTCCTGCCTCTACACTGGGAAAGGGCATCTTGGAGAGGTGCAACAAAGCCCCAAGGACCCGCCTGCTGCCTCCAGCCGCTCCCCCTCCATCCCTGCAGCGGGATTTGCGCTTCCCCTGCTGCTGCTGCTCCTCGAGAGCTCAGACCCCACGGTTACCTCCCCCACCCCCTTTTTTTTTTTTTTAGCTGATTCATGGAATTTCTGCTCTGGCAGCACCGTGTTGCTTTAAGCTGTTTACTCGAGTTCAGGAGGCGACAGCTCACAGGGTATTTTTAGCTCTCCGGGTAGCGGAGCGGGATTAAAATGCAGTCAGTGTTACAGACGCTGGGGCTGAATCAGTATTCCTGCACTAGCGTCTCCGTGCCAGCGTTTTCCATTGAGTGTCTGAAAAACCCAAGTTTCCATGGAGACCCAGCTCCAGGGCAACCCGTTTTCCTTGCAAATATAATGAGGAAAAAGAAAAAAAAAAAAAAAGGAAAAGGCAGCAGGTAAAGAGCGGGCGCAGGGCTGGCCATGGCTCCAGGAGGAAAATCCAGGCTGGAAATCCCAATTCCTTCCCTCTGGGGTGTTGGGGCAGAAGCAGAGGTGTGGGTGTGAAATGCTGGTCAAGGTGGTTGGGTGAGGGCTGTGCTGCTCAAGCCTCCCCATGCCCCTTTGGGGGGTTTTAGGGGCTGGGTTTGGGGCTTTGCTGTGGAGAAAAGGGGCAGTGGGATGGCAAGGTTGGGTTGGGAATGGTGGGAACAGGAACTGTCACCCCATGTGCAGGAGTAAAGGAGTTCAATCAGAAGATTCTCTTACCCACGTTGGATCTGTGTCATCTCCTTGAGGCCTCTCTGACAGGGCTGTTCCAGGGCAGGTTTGTCTCCAGGGCCATGTGCAGGAGCAGAAACACCTCAGAGGGTGTGGGATGGAGGTCCAGGGTCACAGCACAGCGCTGTCCTGCCTTGGTTTGCTCGGCCAGCACAGACACAGCAACCACAAGGCTTTCCCATGGAGAAGAGACCCAGATGTTGGGTTCTCTGTCATTTTCTAGCTTGGCACATTTCCCCCTTTCCACCCTCCCCTCCTGCAGCATCTTCCTTGGAAATTTGGAGGGAAAAAAAGAGAAAACTCTTCATTCTTGCAGGACTTTTCTCTAACTCCTCCAGCACTGTGGGCAGGGCTCAGCCCAGCTGGTGCACTGAGTGTTGGGTGGCACAGCTGGTCAGAGGGAGAAAACCCAGTGCTCCCAGCGAGGACTGGAGAAGATTTGGGAGAGGGACCCAGCCATGAGATGACTGCTTGTTTTCCCAATAACCACACCGTGACTGGCCTGGGCATTTATCCACAGGCACCCTTGGAGGTTCTCCTTGGTGGGGATGTGGACATGGGTCAGATGCTGAACCCTGGAGCTGATCTCTGCTCATGCAGCTCCAGCTCTGGGGTCTGCCCAGGGATGATTTTCCCGAATGAATCAAACCCTGATCCAGGCTGGAGCCACAGCATTTCCTGCTGCTCGTTTTCCCCTGCTATGGTGGGATTTTTGGTGGTGCTCCAGCATGTGGAAACCTTGAAAATTCAACCTGGAGCCACTTGTAGGTGCCCCAAGGGAGGCTAAAAAGCACAATGAGATCGAGGACAGAGCAGAGAGCAGCTCTTGGTCAGCCCCAGCAGTGCCTCAGGGCACAGGAATGCTGCACCCACGGGGACAGGCCATGGGTGACAGGGAAATGGAGCAGCTGCTGGGCAGGGATGGACCATCCTGGGGGATGAGCTGCTCCTGGCAGCAGAAGGCTCCCCAGACCCAGATCTCTGGTGACATCTCTGTCCTAGAGCCGGCTGTGAGGGCAGGTGGGATCCCTGGAGAGCTGGGAGGCTGCAGGCACACACGAGCCACCAAACCTCTGGTGCAATCAGGCACTTCCAGGCCACGTTGTTCACAGCACAGTTCATTATTCTGATTTTTCAAACCAGTCATGAGCAGCCGTGGTTGAACAAATTGCTCCATTTTCAAAGCAGAGTTTGTGCTTTGCCATCCATTACCTGAGGAAAAATCCTGCAACCCCCTCTGCAGAGAGGCTCCCTGGCTCTCTGAGGTGTTTTCATTAGAGCAGCAATGGGTGTTTAACACCCCGTGTCCTCCCAGCCAAATCCAGCTCACCAACTTGGACCAAAATAAATGATTTTTGCTACAGCTCCTCTCAGCCTGATTGATTAACATTTCTGCCCAAGCAAAGAAAATGTCCTGTGAAAAGGCTTCTTTTGATCTAAAAACTGTTGGCATCGGCTTTTTTTAATTGAGAACCACTTCCACTGGCACTAATAGCTGCTCCCCCAGCCCTGCCCTGCACTCAGCACGCCTGAAACTGTTCCTTTCCAACGGATTATTTTCCAGGATTGGAAACAGCTGACACGATGGCATTTCATCTCCATTCACAGGGAGTTTAGGCAGACTTGTTCCTATTCAGGCCGTGCTCAGAAAATGGTCTGTTTTCCTTGTTCTCAGTAATAAAAGAGGAAAAAAGTCATTTTTCTGCCCAACTCCTTGCTTTTTGTACTCCTGAAAGTTGAGTTGTTCCCCATGGAGCCAAGGGGGTGCTGCCAGAGGCACTTTGGTGCTGGGGGGGTTTTGGCTCAGCTCTTGGATCGTGGATTTGGCCGAGGTTTGGCAGAGGTCAGGAAAGAGCCAGCCCTCCCTGTGCTGCTGGGGTTGACATTCCTGTGGGATGCAAGGTGTGATCCGATCCCTGGGAATGCTGTCACCACAGCAGGAGTGTCCCAGGGAGTTCCTTCTCCCTGGCTTAGGGACCACGTGCCAAGGGCATTCTCCTGTTGCTGCCAGAAGCTCCGTGGCAACCAGGGGCTCGTTTCGTGTGTGTCTGAGGCTGCACGGAGCACATGCAAATGAATTCCCTCTCATCCCTGCCCAGGCTGCTCCATTGTCAGTCTTTGGTTTTTTTCCCAGCGTGAGCAAGTCCCCAGCTTTGCTTCCTGCTCCCAGAAAATGTTATTTGTGGAATAGCCTGCAAGGAAAACAACCAACCAAACCAAACTCTAGCACTCCAGATATCCACTGACTTTATTTCAGTAACCTGGCTGAATCCTCCGTGGGTTCTTCCTGGAGAAAGGAAGATTTTTGCAGCTTCATTCAAAGGCTGGGCTCAATGTTCTTAGAGGTGTTTTCTACCCTCAGTGATCCTGTGATTCCCAGCACTGGTGGGAAGCAGGGATGGCCAGACAGGGCTGGGCAGAGATAGATGATAAACCTCATGTATTTAAGGTGGGAAGAATTTTGCAGTAGAGCAGAGAGTCCCCCCTTGAGCATGGAGGGGAAGAGGGGAGAAGTGCAAGGAGCAGCTTTCACTGTGGGTCACGGAATGCTTTGGGTTGGAGGGGACCTTAAAGCTCATCCCACTCCACCCCCTGCCATGGGCAGGGACACCTTCCACTATCCCAGGTTGCTCCAAGCCCTGTCCAGCCTGGCCTTGGACACTTCCAGGGATGGAAGAGACACCTCCTGCTCCCAAACTGTCAGCAAAGGGAAAGTCAGTGGTGTCCCAGCAGCTCTGCCAGGCTGCAGCAGCTCCTGGCAGGGCCAGCCCAGCATTGCCCCTCTGAATGCATTCCCTGCAACCCCCCAGCCCCTCTCCAGGGGACCCCAACCCCTTCCAGCCCCTGCTTTGCACTGGCAGCTCTTTTGTTGTTTTCTGCTGTTCATTTTAAAAAGGCAGCTGACACCATCTCACTGTTAATGGAAGGAAACTATTTAGGGACACAAGCAGTAGGTTTTGGAAAACTTACCATAACAGGAGAGCTGTGGTTCCCTCCAGGCGTGCACCCTCCCTGCTCCCTGCCAGCCAGCACGGGGCACTTTTAATGGGATGTTAACAACTCCAAAAAATACCACAGAGTGGTTTGGGAGCAGAATAATCGGGAGTTAGCTGCAGCTGGGGGCTCTTGGTGCTTCCTGAGTGTTGTCCCTCTCAGAGAAGGACGTCACATTCCCGTCACTGCTTTAAGTGTCCTTGGAGCCAGCCGGGTATGTGGAAAGCCAGCATGAGGAGCTTGGCAGGGCTGGGATTTGTGGGGAGAAATGGCCTTTGAAGAGCTTGGGGCTCTTAACTCATCTGGAGCTGCGCTTTGGAAGAGATTAAGGAGGAGCAGGGAAGGAGCAAGTTCTCCTCTCTTGGCTGTGATGGAGGGGTTGTGCTGGCTCTGTGCAGCAGAATGAGAGCCCCTGTATCCCAGAAAATGATGGGGATAGATGGTGAGGAACCCCCTTGATGTCCCCCATCCTCTGCTAGAACCCCTCAGGAGGCACCGTGGATTTAAAGTTCCTGTTTGTGGGGCTGCTGCTCCACTCTCGGGCAGCCCCTACTGCCCCTTGCTCGGAATTCTTGGGCTTCTGCTTCTAAATTTAGCCCTTTTGGGGCAGGATGGGTATGAGGAGGGCAGATGATAGATAAGGAGGAGGAGAAGCATTTCTTTCTCCCCGAGTCTATTCTCTAATCAAAGGAGCCCGACTTTAAAGGCTCCTTGTTCACCGCAGAGCAGACAGGGAACATCCATCATTAAAAATGTTCAAGGGCTTTTGTTCCTCAGCACCTCTTTGAAATTGCTGGCAATGACCAGGCTTGGAGCAACCTGCTCTGGTGGAAAGTGGCCCTGCCCGTGGCAGGGGGTTTGAACAAGACCTTCCTTCCAAAACCATTCCAGGATTCCATGATTCCAAACACAGCCTTGGCCGTGCTGCTCCTTCCCCTCCTCATCAGCCCCAGGCAGCACAGCGGGGACCCAGCTCCCAGGAAAAGGAATTTCAGTGCAGGAGCTCCTTGGGCTGCTGGGATCCCCCCCACCCCAAAAGGCAGCACGCAGTAGGAATTGTCTTATTTTCATGTTCAGCCCCTCTCCCCATTTCCCTCTGAAGCTGCACAGATGTTACTGGAGCCAGAGGGGTATTTAGGGATAAAACAGAGATTTCCTCTCTCGTGTGCGAGAAAGCAGCTGCTGGTGGCGATGGCCGCGCTCCTAAAACATTTGTAACCAAAGCGCCAGCGGGAGGGAGGGAGGAAGGTGATGCACGGTGGGCTTCAGCTCTCAGATCCGCACCGCTTGTTTGGGTCAGTGTTTATCTGGGTCAGGACCCGCTTTGATCCCCTCCAATGGACAGCTCTGGGGGCAGGATGGGGCCAAGACACTGCAGAAATCTCAGCCGCGGCAGGGAGGGGCGGTGGGTGCGCAGCCCGCGCCCAGGATGCTGCTCCCGGCAGATCGATGCTAATCCCGTTGTCTGTGCTGCAGAGCCGGAACAGCCCCGCAGCCAGGGGTAAATCGGGATGGCTCCCGAGGCGCCCGGGTCCAGCTGAGCCTAAAGGAGGTGCAACAAGAGATCCTCAACTTCCACAGTGGGCAGGGGGCTGCTGTGGAGGGAAGGGCTCCAGTCTCTGGTGGTCATGGTTTGTGCCCATCTTCAAAACCAGCAGGGAGAGAAAAATGTGAATTTTCTTAGTGAGTCCATCCTTTGTGAGCCCAAACCTTTACTCCTGGCTCCTCTCCCCACATTTCATTGCTGCTTTTTCCCTCCACGTTTTCAGCCTGCAGGACAAAATCATCTCCGGAGCTGCCCTGCCCACCCCAGCATCCCGCTGCTGCTGCATCCCCGTGGGATCAGACTCTTCCCAAACCGCGGAAAAAAACATTTCCCGGGTTTCTCCCTCCAGATTTCCCCGGTGGAGGATGCAGGTGGATGGGTTTTTGCCTGGTCTGATTGAAATTCGGCTCAGCACACCCTGGCCGCCCATCAGTCATGGAGCAGCTGAGAGCGAGCAGCTCCGAGACCCCCGGCAGGCGCACGGGACTGGGAGCGAGCGGGATCTGCTGGGCTGGGCGAGAATTATTCTAATGGGGGGGGATAATTATTCCAATGGGGGAGAAAATCCCCGCGAGGGGATGCTGTCCATCCATCCATCCATCCATCCATCCATCCATCCATCCATCCATCCATGCTCCTGTGTGCCCGGGCGGGATCCTGGGCACGGCTGGCAGAGGAGCGCATCGCCAGCCCCGGCTCCTGCCACCGATGCATTTCGAGCCTCGGGCGCACATTTAACTCGCAGATTCGGCTTTGATAGCCCAAATCAAGGCTGCTGGCTCGCTCTGCTTTGGCTTTTTCCTTGGATTCTGCTCATTTTTGCGGCTAGAAGAGCCCATTGTGTTCAGTAACTTTGACTTCCTGCATTAGACAGGCCATAAAATGCTGCGTGGTGCTGAGCCTTATTATTAGCATTTATTACTGCGGAGGGAACAGGCTCGGCAGCGCAGCTCCATGGGTGGGGAGCTTTTTAAAGCAATCACCTACGGCCATGCAACCTGTTATGAAAGCTCTGCATAACCAGGATGGATTTGTTATGTGGGTAATTAGAGGAAAATCAACCTCTCTTGACAGAGAAGAGCCTGGTGTGTTTGTTCTGGAAATTAGGGGGGTCGGTTCAGCTGCTGGAGGTGTTTCCCCCCAGCTCAGGGCTGTTTTCCTCGTGCAGGTGGGGATGGTGGAGGCTGGCAGTCCGTGGATGTGTGCTGGCTCCTGTGATGCCTGCCAGGAGCAGGGCTGGCTGCCTGGCTCTCCTTGTGGGCACAGGAGGCCGTGCTGGGGTAATTCCTGGGTAGGAAAAGGCAGTGCTGAACTCTTGATCACACCTTTCCTTCATCATCCTCCGCTCTCACACCATGCCCTAGGATGGTCTGGGCTCACATCTGCCTCCTCCACCCCTGCTGACCAAGAAAATGCTGAATTTTAGCACTGAAAGCTCCAGTCTGGGCAGGATCTCATGGTGTGAGGGGCTTGAAGGGCATAAAATGGGACCCACGTGGCCAAAGCGAGAGTGGGATTTGGTTTTGGGTGGAAAGCAAGAGGTAGGAGAAGCCCTGGGCCAGGGGAAGAGGTCGAGATGGGCACTGGCACGGAGTGCCCAGGGAGCTGTGGAGCCTCTCTCTGCAGACATCCCAAACCCACCTGGGTGTTCCTGTGTCCAGGTGACCCTGCCTTGGCAGCAGGGTGGGGCTGGGCCAACCCAGAGGGCTCTGCCCAGCCTGACCAACCTTCCCAGCCTTCTGCAGTTCTGTAAGGGCTGGCAGTGATGGCACAGGGGCGGGCAGCACAGCTTGGGGGCAGTTCAGCAAGGGATTCATGGGCACCATGGTTGGGATGTTCCTGAGGAGCAGGACAGGAGCCACAATCCCTTTGGTCTTCATCCTCCTGCTCCCTGTGCCCACCTCGGAGCCTTCTGCCCACCTTGGTCCCTCCCCACTGCTGCCAGCTCTGCCCCTGCACCACCAGGTGACAGTGCCACCACCTGCAGCCACACCAGTACGTGTCACCAGTCAACACCACTCCCAGTGATGATCTCGAGGGCTGCTGTAGACCAAAACTCTGTGCAAAGGCCTTTGGGGGAGGCTGGAATTTGTGCTACACCTGGAAATATTTTTCCTTCCTCCTGCACAGCAGTGCCTGGGGAGGAGAAAGGATGACAGGACCTGAGGAGCTCTGGGGCTGGATCCAGCCTTGCAGGACCTTCCCTGCTGCTGGAGAAGGGCAGTGCAGGGAGAGACAGGAGGACAGGCTGAACTCCTGGAGACACTCAGACCAGCTTCTCTCCCCTCTGATTTAGTTTAAATTAAGCCATCTGGTCACATTAAGTGGTAAATTATCTCAGCTTCTGCTCCTTTCCCTGTGGGAACAGTGGCCAGAGGGGAGGGGGAACGCTGGAGGGCTGCACCCCTGGCCCTGGACCCCAGGAAAATGTGGATGCCATGGAGATGGGATCATCTGCCCTTTGGTATCCCAGGCAAACTGCAGCCAGTCACCTGGGAAGATCACAGCCCTGCTCCACTGGCCTTGCAGGAGGGTTCAGAGCTCAAATCCATCTAATCAAGCTGAGCGTGGTGTGCCCTTCCCTGTCTGGTGTCCTTGGGAGTCCTTCCCCGGGCAGCAGCAGCAGATCGAGTGATCAGAGCTCTCACGGTGCTGCTGTGGCTCGGAGGAGGGAGGGGAGGCAGATTTACCAGGAGAGAGGGGCTGGAGCAGGAGCTGGGTTAGCCCAGGGTGGGATTTTGTTTAATTTCTGCCTATTCCCCCTGTTCAGCTTCCTGGTCTCCAGGGGTGTCTGCAGCTGCCCTGGGTTGTGAGGGACCCTTTTTGGGCAGCTCAGAGGCTCAGCCAGGTCCCCTCAGCAGGGGCTGCCATGGGCACACTCACTGAGTGCCCTCTGCCCCGCCACGCTGGTGGTCACCTGTGCCAGTGCTCTGGATGAATGAAGGCTTCTCAAGGACATCAGCAGGGGCAGGAGGCTGGTGGAGATGAAAGAGTTAAACCAATGAACTGTTTCTCCTCAGCACCAGCCTGGGGTTTAGCCCTGGTTTGTATTTCTGCCCTGGCAGTGTTTCAGTGCACGAACCCATTGTGCACACACACACTGCCCTTCCTTCCCCCGAGGGCTGCCTGGGAAAATAACCTCTTCCATCTGCGGGGCCTTATTAGCTCCAGGAACGGGTGATTTTCCACAGGTGTCAGACGAGAAAATTGAGATGTAAAGCAGAGAAACAGCTTGGCCCAAGGTGGAAAATAAATTGGGTTTGGGGCTATGGCTGGACCCGCTGTTTTCTCACGGCAGACTGGGATGTGTCTTTGCCTTTGAGCAGGGGCTGGTCCCAAGCAGCAGGACCAGGAGATCTCATCCTGACCACGAAGGTTTAATCCAGTTTAAGGTTACAGAAATTCTGAAAGCCCTGTTTGGTGCCTGGGTGAGGCTGCAGAGGGGAATGTTCCACCCTGGGTGCTCTTGACTGGTGATGAGCAGCACCCTGGAACTGGAGGGCGGCTGGACCCTGCTGCGCTCTGCCCTGGGCCAGCCCTGTTGCTATTCTTGCTCAGCCCTGTCTGCTCTTTTTTGGGCTGTTTTTTGTCCTCAGCCAGTCAGATACCCCATCTCCCAGACAGGAGAGATGAAAATGAGCTCTCGTCCTCTCTGGAGGAGAAGATCAGGGAGAGACACGGGAGAAAAAGTGAGGGAAATTAAGCAGAAATAGCTTCAGGGGTCATTTAAAAATATCCCCACGACTGCCTTAAATATATATTTAGCAAGAATTCATAGTCCATGGCTGAAGGAGCTCCAGGCACCAAATGTACAGTTGGTTTTTGATGAAGACCCACAGGATTTATCAGAGCTTAGAGGGGAAGAAGGAAGAATGGAGATGGGCTGGAGATGAGGGAGATCCTGGGGCAGGAGGAGGCTGCAGGGCTGTTCCTGTATCTATGAAGTGCCCCCACACTCATAAAGCCACGTGTTGAGCCCTTTGGGCCTCTAAAACCAGATCCTTCTCCATCAGGATCTCCCAGCAGGAGTGCTGCTGGTGGGGTGGGACTGGCACCCAACCTGTGGGGATCCTGTGGGTGCCACCAGGCTGTGGCAGGTTTGTGGGGACACCACCCTGTCCTTCATGGCTCTCCTCTGGGAGTAACCATTCCTGGTGCCTCTGCCTGTGACAAGGACAGCCTGGCTTGGGTCCTTGTCCCCCTGGAGGCTGAGGAGGTGCTGGAATGAGCCCTTCTGGAAGTGAACTGCTGCTGGAGCACCTGGAGGGATGGAAAAGCATGGAATGAAATCCATAATGCAATGTCCCTGAGGAGACATGAGTGGCAGGGATGGTCCCATGGGATGGAGCATGGAGCTGTGCTAATCAACATCTTCCCAGTGTCTCAGGTTTATGTCTCCTATTTCTGTTGACTAGGGGAGAGCCCCCCAGGAATGTGACATGGAGACACCACGGGGAGGAAGCTTGGTGGGTGTGAATCCCCCAGGTGGCCCAGAGTGACACTGTGCTCTGTGCAGCAGTTGGATTGAGATCCCAAAGCATTTCCCAGCTCCCAGTCCTCTGGAAATTAGAAGATTCCCTTGTTCCTCAGAGCATCCTGGGCTAAGACCCCCTCTGAAGAGCAGCCCTCAGGTCTGCCCAGGAGCTGTGCCACCAGCCAGCACCATCAATTATTTACAGCTCCTCCATAGGGTGGAGGATCCCCTTACACCTGGAGAAGGGTCTCCTTGAGCAGCCCAGCCTTGCCCAGGGCCGTTGGCTTGGAAACAAGATCTTGAGGGAATTGAACTTGCACATTCCTTCCCCAGGTCCAGCACTGCTCCAACGGCAAAGTCAGGCGAGGTTTTGACTTTGGGGCCTGACTGAAGGTTGGTGGGTGTCTCCTTACAGACCCACGGGCCTTATTGATTGTCTCCTGCCCGAGTTCCCTCCCCATCCAGGCTGGAACTGCTCCCCTCGAGATGACAAATGGAGCTGCCAGCCTCTGATTTATTTTAATTGCCATTTTTCCCTGCTCCTGGTGACATAAAGATGTGATGAATCCATGCTGGAGCATCCAAGATGGGATGTGCTGGGGGCTTGGTGAGGGCATCACCCACTCCTCCATATGGAAAAACTGCTCCCTGAACCCCCCCAGTGTGGGGAAACTGAGGCACTGGAGCTGGTTAGGAGGAGGTGGAAAATTGTCTGCATGTGAATGGGATGAGAATCCAGTTTTGAGCTGCCTGTGCATCACAGGGGATGGGAAGGGCAGATAAGTAAGAAAAATTCTGGAGCTGGTGGTGAGTGTGTGTCCTCAGAGCTGAGGGATCCCAGGCACCTTCTCTGGGCTCTCACCTGTGCCCTGGGGTGAATTAACCCAGCACAACACTTTCTACACTTGGGAAGGTGTTGGAGAGGAATGAAGATGTCAGGAAGATTTGGTCTGCTCTCCTCCAGGGCTGCAGGCAAGGCCCTGAAGGGACAGGGACAGGGGAGGACGTGCTGCTTGGCATGGCATGCTTCACTCCCCCCGCGGCTGGAGCCTGTCACAGGGAAGAGCTGCCAGACGTGACACACACCACCTTGAAGACAAGGGAGATGGGGATCATCCTTAGAGGTGTGGAAGAGAGGCGCGAGCTGGAGCTGGCTGGCACACGGAGCTGTCCCTGGGGCCATCTCCTGTGGGCGCCGGGCGCTCCGCGGGCTCCTGCCCAGCGCCTCCTTTCCCGGCTGCTTGTGCGAATGGTTGGGAAATGTCTTTTGCCGCAGGCTGTGTCCTTGTTCCTCCCCGCTGGAGCACAGGGAAGGGCGCGGGTCTCGGTGCTGGTCTCGCTGTCTGGCTCCTCAGAGCATCCTCAGCGCTGCCTCTCCCTCCCGGAGCAGGTGCCACTTGTCCTGCCAACATGTCACACGCAGCGGTGACGTTATAGCTCAGAGCAGGACTGGGGGGGTCTCCCCCATTTTCACTCCCTCTCTCATCCAAGGAGAATCCTTTGCCAAAGGCAGCCAGGAGCCCTGGCTGGGATGAAGTCTCTGGTGTTTGGGTTTTTTGGGCACTTGTGGTTATGTGATGTCCCCCCTCCAGAGCCGCCACCTGTTTGGTGTCTGCCCAGCGAGCCCCAGCTCGTCCGTCACTGCTGGCCGTGTCACCGTGCGGTGACATGGAAATGGCTCCAGCGTTTAAAGGCGCCTGCCTGCCGGGATGGCCGCGGGAGCGCGGATGGGCCGAGTCCTTCTGGGCTCTGCTGCTCCTCCCGAGCACGGGGAGGACCCGAGGCACGGCGTGGCCGTGGAGCAGATCCCCGCCTCTCGGTGGAAGGGTCTGGGAGGGAGCTGGGTGTAAATCTGGGCTCCTCTGAGCGCAGGTAGCGCTTGGAAGGCAAAGGCAGCAGCTTGCAGGGGGCAGATGGACCGGAGACAGAGCGGAGCCAAAGCACCTGAAGGCCGTGGATGGGCACAGGGCTCCGCTTGGCTTCCTCGGGCTGCATCCCTGCAGGACGAGCCGCAGGGCTCGGCCACCCAAAATCAGGTGGCTCCATCCTGTACAGGCATCACCGGCCGGTGAGGGGCCATTCCCAGCAAGTCCCTAGAGGGAAACGCGACCAAGAGCACGGGGGGTCCCTGGATGCCCAAAGTTCTGGAATTCTGGGTTCATGTCCGTGCACCAGGTCTCCTCAGGACACGGCTTTAGAGAAGGATGTGGCCCTGAAATGCAATTCCTGATCCTGCCTTAATTCTCCCTGTACTTTGGGGGTTTATTCTTCTCTCTCCATTAATCTCTGAATATTAGGTGGAAAGCGAACAATTACCGTGCTAATGGCTCCATAAATTCCTTCATTACTTATTAAACTCCAGCCCTCCCCACGCAGCGGAGGAAAAGAGACGAAATGGAGAAGAAAAGGGAGCGGAGGGGGGTGAGGAGCCAGGGCAGAGGGTCTCGGGCTGGGCTGCGGCGGCGGGGCCGGATCAGACCCGGTAATTCACGGGCTGTCGTTGCCCTCTGCCGGCAGCGGGACGGGCAGAGGCTGCCTGACCTGTTCTTCTCTTCCCTTCCCTTCCCTGCTCTCCCTGCTCTGCTCTTCCATTCTCTTCCCTGTTCTTCCCTGTTCTTCCCTGTTCTTCCCTGTTCTTCCCTTCCCTTCCCTTCCCTTCCCTTCCCTTCCCTTCCCTTCCCTTCCCTTCCCTTCCCTNATAGATTCTTTTTTCTTTTGCTTGTACAGAGAGCTTTTGCTTTACCCATTAAACTGTCTTTGTCTCAACCCATGAGTTTTCTTACTTTTTACCCTTCAGATTCTCCTCCCGTTCCCACTGGGGAGGAAATGAGCAACCAGCTGTATGGGGCTGAGCAGACTAGCAGAGTAAAGTCACAACAGTGGTTTAAAAGATTCTACTGTCTGATCTGACAGGAGGTTTGGATCAGACTCATAGAAAGGTGATTGAAGGTGTTTTTTTTCATGGACCAGGCAGGAGACTGTACCATTTCAGATAAAAGAGCAAATAACTGTTGGAAACATTAACAACTGTGACCACCTCAATTATCGCACACTTCTTTATGTGACATGTTCTTCCCTTCCCTTCCCTTCCCTTCCCTTCCCTTCCCGTTCTGCGGGCAGAGCCCCAGCATTCCCCGGGGACACGAGGCTGGGGCACCGCGATGTGTCTGGGGCTGCTGGTGCTGAGGATGCTCCGCAGAAGTCGCTGCTTGGGGACCCAAAGCTGATCCCAAAGCCCTCGGGGAAGATGCTGAGCAGAGTTCATGGCAACACGAGCTTGGCTTGAGGAGCGGTTTAACCCGGCAGCGGCACAGGGAAGGGTGAGGGATCCTGGAGCTGTGTCCATCCCTCGCCGGCGGCCAGGAGCGCCGAGGGGAAATCGGCTCCCTCCCGTCTTTCCTCGAGGTGCCGCCTCGCTGCTCGCTGCCAAACCTCCCCGGCATCCCGCAGCGTGCATGTTCTCCAGTTTCTTTTCTGCGGGCCAAGGCGAGGTCCAGCCACTGCGGGGATCGCAGCCACCGTTCCAGGGAAGCCTCGCCTCGGCTCCGGGTCAGAGAGTGCGGCAGCTCCGCTCCCGGGAGGGCTCTTGTGGCCTCGCCTAAGTGGAGCTAATGGATTTCCATGTCTCCAACAGCCAGCTGGGATACGAGCACATCTCGGCAGCTCGTCTGAATGCAAAACTGCAAACAGGCAAATGCCTCCTCAGCAGAGGTGCTTGCAAGCCTGCCTGGATCAGTGGGATTGGAGTGGGAGCTCTGGGATCCATCCAAGGAGCCCCCTGCATCTCCTCCTCCAGCAGACCCACCTGCTCCTCTGCGATCTGCTCCAGCTGGGCTTGGAAAGGAAAACACACAGTTAAACGCCCAGATAATGTTTTGGGGGTTTTTTTTTTTGCAGGAAGTAGACAATTTCTGTGGTTCTGCAACACCCAGGTATCCTGTGGGATGAGCCCAGCTCCACAGAGGGACCTGGATGCCCAAGTCCCAGGGACATCAGCTGTAATTAGATGTTTAGATCTAGGCCAGGGGCTCAAGGGCCATCTGGCACCTGAATTATTCATACACTTTTATCTAAGCACAGGCAGAGCAGAGCACAGCGCTCCTTCTCCAGCCTGGGCCCAGGGGAAGATTCCTGCTTGTGCCAGATCGTTTTTCATGGCCTGACAAACGTGATCCTCTCCAGACCTCCTTCCCAGTGCTGTGCTGCCTTTTCCCAGTGCCAAACCTGCTTCAAAACACACCAGCACTGCTGAACAGAGATCCACACAGATCCACAGAGATCCACATCACCAGCAGCTGATGCAGAGGTGGAAAAATCCAGGAGAAGTCTCCCCTTGGAAGGATTGGGTCAGGAGGAGTGAAATCTGATTAAATGTCTATCAGGAGGGCCCGTTCCTGTGGTGATGTGGCCCAGTGCTCCCCCCCAAGGTGTCTTTTACCCTGTGACTCATCTGCTGAGGAATTTTAATCCCTGTCTTTCTCTCCCAAGCCCAGGCACCATTGGGAAGAGGAGAGGACTTTGGAGACAGAAGTCTCTATCACTTGTTGTTAAAGTGATGCATTTCTTCCCCAGCCGTGGAGCTGTGCCAGGTTTTACCAGATGTAACTAAAAAATTTCGGATGAAGCTGAAATGTGGCAGATTATGGTTTCCTGCACACTTTTCTCAAACCACACTGAGTGATTCCTCACCTCCTCTGAACAACCTGGGTTGTGGAAGGTGCCCCGGCCCACGGCAGGGGGGGGAAGGAGATGAGCTTTAACCCCAACCCAAACCAGTCTGGGGCTCCCTAATCCTACAGACACAATCAGAGATGCAGGAGAGGAGCTGGAGGAGAGAGATTCTGGATGGGATGGAGGGGGCATCTGATCCAGACTGCAGTGATGCTTTCTTACTGTACACTGGGATATTCTGCTCCCTAAAACATGCTGACTGCTGGCTCTCATTCCTCAGTCAACTCCAACCCAGCCTCCAAAACCCTTTCTAGCAGCTCTGGAGGGGAGGTATTGCTGTAAAACGGTACCATCTTGACAGAATAACTTCTCCAGAGGGAAACCATAATGCCTGAGCTTTGTCCTTTCTTTAGCTGTGTCTCTGTGGGAGCAGCTGGATCCAGCAGCTGGGACAAGCCCGTGTGACAGATCCAGGGATCAGCCATGGCTCCCCTCACGCATCTTTTTGTCACTTCACCTGATCACGTCACCCAGCTGCAACTGTCTCCCTCAGCTCTCTGATGATGATCCACACACACTGAGCTCCCAAATCACCACGGCTCTGGCTCTGAAACACCTGCTGGTCCCGGGCTGTTCCACAGAAGAATCTCAGTTTCAGAAGCTCGGTGTTTGTTCCAAACACAATTCCTGTTGATTCAAGGTCTGTACTTAAATATCATGGTGCATCCAGTTGTGCTGCCCTGACATTAGAAGGATGTGGAACTGCTGGAGTGAATCCAGAGGGGGCCATGAAGTTGTTGAGGGAACTGGAGCACCTCCACTACAGAGCCAGGCTGGGAGAGCCAGGAACGCCGGCTCTGGGAAGAACTTAGAGCCCCTTCCAGGGACTAAAGGGACTCCAGGAGAGCTGGAGAGGGACCTGGGACAAAGGCCTGGTAGGACAGGACAAGAGGAAATGGCTTCCCACTGCCAGAGGGCAGGGATGGATGGGATATTGGGAAGGAATTGTTCCCTGTGAGGGTGGGGAGGCCCTGGCACAGGGTGCCCAGAGCAGCTGTGGCAGTTCCATCTCTGGGAGTGTCCCAGGCCAGGTTGGATGAGGCTTGGAGTAAACTGGGATAGTGGAAGGTATCCCTGCCCATGGCAGAGGGTGGCACTGGATGGGCTTGAAGGTCCTTTCCAGCCAGTCTGGGATCCTGTGATTCAACATCCACTTGCAGCCAGTCACTAGTGGAGCTCCCCAGGCCTCAGGACTGGGGCTGGTCCTGTTTAATCTCTTTATCCATGATGTGGAAAAGGGGATCAAGGGCACCCTTTTCAGTTCACAGACAACACCCAGCTGAGGGGGTCTGTGGATCTCCTGGAGGGCAGGAAAGTTCTACAGAGGGATCTGAACAGGCTGGATCCATGGGCTGAGGNAAGTCCCTGGCAGGAGGGGCAGGGAGGGGGGTCGGGCTGTGCTCCAGGGAACAGGGACAGGAGGAGAGGGAACAGCCTCAGGCTGGGCCAGGGGAGGCTCAGGGGGGACATGAGGAGGAATTTCCCCATGGGAAGGGTGGTCAGGGCTTGGCAGGGGCTGCCCAGGGAGGTTTGGAGTCCCCATCCCAGAGTGTCCAAGGAACTCCTGGATGTGGAGTTCAGTGCTCTGGGCTGGTGACAAGGGTGGGGATTGGACACAGGTTGAAATCAATTCTCTTGGAAGGCTTTTCCAACCTTGAATGATTTCACAATCAGCCATTTACCCACCACTGAAACCTTCCCAAGCCTTCAGGAGCCTCTGTCCCTGTGCCAGAAGATGACAGGGCAGGGACACAATGGCTAAAACAATCTGATTCCATCCTCCATGTACTGGATTAAATCCTGGAGCAATCAGATTTCCATGGGGTGACACAGAGATGTGAGGAAATGCCTTCCCCAGTGATGCCTCCTGCTCTCCTGATTTCCAGCCCCTCAGGTTGGGATTGTCAAACATGGCCCAGAGGAGCTGGAGCATCGTGGGTTTCCACGGAGTCCTTCCCACTCCACTGCAGCTCCAGGGAATTCCTCCTTAGGAATTGCTGGATTTCCATGTGTTTAGATAGCAGACAAGAAGAACGACTGGGTAATTCTCCAGTTAGCCCTGGGCAGTGAAAATAGCAATTAGGAGGGTGAAATTGGGGGTTGGGGGGGGATCAAACTGGAGTTTGGTGGCGTGAAATTGGGGTTTAGAAGGTGGAACTAAGAGTTTGGAGGGTGAAATTGGGGTTTGATGGGGTGAAATTGGAATTTGGAAGTGAAATTGCAGTTTGGAGGGTGAAACTGGGGTTTGATGGGATCAAATTGGGGTTTGATGGTTTGTTGGCAAGAAATTAGTGTTCAGGGGGGTGAAAATAGGGTTTAGGATATAAAATCAGGGTCTGGTGGGGTGAAATTCGTGCTTGGGGGAAGAAATTGGGATGTAGGAATTAGGGTTTGGGAGAATGAAATGAGGGTTTGGTAGGTGAAATTAGGTTATGGGGGATGAAATTAGGATTTAAGGGATGAAATGAGTGGCTGGAGTATGAAATTGGGGTCTGAAGGATGGAAGAGGAGGGAGTGATATTAGGGTTTGGGGAGAAGATATTTGTGTTGGGGTGTGAAATCTGATCTTAGAGGCAGGGGAATTAAAACGTGGGGGATGAATTTTGGGTTTGGGTGGAGAAATGAGGGTTTGGAGGGGCTGAAACAAGGGTTTGGAATGCAACATTGGGGGTTGGGGAATCCAGCCGGGGTTTAGCTGTGAAACTGGAAGGGCTGAGGGTGAAATTGGAGTTCGGCTATTGAAATTACAGTTCTACTGGGGGGAATGAGGGTTTAGGGGGATGATTTATGGGATTGTGGGATGCAGGGGAAGCAGTTCCAGCAGGGTTGTGGCACCCAGCCCTGCCCCAGCTTTCTCCCCCTTTGAACCTTTCCTTTTTCCCCTTCTACATTTCCCACAGGCAGAGCAGAGCAGGGGAAAGAGGAGGAAGCGCCCAGGGCCGCAGGTGGCAGCGAGATCCTCACAACATACAGGGATTAGAGAGGGATCCTCACAAAACACAGGAATTAGAGAGGGATCCTCACAAAACACAGGGATTAGAGGCGTTCCTGCTCCACGGGAGCCGGGATTCCCTGCCCCTGAGGCTGCCAAGGCTCCTTCACCTCACACCGAACCCAAACCTCTTCCTCATCCCCGAGAAACTCCGAGCTTCAACTCCCCAAAGAAAATTGGGACCGCTGGTGAAAGCAGGAATGTATCAGGATAACCACTGTGATGTGAAGCTTTAGATGGGAAATATTTCAAGAGGTTTGGTGGCCCCGAGACAGCCCCTGCAGCTACGCAGGCAGAGGAGCGCGGGCCCGGCCCTGGGCAGCCCCACAGAGCTGCGGGACTCCCGCAGCCGCCGGGAGCGCTTCCCTGCATTCCCTGGTGCGGAAACGCACAAGGAAACAGGGAGAGGGTGAGACAGGCACTTCATGCAGCCGAGATTCCTCCTCTCGTCCCGCAGTGGCTTCAGCCCAGCCCGGTGTGTGCACTGGCGGGCTGAGGGGAAGGACACGGTGCACACACACAGCTCCGCACCGCACCACAGCCCGCCGCGCTCTGAGCCCTCAGCGCCGCCGCACCGCGAGCTCTGCGGGGAACCGCCCTCCCCTCCCCGCACCGACCAATCAGAGCCAGAGGCAGCGTGATTGATTTTCGTCCTAGCCAATCAGCACGCTTCCTCTCTGCACCCAATCAGACGCCTGGGGACATTTTGTCGCCCAATGATAAACCAAGAGTGGAGTTTAGGGGCAGAGCGCTCTCCTTCGTGAGCGGCGTAGGGAACAGCCAATCAGAGCTGTGCGATGGGTTGACTAGTGACCAATGAAGAAAGGGGGCGGGGACAGAGCAACTCGCGAGATTTTGAGAGGTACGATGGGAACCCTCATCTAAGAGAGAGCCAATAGCAAACGGCGGGGCGGGGCCGAACTCTTATTGTAACTGGCAGGCAGGAGAGCCAATCAGAAAACGGAGATAAGTTCGGCCCAATGCCCAATGGGCAGCAAAAATCCTCCCATAGTTGAACTGCCTCGATTGACAGGTAGGACCGTCCAATGAGATCGCCGCGCCCTTTCTAACTGCCCAATGAGCGAGCGGGGCTGGGAGGCGCGCGACAGCACAATTCCCGCCCCCCCGCGGGAGCACGGGGCTGGCTGGCAGATCGACAGCCCCGCAGGCCAATGGGAACGCGCACCGCCAGGCGCTGGGGGGACCCTCCCCGCGGCGGCAGCCAACGGGTGAGGGCGCCGCCCTGG
>VXBI01003153.1:357778-379555 GCA_013397375.1 Toxostoma redivivum
GGGCTGGAGCGCGTGGCCGGAGTGGCGGCGGCCGGGGGGTTCCGTGGAGGAGGAGGAGGTGCCGGAGCCGCCGGTGAGGAGGAGATCAGCCCTGAGGATGACCAGAGAGCCAACCGCACGCTGTTCCTGGGCAACCTGGACATCACCGTGAGCGAGTCAGACTTGCGGCGAGCGTTTGACCGTTTTGGGGTCATCACTGAGGTGGACATCAAGAGGCCGGGGCGTGGGCAGACCAGCACCTATGGGTTTCTTAAGTTTGAGAATCTGGACATGGCGCACCGGGCCAAGTTGGCCATGTCAGGGAAGGTGCTGCTGCGCAATCCCATCAAGATCGGGTACGGGAAAGCCACCCCGACCACCCGGCTCTGGGTGGGCGGCCTGGGGCCCTGGGTGCCCCTGGCTGCTCTGGCCAGGGAGTTTGATCGGTTTGGCACCATCCGCACGATCGATTACCGCAAAGGGGATTCCTGGGCCTATATCCAGTACGAGAGCCTGGACGCGGCGCAGGCGGCCTGCACCCACATGCGGGGGTTCCCCCTGGGGGGGCCGGATCGCCGGCTCCGTGTAGACTTTGCCGACACAGAGCATCGGTACCAGCAGCCCTACCTGCAGCCCCTGCCCTTGCCGCCCCCGGCTCATTACGAGCTTGTGGCGGAGGCGGCTGCTTTTGGGGCTCACCGGGGAGCCCCCCCTGACCCTCTCCGGGGGGCTCGGGACAGGACGCCACCGTTGCTCTATAGAGACCGTGACAGAGACCTTTATCCCGAGACAGAGTGGGTGCCCCCCCCGCCCCCTGTGCGGGACCGGAGTAACCGGGCAGCTGCCTATGACCCACTGGAAAGCCTGGAGCGCCGCCGGGATGGGTGGTCCTTGGAGCGGGACCGCGGGGAGAGGGAGCTGGGCAGTAGCAGTAGGGATCAGCCTAGGAAACGGAGACTGGCGGAGGATGGAGGCCGGCACTTGGACCGTTCCCCTGACAGCGAGCGCTCCTCTTCCTCCCGAAAGCGCCACTGCTTGGCCACAACCTCTCCCCCGGACCGCAGCCCCGAGCTCCTGGGAGGCCGGGAGCGTTACAGTAGTGACCCCGAGCGCTCATCCCGCTTGCTCCTCTTGGAGCGACCTTCCCCCATCCGGGAGTCCCGCCGGGGCAGCCTGGAGCGGGGGCAGAACGAAAAGCGCGACCGCAAGAATTCCGCAGAGCGGGAGCGCAAGCACCGCGCCGCCGCCGCCCAGGAGTGCAAAAGTCCGGCCAAAAAGGACGAGCGGGCGGCGGAGGGAGGTGGCGGAGGCTCCCGGCTCAAACCTCCTCCCCAGAAACAGCAGCAGGACGGAGCAGCGCAGGCCGGGGCAGCGCCCAAGCTGTGCCTGGCTTGGCAGGGGATGCTGCTGCTGAAGAACAGCAACTTCCCGTCCAACATGCACCTGCTCCAGGGGGACCTCGGAGTCGCCAGCAGCCTCCTCGTGGAGGGAGCGACTGGGGGCAAAGTGGCTCAGCTCAAGATCACCCAACGTCTCCGTCTGGACCAGCCCAAGTTGGACGAGGTGAACCGGCGCATCAAGGTGGCGGGTCCCAATGGATACGCCATCCTCCTGGCCGTGCCCGGCGCCTCCGACAACCGCACCGCAGCCGCCGAGGCCGCCACCACCTCCACGCAGAGGCCGCTCAGGAATCTGGTGTCCTACCTAAAGCAAAAGCAGGCTGCTGGGGTGATCAGCCTCCCTGTGGGGGGGAACAAAGACAAGGAGAACAGCGGGGTCCTGCACGCCTTTCCGCCCTGCGATTTCTCCCAGCAGTTCCTGGACTCCACGGCCAAGGCGTTGGCCAAATCAGAGGACGACTATCTGGTCATGATCATTGTCCGTGGGGCATCCTAAGGCCCTCGTGTTCTGTTCCCAACCCTGCCTACTCCTCCATGCAGCCCCTCCAGCGTGTGCCAGGTGCTATGGGATACAGCCTTAGCCAACCCTGTCATTATTTTAAATAGATCTTTGTTTGTAGGTGACTTTCCCGGGCCAATTTTCTGTTATTACATTTTTCTATAAAGGTAGAAGCCAGAGAGGTTGGTTAGGAGTAGCGTGAATAGGATATTTTGCGAATTCCCTACCAGTGGGGACAGCAGGAGGCTCAGCCTGCTTTGATTTACAGAAAATAGAAAAATAAGAAAAACTGGGGTGGGGGGGGAGGGGGGGAAAAGAAAAACTCCCATCTTCTTAATTTAGATTCATGTCCTTTTTTCATTTCATGTATTTTAAAGCAAGTCCCAAGAGCTCGTCCTCGAGAGAGCTCCAAACTGAACAGACTAGATTTAAAGCACTCAGTGGAAATGGAAAACCACACTTTAATAACAGACTGGTGTCAGCTCCTCTTTTGAGTCCTTGAAATTCCCTGTCAGCCTCAGGCCCTTTGGCCCGGGGGATCCCTTCCCTCGGGAGCCTCAGTGCTTTCCCCGTTGAGTCTCGTGGCTCAAGGTCGGCGTTTTTCAGGTGAGCAGCAGCTGCTCTCGGGTACACAGCAGAACACTGAATTCCTTTTTTGGAAAGGGGTTCCTTTTTCATCCAGCCCCCCAGGTGCATGCACTGAAACTGGGCTTTTTAACAGGTGTATTTCCCTGATTTCCCAGTGTATCCCATTTGTGCACTTTGGGTTTGTAGCAGTGGTGAGGTTTGGTGAAGAGCTGAGGACTTTGTTGCAAACCAGGAATGTCTTGTGCTCACTCTGGTGTGCAGGAAACAAGGAGGTGCTTTAAGGAGAGCTTGAGTTAAATTGTGGGGTTTTGGTTTTACTACCTTTTTTTTGTTTTTGTTTGTTTTGTTTTCCAAGAGTTGCAGGTTCAGTGGGGTCTGGTTCCACAGTGCAAACTGAGCAAGTAAGTGCTTCTCTCCAGAGATGCTTTTCATTCTGTGATAATTTAATTACATAAAAGTTCTCATTAACATTTTACCTCTTTGTTAATAGCAAGGAACTGCTGTCTGCTAGGGACTTTTCAGGTACAGTGTGCAGCGGGCATTACATGAGGTTTATCATGGGCACCTGGAGTAAAGTGGTTTCAGCATCTTGGAGGAATATTAAAAATACTCTGAGATGCTGAGGTTTGAGCTCTTGTTCTTGTGATTCAAGGATGAAATAGTTTGCAGATTGTTTTTTTATTTTCCTCCAAATAACATGGTTAATTTTTTCTTTTTTTTCCCAATCATTGGGCACTTTTCTCCAGCTGTCTCAGCCACCTTTGGTAATCCAGGCATTTAGGAGGCAAGGAGGGATCTCAATCCCTGATGGGATCTAATTCCATGATACTCTGTTTAACAACCAAAAGGATGTTGCAGCAGCTTCTAAACTGAAGTATAAATCTCACTGTATCTCTTTACAGGCCCCAAAATTGTAATCTTGCACTTAAAGCCAGAATGTAATCTTGCACTTAGCCATGTTTTCAGGGATTTGGGCATCGGAGAAGCAACGCTGCCTCACTCGGTCCATGCTCCAATAGATTCCTTGGATAATTGATACAGGCACGAGTCGATTTCTGTTACAACTTGCATGGCAAAAATCAAATTCAAAGTTTGGAATAGGATGTGAATAGGAGATGAAGGAGGAAATGTCTTGAATGTATTTTGTGGGTGTAACTGAACTTGCTTGAGTTTCTGTCACAAAAATAGGAATTTTTGTTACTGAACCACTTGTCAGAGAGGGCTGTGGTTTAAGAGATTCCTTTATCTGCCCAGAATGAGTGGACCCAGCATCCCAAACATGGTGGTAAACTGAGAATTCCAATGTGGCAGCATCTGTTAAACACAGATTTTGTTTTTATAGCTACTTTTCTTTCTAAATGAAAAGGTGAAAGCCTCATTGAATGCTCTTAAATTTGAGGGTAAAATCCAGGATTTCTGGGTTGTCCTTCTATGTGAATGTAAGAGATGGCAGAACTCAGCTGTTCAGCTTACTGTTAACAACGAGAATTTTTGGGAATGACACCGGAAATGCAAATCACTGTGTTTAAGATACAGCGTGTTTGCCACTTACTGCAAAGAATGTTTGAATTGGAGCAGGTGCCTGTTGTGTGTCAGCAGGTGATCAATGCTGCAACTGCTGCTTGCATTCAAAGGGAGTTTTCTCACTTCATCTGACAGAAATCACGTGCAAGAGTTTTCTAGGAAAGAGACTTGAACAGCTGGGAATTTAAATCTGCCCAAAACCGAGGGAAAAAAAGCACTAAAGTTTGTGATGGACATTTAAAGTCACCGAGAGCAGCATTTGTTCCGCTGATCTGCAGCAGGCACCTGCTTAAAAACCCATAAAACTTGGGGTCAGCATTGCTTGTCAAAGCCAGCTTGGTTTGGGAAGCCTTTTGGGAAAAGCATGCTAGGTGCACTTCCATTTTTCCTTGGAAAATCAAAGTGGTTCCACCTGCCACTGGCTGTTAAATTGTGCTGTGCTGGAGGGCAAGAAGGAACAGGCAAGGCTGTGCTTGACTCCAGGTTTTCTGGTTCCTTGTTTAATGGAGCACCTGCTTCTTTGAATCTGGTTTACTTGTGGTTGCTGCTCTGTTTTGTAAGCAAGGATTTGAACACCCTTTGAGCGTTCTTGTGGCAAAACTTGGGCAGCATTTTTTTGCCGGCACCGAGTCGCTGTGCTGCCATCCTGGGCGGTGCAGCTGGGCTTTCCTCCTTGGTCTGAGGTGTTCCCCATTGGAGTAACTGTCCACTGAAGTGGGCTTGGCCAGGGCTGAAGGTTTAGAAGCCTGTGGGTGATACCACTGTGTGTAGGGCAGACCAGATGGAGCAGTTGTTGGCTCTCTCCTTGTGTCTGGCATTACGTTGCTCTGGCGAGAGCTCAGTATTCCCTCCCGACCTGGTGTGCAGCTGATGTTCTTCTATTTCATTAGTGTGTTGAATTAGCCTGGAAAAAGGATGTCCTTTTCCTGAATCATTTCATCCTTATGCTTTATGCTTTGGGGAAAGAACCTCAAATGACTTGTAGTTTTGTCGGAGATTTTTAGTTTGTTGTTTTATTTCTTTCAATTGAAAATTTTGCGCAACTTCCTTGGCCTCTGGCCAGTGGCTGTGTTTGCTCCTGCCGAGCTGCTGCCACGGGAGCACTGAGGTTATCCTCAATCCAGAGGTTTTAGGGGCACAAATCGCAACACATCCTTGTCAGCCTCACAGAGAGAAGAAAAGGGCATTACTGCCAGGCAGACAAACCTTGCCCTCTCTCTCTTTTCTTTCCTACAAGGATGTTAAAGATAGAATATTTTGGTGACAGCTTTTTTGGTCTCTATGGAGAGCCAAGTTTTATGAAGAACGAGTTTTAATTTCTTGCGTGGGTTTGAGAAGCCTCTGGTTGATGGTAACTGAGGTGAAAGGCCTGAGGTATTAATTGGGAGGAGGAGTGAATCAAAATTGTGAAGACAAGTTCAAAAACTCTGAGGACTCAGGGAAAAACGGCTTGGAAAATGGTAGTTCCTGGCTCTAAGCAAAGCAGTGTTGAGGGCGGTGCTCCTGGGGAGTGCTGTGTGCCCAGAGGGGAAGAAATGGTTACCATGTGGCTCTAGAGCTTTTGGGGTTCTTTCCCCTTTGTCCCCCTGTTTATTTCTTTATAGCACCGAAGGATAGATATTCCAATGATTGCTAGACTGAACGATGAGGTGATTTTTATATCAGGCTTAAAGCAGACCGGGTGATGCAGAGAATGGTTCATTGAATATTCATCTTCCTGCAGTTCCAATTGTGTGAAAACCGATGGCTAGGAGATATGACTTGAATAGCAACAATTTGAAATTATATTGGGTGTGTCTTTTGATTTGACCTTTTAATATTGGCATTGTCTGCTGTTAGAACTGCACAGCAAAACGAGAGCAGAAGAGCTGTGGAACACTACATTTCATGGTTTTGTTGATAAGTTGCCTTCAGGAAATACCCAGTGAGGAAAGTCAACCAAATTAGAAAGAATTAGGTTGGTTTTTCTCCTGGTTAATGATTTTGATGTGCCCCATCAAGTGTTACTGCAAGTTGAGTAATCATCAGTACTGTAAGCCTAGTTTAATCCTGGTCCAAAAAGAAGCCCTGCACTACTTGTTTTGCATCTATCCCTAGAAGGCGACTTCATTCTGAGGTTTCATGCCTGTGGGTGGTATTGGTGCTTTTTGAAGTCCAAGTAGAATATTCAGAAAGGCCTCATAGCTCTTTATGTTCATCTGTATAATGTAGGGAGGGGAAAAACCCAAATCTGGTGTACACATTTGTATTGAAATAACGTTTTTTTTCCTCCTGCAAGCAAATCTGGTGGACTGCAGAAGACAACCGCATGGGATACCAAGCTCTAATGGACCTTTGGGAAGAGAAGCTGTGGCTTATGTGGAATTTACATGGGCCTCCTGGTGGAAGAAAGCTTATCTGTTTAGTATTTGTGCATTTTACTAAAATGGCAGCTTTAAAAAAAAAAAAAAAAAAGTTGTGTATCTGCTATTGTGATGCCAATGCCCGTGTTTTAAGTGGAAAAAAAATGACCTCTTTGCTTTGTGCTGTGTACACAAGATTGCTGGAAAAGTAAAGGAATACCCTTTTTATGGCTCACACAGCTTAAAAGTAGCTGTCACTCAAACATGCGCTCACAGTTGAGCTGATTTTGTTTCATTCTAAATAAATTGTTTCTTTTGAGGAAAATGGTTTTTCTGCCTGGAAGTGAATTGACGACAAACGTTTGGCCCCTGTGTTGGCAGCGGAGGGGTCCCTGCTGCTGCTGCCCAATTGAGCTGATAGTTGTGGGTCTTGAGCAAGAAGCAGGGAGAGCACCGACACGTTCGCGTTGATCGACCTGTGGTACCAGTCAGAAGAATTGTGTCTGATGGCCTTGCTGTGGCCCCCGTGTTTGCAGTGAAAAAGGGGGCACTTGCTGCGTTTCTCCTCAGCGGGACGGGGCAGCGGTGCTGCAAGAAGCAGGGAAGCACCACCCCAAGTCTGGGGCTTCGCTGGTTGGAAGAGCTGGAGTTACTGAATTTTAAGTTTCTGATTTATTTTGTTCACCCAACATGTTTGCCTTTAGTTTTGATTCTTGGTTTTTTTTTTTAATTTTGAAGAAAAAAAGTTTTGAAATTGCTTTGAATCTTGCACGTAAAACCTTTTGCACCAAAATTGCCAAAAGAAAAAGAGAAATGAGTCCTTAAAAGTGTTTAAATGCTGTTAATAAAGCCTTTCCTGCCGTACGCGAGGCGCTCCTCCATCTCCAGGGGCTTTTCAGCAGTTGTGGGTTTAGTGCTGAATGGATGAAGAGTTCCTGAGAGCTGGAGGCGGTAATTTAAAACCTTTGCGTGGTGTCTCAGTGCCTTATTTTGACCGGTTTTGAAGCCACACGCCTCGGATGTGCATGTGCCCTGCTCGCGTCCCGGCCCCGCCGCGCTCCGTGCGGGCGCTCCCGCTGTAGCACAGATGGGGAGAGGAGAAGCCGGAGGCGGCCTGAAAACGTTCTGTGCTGTAGTTCTCCTGTCCCGGGGGCTCCTGAGCTTTGGAAGGCTGTTCCAAAGGAGCACAACTCCGTGTTTGCTGCAGGAGACTTCGGGGCGCGCCTGAGGACCGCGGCCGTCGAGAGGAAAGCGCCGCTGCATCGTCGGCTTCGGGAGTTCCCATATTGTGCTCGTGGTAGAATTCTTGTGACATGTGCCGTGAAGACACCTTGAAGGGCAGCTTGCCCTGTTTGCCTTGACATACTTTAACCTCCATGGATAAACCCCCTGCAGCCGGGCAGGATCTTTGCTAGGCTGCAGATGCCTCTCAGCCGACGGATGCTGTGGTTGTGCTCTGCAAGGTGTCTGTTCCTGGGGCAAAGCGCTGTGTAAATCCCTAAAACAGGTAAGGGGCTGGAAGAGGTTGAACTGAGTTGTAATGTAAAAGAAGATTGTTGTTCACCTTTTTTTGTCTTGATTCTCCAGTTTATTAATGCTTACTAATTGTGTTTTCTTCAGCCACTGTGCTGCTCCACCCGCTCGGGAGTGAAGGACTCTTGGATGTGCTTCCCGGTTTATTGGGGGTCCCGTTAACAAACAGGGCAGTGCACATAAAGCTATGAGTTCTCAGCTTGGCAAGCTGGAGCTGTTAGTTTGACTTCATGAACTGCTTGGATTAACACTGCTTTAACCCAGAGTGGTGTTTATAATTTCTATGTGTTGATAAGGAAAGCCAAGCCAATGATTTGGCAAAGTGTCTGTGTTTGTGGGATGCTGATGTAATAATTTAAATGAAGCTTTTTGTTGTAAATAGGAGCAATTGTAGCTATTGCTGGTTATGAGGGAAGGGAATTGAAGAGGGGAGACTCAGGAGATGCCTTTTCTGGAAGTTGGTGTCTGTAGTTCAAATTCCTATTTTTTGCAGTGTGTTTCTTGTGCTGTTGAGATACAACCACTGAATCTCCTTTGAAGCATTGTACAATAGGTCTGAGGCTGGTAGCAATAACGGGAGATGTGTTCCAGCCCCTTTGCCTGGGCTGGGGGGTTGATGCTGGCAGGACATGGGTGATCAGTTAGGGGATCTTTTTGGCTAGCTGGTCACCTGCTCAGGTATCCAGCTGGTTGTGTCAGGGCTTGGACACTACCCCACTTTCTGGGTGTGCTTCGAAGTATCAGTGGCGGTTCCAGGAGAGTTCTGCCTCTCTGAGTCAGATTTCAGTGTCTGTTTCACTGGGAGATGGTTCCCTGTCTCCTTTACATCATGCATTTATTGCCGGGGCTCAGAGGTATCGTGGGGTGTGCTGGGGGATGGTTCTCCTACGGTCGCTTGGCACTAGTGAGTTGTTTTTGGGGTGCTGGGTCTGCCCCTCTGCCTTCTGAAGGGCTTAGAGGGATGCCCCAGTGGCCAGGTAGAGCCAGGCTGTTGTTAAAACCAGTCTCTTGGAAGGGTTAAGTGCTCTATATGCATCATATTAATTTGGCTAATGAGACTTCTGGGGAAAGTGGATTTATAATGAGAACCATTTAATTAACTGCACTGCAGCAGAGAGCGATGCGAGCGGATTAGATGGGAGCCGGTTATTTGAATTCACACATTTTTTTAGAACTGTGCTTTTACCAGCTGCAGCTGAATTAATAAGTTTAAAACATCAGATGGCCCAGATTCTGCTCTTGGCCAATAACAAGCTTGTGTTGGCCTCATGCTGCTGGTTTGCTATGAAATGGAAAATGCTCTCAGAGGGAGTAAATGCTCCCACCTCGTGTCCCGAGGTCTGAGGCAGACCAGAAAGGGTTTGGTCAAGCAGGCAGAGCACTGGGAAGGCTCTTGGGCTGATGGCTCTGTGATTCCCGTTGTGTCTCCTGCGGTTCTTGGCTCAGAGCCCTGTGCCTGAGTGTAATTAGAGCTGCCTTGAGAACTGGGTGAGGTAAACTCCTAATGCACAGTGAGCTCTGGGGGACCTGCACGTGCTGTGATGGTCTGTCAGGAGCCTCCTGCTGCTGGTCCTGTTTGTCCAAAATCCTGTTTGTGCTGCTGGAGGTGCCTGTAGCAGGAGCAGAGAACGTGGACAGTGGCACAAAGGTTCTTCCCCCTTTGTATCCCGCTCCAGGGATGTATTCATTAAATGTTGGGGTGTGCATGCTGTCACACATGCTGCTGTTGCTGTGCATTAATGAGTTGCCACCTCCCAGCCCAGCTCCTGTGCCCAGGTTGGGTTTGAGCTCGTGTGTGCTGTCCCAGCATGGGGGTGGGATGTGGTCAGCCCCACCATGGATGAGCTGTAGATTAACTGTGGGTCACATCTCCTTACCAGCCTGCCTTCACCTTCATTCCTGCTTCTGCAATTGCAGCTGAAGATGGGGCTGGAGATTTTTAGCTCTCTTCAGTATTTCCTGTCCCCAGATCAGTGATAGGTCAGGCCAGGGTTTAGCAATGCACACCACTTGACCCAGCCCCGAGCTGGCAGCTTGCCCTGGCATTTCTGCCCTTTGTGCAGGCCAGCACTGGGATCCTCCAGCCAGGCTCTGCTTTCAGATGCATGTGCTGCATTCCAGGCTGTGCAATTGCACATTTTACATATGGCTGAGGACACAAATGTGTGTCTGAGGACACATGAGGGATGCAGAAGGGTTTGACTGAAGAGCAGCCGAGGTCTCCTGGGGTTGTTGTAAAGCCCGTGGAGGAGAGATGTCCTTTGGGCCATGGAGGTGTTTGCAGCCCCCTTGGCCAAGGGATTGCTTTGGTTGTTGCCAGCCTGGGCTGCTCCAGCTCTGACCTGGGCAGAGGTTCAGGGCAGGATGAGGTCCTGAACCACCAGAGCTGCTGTTGCTGAGGTTTGTGGGGAGCACGTGGTGAGAAAAGGGGATGTTGATGTTTCTTGTGCTGCTCCTCTGGGCTGGGTGAAGACAAGAATGTGAACAGAATACAGGAGAGTCTCCTTGTCAGGAGCTGGAGTGACAGGACAAAGGGGAGTGGATTCAACTGAAAAAGAGAAATTGGGGTTTGATATTGGAAGAAATCCTTCCTTGTGGGAGTGGGGAGGCCCTTGCACAGGGTGCCCAGAGCAGCTGTGGCTGCCCCTGGGTCCCTGGCAGTGTCCCAGGCCAGGCTGGACAGGGCTTGGAGCAGCCTGGGACAGGGGAAGGTGTCCTTGCCATGGCAGGGAGATGATCAAGATGAGCTGTAGGGTTCTGTCCAACCCAAACCATTCCAGGGTTCTGTGACTTTAGACCTTTTGTCTCAGCTCTGCCAGCCCAGCTTGCCCCCTGGCACTGAGGCACAGCATGTGCTGAGCTCTCAGGTGTCTCAGAGTGCCTTTGCTGCTCCTCTGGCACTCAGAGCTGCATCCCAAGAGCAGCTTGAGGCTGGGAGAGCCCAGTCCCAGACCCCATCCCTATGACTGTCCTTATATCAGCCAGGGTGGCTGTGGCTCCTTTCCAGCTTGTCCAAGTGCTAGAGGGGCTGGAGCTCAGTTTATTGGTGTTCTCTTCAGCCCTGGGCTGTTGTAAAGACACCCTTTGCCTCTTTCTTCCAGAGTACAGTCCTGGCTCTGTCTTGCCCACGTGAGGGATATCTGTAGAGGAAGGTTTTGCAAAGCTTGGTGATGGTTTCAGAGGCAAAGTCTGCTTTGGAAAATAGACTTTGACCCATGAATTACTTCTGGAATTGTCCATGGCCATGAGCAAGAGCTCCCATCCCCTTTGTGGTTGTGTGTTGTGTGCAGGATGGAAAGTTTTCCTATGAGGATCTCAGCTAAAATTAAAACTCCTGGGTTTTCAAACATCTGCTTTAATTTTTGTTCATTATAGTCTCTGATAAATTCGCATGGACTTCAGTGAAAACCATTATGGTGTCTTTAAAGATTTTTATTCTTATTTTCCAAACAACTCCCACCTCCTATGAAGGCCTTTAGCTCCTCAGAAGTGAAACTTTTAAATTCATGCTCTGGTGAATTGCAGCCTAATAACGCTCTGCATCATAAACATGACTGCAGGACATGTTCCAGGCTGGGGGGGAAGCCAGCACCAAAAAAAGTGTTCCTGTTATCAGTGTGTGAGGGCAAGTAAACAGCCCAGACCACAGGGTATCTGCCAAACAGGGTGAGGGAAGAACAGCCACGTTTCCTGTAGCTGGAAGGCCCTGTTGTCATATCCTTACCCAGCTATTTAAAAATGCTTTTGGCTTTCTTCATGTGGCTTAAAGTAAACACAGGAATCTTAGCAGTGCTGGGAGCTGAAGCACCTTGTCTGGGCTGTGTTTTGTGCTGCCACAGCTGTGAAAAAGCCTCTTGTTCCTCTCTAAAATGGGAATTATGGAGATTTTCCCCCCTGTGGTGTGCAGACCAGCAGCTTTTGCAGTGGGTTTGGGTTCAAACAATCTCTGGAAAGGTCCAAGGGATTGGGTTAAACCCAGAGTTGTTGCCCCTCACCCTGGTCTCAGCCCCCTGAGGAGGTGTGGGATTCCCAAACAGCTCTCCAAGCAAACCCAGAGCTCAGGCACGTTGGAGAAACAACCCATAGACATAATAAGAAATAATCCCAGCCCAGACCTTGGGGTGGATTTCATTGTGAGATAAAGATTGTTCCTTATTATATGATAAACGTCAGGATCAGCTTCCTCTGTGTCCAGTGCCTGGGTTGATCTGCTGTTGGCACCTGAGGAGTGCTGGGAGAGTCACAGCCTTGGTTTTTAGTAGATGATGTTTTTTATCAAGGGCAGAGCCTGGGCACAGAGAGGTTTATTTTGTGCACTGTGCAGTGCCTAAATCCATGTTCCAGGAGCTCTATCCTGCCTTTCAGTGACCCAGAATACAGAACAAGGGAAACCTGCAGCTGGTGGCCAGGACACTCAGGGGTACAATGACTGGATAAATTAATCATATAAAATAATTCCAGTGGGAATGGGGGTGCAGTGTGCTTCCTGGTGTGATCTCAGATTGCACTGACTTCTGTAGCTTTGATAGACCCGAGCTGAGGCTTAGCAGCTTTTTATCCTGGCATGTGGAACATCATTTGAAGTGGGTTTAAGACCCAGCAGGTGCCCACCCCATAAATCAATCCTGGCAGGCACTGGGAGCAGGTCCTGGAGGCTGCCCAGGCTCCTCCTTCAGGATTACACCTGGCAGTAAATCACTGGCCAACAATGGAAAAGTGTTTCCTTCCCAGGAGGGGTGGCAGCCTGCAGCCCAGTGTCTGCATGGCCCAAACCCAGCAGTGATCCTTACCTGCCATGGCTTGTTGGAGAAGCCACTTCCATGTTTTCCTTTTCCTTTCTTAATCCTGTGGTGCTAAAATTAATCAGGACTCAGGGTATCAGTCCTCTGTCTGTTGGTGCTCAGAAAACTGATTATCTAAATGAAGTTGTTAAGTTTTTGTTTTCCAGAGGTGTTGCACCAGGTCTTTGTTGGGGTCCAGTGAAAATTGGAGGTTGTGTTTTGGGTTCCTTTGGTCACTTGAAATCCTTCCAGTCAGCTCTGGCTCCCTGCAGGTCACTGAATCTTTGGAGAATTTTTTAGTGTTTGGTTTCTCTGCACCATGAATTTTAGGTGGTTTTAAAACCAGTGAATCCTGATTAAAGTGCTTCCAAATGTGATTCCCATCAAGATCCAGCTGGCCATGGAATATTATCCCACGTGCAGAGCAGGAGCTTGGGCAGGAAAAGGTTCCCCCAGCACAGGGCACAGTGCTGAGATTGGCACTGGTTTTCCAAGGGGTTTGATTTATTGGGAGTGCAATTATCTTCTTGGAGAGATCCAGGAGGCTGCTGGTGATTTCTTTCCAATGCAAAGTGTGGAGATGCTGCCTGTGAGCTACACGAGGGTTGGAAGGCAGGAGGGATCTGGTTCTCCACTGCCTTCCCAGGAGGGATGGATGGGAGGGCACTGCCCTTCCACAAAGCATTTTTCATGCTGAGGATCACTTTTAGCCATTGCTGCTGATTTTCTCTACCACAGATGAGTAAAGGAAGAATTTCCTTTGAGTAAGGGAAAAATTTCCAGGAATAATTTCTGCATGGAAAGGGTGGTCAGGGCTTGGCAGGGGCTGCCCAGGGGGGTTTGGAGTGCCCATCCCTGGAGGTGCCCAGGGAATGCCAGGACCTGGCACTCAGTGCTCTGGGCTGGGGACAAGGTGGGGATCAGGCACAATCCAGGAGGGCTTTTCCACCTTAAAGATTCTGTGAAGAGAGTAGGGACAAAAGGGATTTTCTAGTCCACCTCAGACTGCAGTTTTTAACCTGATTTGTGTCCCAGCAACCCCTGCTCTTGCATTTCTCCACACACCCTGTCGTGTTCTGACTATGCAGAACCAGCTTTAGGAAGTGATTTGCAGGATGACTTCAGTGGGATGGGAAAACCTTCCTGGAGGCAGCTGTTGCCATCCTGCTCACTGCTGCTTTCTCTCATGTGCTGTATCCTGCAGTAAATAAATGCCTTTGGTTTCCAGAGCTGCCAGGGGAACTGAACCATCTGTTCTGTGCTTGCCTTCCCAGCACGAGGTGTGAGCAGAGAAGTGTTTGACCATCAGGAGTTACCCTGGGCCTGCTCAGTGGGAAGACAAAGGTTTGAAGACTCTTCACCCCCCTCCCAGCCCACTGGCAGGATGGTGCAGGGCTCCTGGGAGGAGTTTCTCATTGTGGGCATCAGTTTCCTCAACAATTTTGGATAGACAAGAGGTAACTGTGGCTGGAGAAAGGTGCTTTGCCTTTGCAGGATTATTTTGGGGGCAGATAAAGGCTGGTGGTGCCCATCCATGGGCTGGGGTGGGGAAATGGGAGCTCCTGAGCTGTTTGCTCCTCTGCAGAAGGAAAGAGAGGGGACAGGCACTCCCATTTTGCTAAATAAAGGTGAGGAATTGGTCTGATGGAGAGACAGGGCAGGACTCTCCTTAAAATCCTGGAGGTTTGGAGGGGAGCTTTGATGGAGCAGATGGCATGGGAGGTGTGGACACCACATCTTGCCAAGTTGTTTCTTGGTGGCAGAAGAGGTGAAAATATCACAGGGCTTGTGTTGAGCAGAGGCTTCATTTACAGGGAGAGGGAGAGAGCAGAGCACAGGGAAAGCTGCTGGGATTGTGCAGAGTGGGAGCAGCAGGGTGAGGAGCTGTGGGGTGGCTCTTTCTTTGCTTTGGTCCCACTGTTCAAACCCAAAGCCACAGCTGCTCTTAGGGAGATGCAGGATAAGTGAGGGTTTAGAGCTTTAGGACTGGAAAACCTGAAGCCAAGGCTCTCCATAATTCCTGTTAGAGCAGCAAACCAAAGCTGCTGGCAATGTTTGATTTGGTGAGAGTGAAAGCAATGAACTTTATGGTTTCAAGAGGTGAAAACTCCCATTTTTTAAATGAAAGCTTCCTCCTTGCTGCAGAAGGGCTTGGCTGAGGCCTCAGTGCAGGATTGGCTGAGGATGGTACCTGTTCACCCCCCTTCAACTCCCAGTGCCCTAAACACTTCAGAAATAATAATCTTACCCAGAAATAATCATCTTATCCAGAAATAATCATCTTATCCAGAAATCCTGGTGTCTTGGAACATGTCCTCCTTGGGATCCTGTCCTGGATGCAGATATTAACTGGTCCATCCAAATCACAGAGTGCTGGATGCTGAGGTTTGGGGTGTAAAGGGATGATGGTTACAGTGTGAAAGGACCATTCCTGAAGCACTTGCTGCCTGCAGATTCCTGGGAGAAGCTGTGAAGCAGCATGTGAAAAATGAACTGATATTCCCCATTCCCTGTAATTTTCCCTCATTTAAGCACAGTTTCTCTGGCACTGTATAATTGTGTAACTGCTGGATTTGGCCCATCATCTATGGAGGAACTTTTGTACCTGTAACAATGTTGGAGCTCCTTGAAACTGTTTTTCTGTAGCTTTTTATAAATATAGACCACCTCATTTTGGGCTTGAAATAACCCATTTCACAGTTCAGGGGAGTGTTTCTATAGGGGAAACAACTCTCTTGCTGCCTTAATATTTAAAAAAGGGATGAGGAGTAAAAGGGGTGAGGAAAAAAATAGGATACTCAAATCTCCTTAATAATTAAAAAAAAAAAGGGAAAGGTAAAAAGAAGGATAATGCCCATTGGCTGGAATGAATATCCCAGGTTGACATAATAATTTCAAATACCTGGTGATAATGCAAAACATTGTATCTTCACTACTGGAAAGAAAGTCAAAGGTGCTGTGTTGTGTCTTACCCAACTAAATTAATTAATTAATTAGTCTTACCCAAACAAATGAAATCTGTGAGATGCTGGTGGAGTCCAGGCTCAGCACTGGAGCTGCCTTTGTGTGTTATGGAATCCCTGGGTGGTTGGGAAGCTGGGGAGAAGGGCAGAGGAGGCTCAGGAGGGAGGGGTTTGGTCTCTGACTTTGGTGTGTCGTGGTTCTGGCTTTAATTAAAACTGGTTTTGCCTCCAGGTCCTCTGTGCTGTGGCAATAACTGTGCCTGGGAGGTGGAATGGCCCCACTGCAGCATCCTTCCCACAGAGAGAGGGCTCCTGGAGCAGCTGATCCTCATGGAATATCACCCTGATCCCCATGGAATAATCACCCTGATCTCCATGGAATAATCACCCTGATCCCCATGGAATATCACCCTGATCCCCATGGAATATCTCCATGGAATATCACCCTGATCCCCATGGAATATCACCCTGATCCCCATGGAATATCACCCTGATCTCCCTGTCCCTCCCTTGCAGCCCTCCCCAGTTGTTTGTGTGTGAATAGATTGAGCTGAAATCTCTGCTGTGCTCTGGCACTTGGAGCTGCTCATCCCACGAGGTGAGTGAGTCAGCTCTGCTCTGGGAAGGACAGAGCTGAGGATTCCATCTGAGAGGCAGAAAAGCCCAGCTCAGGAGCAAAGGCACAGGGAAACCCAGGCATGCATTTTCCCCATCAAGTAACACTTCACACTGTGCATTTCTCAGATGGCTTTAATCAGGAGAAATATCCAGGTACACAGACTGAATGTGGCAGCCAAAAATTCCAGTTTTCAGTGTTGCTGCTGTTGATGCTTCCCAGCACAGGCAGCATCTTTCCCAGCATAGATGCAATCCAAGCCCAGCCTTTAAAACTTCAGCCAGACCTGGGGCTCTTGTTCAAACTGGCTTTTTTTAGCTTCCATTTTTGGGCTGAAGGCTCGAAGAAGAAGGAAAGAGGTGAGATGAGAGCACAGGCTCCAGCAAAGAGGAAGGAGCAGGCATAGGTCTGGGTGTAATCATAGAGCCACCCTGCAGGAGAAAAGGTTGTTATTAAAGCTGTGGGATTTTTCTCAGTGAAAAAAAAACATTTGGGGAGGTGGGTGGGAGGCAAAGGATGTGTGTTCTCATCTAAGAATTGCTCAGATATTTTCCTTAAATTATTTTAACTCTTCCTGGGCAGCATTTCCTATAAGGAAATGACATGTAGGTTGTTTTTCTCAGAGCCAGTTTTGATCCTTGTAGTGGACATGATGTTTATTTTATCGAATTTAATCCCTGATTTTTTTTTTCCTGTTTAAATAAGTGGGCCAAAAGTGGCTGATGGAAGATCCCACTGGACTGATGGGATGGTTTGCACATGCTGGGATTTACAACATCTGGGCTGCAAACCCCCCTGTTCTCCAGCTTTGTCTTCTTGTGAGCAGAGCTTGTCTAATAGGAGACACCCCAGGCCAGGAGCTGGAAGTGAACTTGATAAAAGTAGCTCTGGGAGGACTTAAAAGGAAAAGCTGAATTCCATGGAGCCTCAGGAATCTCTGGAGGATGCAGGTCGCCTTTCAAAGTGACCTCCAAGTGTTGGGTTTGATCCTGGCAAATCTTGGGTCTGGGCAGTCCTTTGAAAGGTGGAGAATTCCTCTCTTGGAATCGAAAATCTGCAGAGTGGGAGATGCTGCTGCACATAAAACCCCAAATCCAGTCCCAAATGTGGTGTGGGATGGGTGGGTGTGGGGCAGCAGCTGAGCCAGATCTGCTGCTGCCGTGAAATGCAATTCCTCTGGAGACATCCATGGAATCCAGACATCCCTGGGCTCCCCTGATCTACAGCACCAGCAGATCTGGCCCAAATCTGGGATTCCTCAACCCAGGAAGGGACAGGGCCCAGTCCCTGAGATCCTGGACAAAGAGAAGGTGCTGTAAAATCTGGGATCTGTGCTGCAGGAGGGGAGGCTTTGAATTTCCCTGCTGTAGATTTCCACAGCTCAGGGAGGTTTTTAAAGCAGAGGAAAAGCTGCTTTTGCCCAGTTTCAGTTTCTGTTGGCTCAGGGCTGTCTCGGGGGTGTCCCTGTGTTTGTTCCTCAGGGATGTTGTGAGCTGCAGCTGGACAGGAGCATCCATCCATGGTGCTGCCCTGGGGGACTCTCCCATGACCCTGAGGTTCTTGTGGAATGCTTCATTCCCAGGGGTGGGATCTGCTTTTGCTGCCTGGAAGTCTCTCAAAATCTCACAGGGATTTGGAGAGGAGAAGGGATGCTGACGTAGTTATTTGTGAGAGGAACAGGACAGAGTGCTCCAGCTGAGCTCTGATTTATTGCACTTATTCTTAAAATATCCTTCTGGATATTGGTTAATTTTTTTATTTTTTTTTTTTTAATTTTCCTGGGGATTTTTTTGGTGCTGGATGGGATTTAGGTGCAGTGGATTTACCAGCATTGCCTCAGTGGCAGCACAGCCATCAACTTCCATCACAGCCCAACCTTCTGAAGCAATTCCAATCTCTGTGCCCCCAATTCTTTTGCAAAACAATAATCACTGCTGCTGCAGAAAGCTGAACTAGGAGCTTGTGGTGTCCAAACCCCAGCAAAGCAGCAGTTTTGTGAGGAATGCTGGTAAATCCCAGGCTCCAGTGTAATCCAAACTAAACATTCCCAGCACTGCTGGTGCTACCAGCTGGCTCAGGCTGGCTGCTGATCTTTAATCTGAAGTTTTATTTATTCCTGATGCCCTGAGGAGCAAAATTCAGTGGGAAGGTGAAGGTAAAATTTAAAAAACATCTTAAAAGTGTGCCAGCAGAGCTTTTGGGTGACTCCATCCTCTTCCCTTTCCCCACCCAAATTTCTTGGGACTGGAATCTCTTGTAGAATTTGCATTACATGTTTTAGTTCAGCTCTTTTGCACTTTGAGTCAGGGATTTGTGCTGCTTGTGGAAATAAACTGTGTCTCTCTTTCTTCAGCTGGCTCGTGGCTGCCAAAATAATGTTTGTTCTGGTTTGGGTTGGGTTTTTTCAGCATGGCAGCATCCAGAGGTGCCAGTGGATGGGGAGCTCTGAAGAACACTCCAAACTTTCCCTTTGGATCCTGCCAGCTGCCCCTGGATTTCAGGGCTTTCAGCTGAACAGATTTACAGGTAAGTCACCTTTTCCTTGTATTAGGCTTCATTATTTCTACTGCATAAAAGCACCTGAGTTGGATAAAATTGTAATTCTAAACCCAAGGGTTTGGGGAGATGAGAGCACCCAAAATCCCAGGGTCTCACAGAGCATTTAAATGCTGCATTCTGCAAGGAGCAGATGGTTTTGGACACTTCATCAGGGGTGTCTGGTCTCACTCAGTTTTCACACTTAAAACTGCATTGGAAAATTGCAGATTTAATCTTGGATCCCAAACCCAGATCCTGATCCAGAGATTGTTTCCATCTTGCTCTGCCTGTAATGAGATGGATCAGGAAATGTTTTGCTTCTTGGCTTTATCTGGCCTTTTTTTATCCCACCTACATTAAGCCTGATTTCTATGGAAAGCTTTGTGCAGGAAACCTGCTTGTTTTACAAACCCACTGCAGAAAGCAAAAGGCTTCCCATTAGTGAAAATATATTGCAGGTGGAGAAAATGTAACTGCAATATGAGCAGTTGGATAAGAGGTGTTTAGCTCCTGCTGGATGTCCTGTGTCAGGGGATTCAGTGGGATTGAGGGATTGCTTTGTGCTGAGTGTACACCTTGTGCCAGCAGCAGAGATCTGCAATCCAGGCTGTGCATCACCCTGGCAGTGGGAAGCTCATTGTCAGTGAAATGTTTTGGCTCCTTGGAATTGCATCCACAGGCAGAGCATAACCAGCCCAGGGATATTGATTAGGAATATAAATTTTTTTCCTGTGCTGGTGGAACAACAGCATTGCTGAAACTTTGCAGAATTTACAGAATCCTTGGCAGCTTTGAGCCAAGTGCCTCTGCAGGCTGGGGGCAGCTGATTTGGAGTGCAGGGAACAAAAAAAAAATGATGCTTTGGACTGGAAAGGACCCTAAAGCTCCTTCAATTCCACCCCTGCCATGGGCAGGGACACCTTCCACTATCCCAGGGTGATCCAAGCCCCATCCAGCCTGGCCTGGGACACTCCCAGGGATCCAGGGGCAGCCACAGCTGCTCTGGGCAGCCTGTGCCAGGGCTCAGCACCCTCACAGGGAACAATTCCTTCCCAATATCCCATCCAGCCCTGCCCTCTGGCACTGGGAATCTGTTCCCTGCACTCTGTCCCTCCCTCCCTTGTCCCCAGTCCCTCTCCAGCTCTCCTGGAGCCCCTTTAGGCCCTGGCAGGGGCTCTGAGCTCTGCCTGGATCCTTCCCTTCTCCACGTGAACATTCCCAGCTCTCCCCGGCTCCAGAGCAGAGGGGCTCCAGCCTTGGAGATCTCCATGGGCTCCTCTGGACTCTGTCCAGCAGCTCCACATCCTCCTGATGTTCTCCAGGGCTGAGGCAGCTCTGCAGGTGAGGTCTCACCTGAGCAGAATCCCCTCCTTTCCTGCTGCCCTGGGAGCAGTTGGCTTTTTGGGCTGCAGGAAAGGAAAAGCTTTGTCCTGGCCAAGCTGTTTGGAGGAGGACAAGTCCCCTGCTCCTTAGCAGAGCTGGACACTCATTCCTAAGCACTTGAAATCTCCCAGATCCTCCCAGCTGCCTTGGATTCCTGGCAGAGGGAGAAGAGCAGAGGCTTTTCATGCTCCTTATCTCAGGGCCCAGAGCTCTGGTGGCTGAGCTGTGTAATCTCTGTCAAAACAAGAGATTTCTGAGGCTTCTCCTGATCTTCCAGTGCCTCTGCCTGGTGGGAATGTTGCTGAGCCTGCCCTTGCTTTCCCTTCCTCTCCTTGCTTCCCCTCCAGTCCCTCCAGTCCAAGTTCAGTGTTATTTTATCACCATTGGGAGTAAAATCCATGGTGATGTGCTTGTTATCCTGCTGTGGTCAGAGCTGAACTGTGCATGTGGGGTTTCACTGCATTCTCCAGATATTCCAGGCAGCATTTTCCAAGCTGCTGGTTGGATTTAGCAAATTCCCAAGCAAAATGTTTCCTGTCTATAAAAATACATTTCTGAAATAGGATTTTTTTTCTCTCTGTTTGAACAGAAACCCCATCCTGGGCTGGATCCCTGTAGGAGAGTGAACCAGCAGCGTGTTTTATCCCTGGATTTCTGGGGTGGGTGTGTGTTTTCTATAACATCACTTACCTGCTAGAGGGGGTCCTCCCATGGCTGCTATCCCTGCAAAGAAGGCAGCAAACCCCAGGTAGCTGTGGAGCTTTTCCACACCCACCAGATCCACCTGTTTGGAAACCAAAATGGATAATTAGTGATTGAGTTCATAGGAATGCCTATGCACAAGAGATTAATTGAATTTTTTTTTTAAGCACAAGAGAGATGATTTCATTCTTTTTCTGGGGAATTTCCTCTTCAGCTGCAGCTTTGCAAGGACTTTGCCCTTAGGTCTGATCCAGCCTGGAATGTGTTCGCCTCCTTAAGGCAGGGCTGGAAATCACTGCCATGGGAGATGCTTTTCTGCCTTCCAGCTGCCCAGACTTGGAGGAAGGAGTTTTAAATTCTGATTTCCTTCCAGAAAGAAATGCCAAATTATAATGGTGCCTCCCTACCTGGATCCGAGAATCATGGAATGGGTTGGGTTGGAAGGGACCTCAAAGCCCATGGGCAGGGACACCTCCCACTGTCCCAGGCTGCTCCAATCCCAATGTCCAGCCTGGCCTGGGACTCTCCCAGGGATCCAGGGGCAGCCACAGCTGCTCTGGGCACCCTGTGCCAGGGCCTCCCCACTCTCACAGGGAACAATTCCTTCCCAATTTCCAATTTCTTCCCACCATCATTCTGAATAGCCCTGTGCTCAGAGCACCCTCCTGCTCAGACGTGTGGGTGCAGCCATGTCCAGCTTGGAGCAGTCTGGGATGGGAATTGGATACACAGAGCATCCTCAGTGCCCCCAGGGCAGACAGAGCCAAGGCCACCCTCCCAGGGAACTATTCCTTCCCAAAATCCCACCCATCCCTGCAATTCCTTCCCAAAATCTCACCCATCCCTGCCCTCTGGCACTGGAAGCCATTCCCTGTGTCCTGTCCCTCCATCCCTTGTCCCCAGTCCCTCTCCAGCTCTCCTGGATCCCT
>VXBI01003153.1:404162-424409 GCA_013397375.1 Toxostoma redivivum
AAAAAAAAAAGTCGAGTGAAACAGTGAAGTGGGAACAAAATGTTTTTGTCAGAAAACCTGCTGGCATTGGAGAGAATGGCAAAATGAGCTGTTGCTGGCTGCTCCCATCCAAAGTGCCACTGGAAATTTGCATTTTTAGGAAAACAGAAGTGCCTTGTTACAACAGGGAGCGGAGCTGTCAGGAAATGTTGGCTCTCATCGCTCTGTGCCCCCTTTGCAGCACCACAAGTGACAATAAAAGCTACAAGGTCACAGTGGCTCGTCCCCAAGGCTGTTTGTAGACCAGATAATGAGCATTTGTTGCAGTAGAATCCCAGTCCCTCTCTCAGAGCTCAGTTTTCCAGCAGAAACCCCGGTGTGCTTTGAGCCTGGACCTTTGGTGTGGCTGTGCCTGGTCAGCACCCCCTGATCCCCCACCTGCTGCCCTGGGCCCATCCCTGACTGCCCACCCTGCTGTGCCATCAAAATTAATTAGTCAGGCAGACCAGGGAACTCATCCAGCTAAAAATATCCCTTCTCATTGCTTTTTGCCAGTTTTTTTTTCAGTCAGAGCTGTCGCGGGTGTGGGAATTTGTCAGACCCCCAGATCTGAAGTGGTGGGTAGGGAGGAGCTATTTAAAATGGAAAAAAAAAAAAAAAAAGCAGGGAGTGGGACCCACCTTCATCCCTGGACATCTGGGTGCCACCGAGCCAAGCATTTCATGTCATTTTGCCTTTTTTCCTCTCCAGTAAATGGGGAAATCTCTGTATGTGAGGAATTCCACTCTGTCACCAGGGACAGAGAAGAGAAATGTCAAGCAGATGAACATCAAATAAAAAACACCAGACCGATGGGCAGGGCAGAGAGATAAGAAAGATGGCGTTTATTTGAACAGCCACAGGAAATCAGAGATTGAAAAATGTCTAGAAAAAAAAAAAAAAAAAAAGCAGCAGCACATTATTTAAAAAAAAAAACAAAAAACCAGAGCATGCAGATGTTGGATACGATTTCCAGCCAATCCCACCTGGCTGTGCCCAGTCCCTCAGCGCCTCCACCATCATTTTTTGGCCTTGTCTCGAGGGTAACCCCCATTGGTCTTATTGAGGGACTCCATGCTGCCGTTGCCCGTGGCCACGCTGGCCAGCAGCCGCTCCACCTCCCCGGGCAGCATCTGCTTCTCCTCGTTCTCCGTCTCCCGGTGGTAGAAATAGTTGAAGTTGGAGACGATGACGGGCACGGGCAGGGCGATGGTCAGCACCCCCGCGATGGCGCACAGCGTCCCCACGATCTTCCCGCCCAGCGTGGTGGGACACATGTCCCCGTAGCCCACGGTGGTCATGGTGACCACGGCCCACCAGAAGCCGTCGGGAATGCTGGAGAAGTGGGACTGCGGCTCGTCGACTTCCGCGAAGTAAACGGCGCTGGAGAAGAGGATGACGCCGATGAAGAGGAAGAAGATGAGCAAGCCCAGCTCCCTCATGCTGGCCTTGAGGGTCTGGCCCAGGATCTGCAGCCCCTTGGAGTGCCGGGAGAGCTTGAAGATGCGGAAGACCCTGACGAGGCGGATGATGCGCAGGATGGCCAGGGACATGTTCTGCTGCCCGTTGAGCTCGCTCTGCTGGATCAGCTCGGTGGTGAGCGTCACGAAGTAGGGGATGATGGACACGATGTCGATGATGTTCATGATGTTCCTGAAGAACTCGGTCTTGCTGGGGCACACGATGAACCGGACAAAGAGCTCGAAGGAGAACCAGACGATGCAGGCGGTCTCTATGACGAAGAAAGGGTCCGTGAAGGTGCTGTGGGCCAGCAAGGTGTCTGTCACGTTCTTAGAAAGCTCCTGGGTGGACCTAAACTCCCTCTCCTCCCGGAACTCCGGCAGGGTCTCCATGCAGAAGATGATGATGGAGATGACAATGACCAGGACGGAGACCAAAGCTACGCCTCTGGCTGCACTGGAGCTCTCAGGGTACTCGAAGAGCAGCCAGAACTGCCTGTGAAAGTCATTGGTTGGTAAGAGGGTCTCAGGATCCTTGATGAACCCTTCATCCTCCCGGAACTGGTCCATGGCTTCATCACCCAGCTCATAGAAGGTGATTTCATCAGCAAAGACGTCGATGGGGACGTTGGCCGGGCGCCGTATTTTCCCCCCAGACTGGTAATAGTACAGGATCCCATCAAAACTGGGCCTGTTCCTGTCAAAGAAATATTCATTCCTCATGGAGTCGAAGTAACGCATCCTCTTTTCCGGGTCCCCAAGCAAGGTCTCGGGGAACTGGTCGAGGGTCTTGAGCCGGGTCTCAAACCTCAGCCCAGCGATGTTGATGATGACTCGCTGGTCCCCCTCATCCATGCCCACCCTCTCCCCCACCAGGTGGTCGCTGAAGTCGGCGGAGAACCTGGAGAAGATGGTCTCATTGTTGGCGTTCTCGCTGTTGATGAGGATCCGCAGGTTGGACAGGAGGTTGGCGCAGCTGGGGTGGCCTTTCCGCGCCTGCCCGGCGGGGCTGAGCTCGTTGGAGTAGCAGGGATCCTCCACGATCTGATCAGCGTTGTCAAAGCTCACGAGTGCCACCTCCATCTCCTTCCAACTGGCCACGTCCATCATACGCTAATCAGCTCAGCAGCAGAAATCCCCACGGCCGACGCCGGCTGCCCGCGCCTCTCCCACGCTAGGAGGATCTGCAAGGGACAGGGACACAGAGCTGAACTGTGCCTCTGCAGAGCACAGCAAACCTGAGCTCACACCATCCTGCTTTGGTTTTTAGTGCCTCGTTAGGGCCATTGAGTCGCAAAATGACTCCCATGAAGTTGCTCATCTTTGGACCCTGCACACCCTTTAAACGGCTTTGCCATCGTTAAACCTCCCCAAACCACCTACAGAAGCCAAGGATGAAAGGTCAGGCAGCAGCAGAGGATGGGGGTGAATCCAGGTGTCCCACCAGCCCCTCCCCAGTGATTCCAGAGCAAGGGGTGAGGATCCAAAGTTCAGAGCAGGATTTGGAGGTTTTAAATGCGGCTGTCCCAAGTTAAGAGCAGCCCTTGATCCAGGAGGGAGAGGCTTTGGGTCAAACCCCAGGGGGTTCTGGGCACCTTGCAGATGGGTCAACCATGGTTTGGAAACAATTCCCAAAGCAGGAAATGCACTGGAATTTGGGGAATGCAGCCCAGAAGGAGAAATGTCCACCAGCCTTGGAGAACCCCTTTGATCTGGGAAGAGGGACAGGAACAGGACCCTCCCCTGGGGCGGGCAGAGGATGGGGTGACATCCTCCAGAACTCTCCTAGTCCTCCACCACAGCAGACCTGATATTCCCAGCCCCAGGAAGAAGCTCAGGACGAAGAGTTTGGATCACTTGGAGAGCACCTTTCAGGCCATGGGGTGGATGATTTCCCAGCCCAGCTCTGTGAGGCGCTCAGGAACAGTCACCATGTCCCCAGATATTCCCAAATATCACACCACACACATTCTGTACCCAAAGAGGAGCCCAGGGACCAGGCCAAGTTGTGGAGCTGGGAAATTACCTGTGCTGCCTCAGGGAGAAGCACAGAGAGAAGTGAGGTGTTAACAGGGAACGGTTCTGTGGAGATTTCCCCCAAAATGAACTTTTCAAGTAAATTCAGTGCCCTGATTTATTTCCCCTCCAAATCTATTTCCCAGACATGAGGCACCACAGGAGGACACGTGGAGCTGCTCTGCATGACTGCTGCTCACCAAGGGCACTCTGGCTTTCTTACCCAGCCAGCTCCAGCGAGAGGGAGACAAAAAACCCAAATGCCCTCAACTGCCAGGAATAGCAACACAATTTAGGGCACGGAGCAGCAGCAGAGGCGCCAGGGCTGGTCCTGTGATGAGGATGGTCCCCAGTGCAGGGTTTGCTTCCCAGTGCTGGGCAGGGACCCATCCCCCATGGGGCCTGAGCTGCTCCCAGAGCCTCCCTGTTCCTCTGGAATAATTTGGGGCGCTGAAGGTTTTGCCCCCCTGGAAGCAGAGGATCCGTCCTTGCTGGCACACAGCTGGGAACGGGGGTAGGACGAGCCAAAATCCCCAATCTGTTGCAGAAATGGGCATTAAGATCCTGACTTGCTGCAAATCCTCCCTCTCCTCCTCTCAGCTTTACAGCTCCAACAGCAGAACTTCATCCAGGACCCAGCATCCCTGTCCCAGACAAGGCTCAGCCTCGCTCTGAGTTCTCTGCTCAGTAGAAGAGATTCTGGATTCTGGACAAATCCTACAATTTATCATAAATTATTTACTGACCAGGTTTCTTTGCTTGAACTAAACCCACAGAGCTTGGCTGTTCTTAGAAATCCAGCCCTATCGAGCTGCCTCAGGCTGGTTTTGTGCTGAATTTCCCTCTTGGGGACATGCAGAGAGGAGTGGTTGGGGCAAGGGACAGAAGAGATGCCTGGAGCAGCAGCCGCAGCAGCAGCAGCGTGGTTGTGTCCCCAGAGTGACCTCGGGCAAAGCTGGGGACCCTCAAGGACTCCAAACCTCCAGCCCCAGTCATGCCCAGCTCAGATATGCCCGAGGTGCAGCTGCTCTCCATGGGGATGGATTCATCCCAGGTTGGCTATTTGGTGGCTTTGGGAGAAGCTGGTGCTGGCAGGATGATTTGTGGCATCAGAGCAGCAGCCCAGAGCTGAGGATAGCCCTGGTTTGAGGAGCATCAGGAGGCCTGCAAAGGGATACTGCAACAAGCCTGGCCCAGATAAAGCACTTTCAAGGGAAAGATAAGAACTAAAGGAAAGAAGAAAAGCAGCGCACATTATTCTCTTCTCACATTCTTGTTTTTTCTTAATATAAATCCCAAGCTGATTTTAAAATCAGAATAAAATAAAGTTTGAATCAGAGTTTAGTGTTCAGTGGCAGGGTGAGCTGACCTGACCCACCACACTTCCAGCCAGGGGGAGGACCCAGAGGGGTCCACACTACAGGAACTTCTCTTGGCAGTGGAACAAAGCTGAGCAGCTAAAGCTGACCATGAAATTCCCAGAGCTTTTCAGTTCCATTTCAAGCCCTTGGAAGAGCTTCCCATGGAATGCAGGCTCTGAGGTTACCTTAAAGCCCCAGAGCATGCTGATGTCTGTCTGTCCCCATCACTGCAGGAAGGTGCCCCACCTGTCCCCAAACCACTTTATCTGCCTCATTTTTAATTAAGACCAAAATTAACGGCGCATCCCAAAGCCACAAAACATCCTCCCTAAGCTTTGCACCACGCTCCAGGCTCCAGCCGAGGCTTGAACTAGAAAGTTGCCTCATTTTTTCCTCCTAAATCACCCAACATCTGCTTCTCAGAATCTGATTAACTAATATCCTTCAGCGGAAATCCCTGCCTGTGGAAAATCATAATAATAACAAAAAAAACCACGCGAGGGAGAGCGACGGTGAAAGAGAAAGGTCATTTTGAGGGAGAGTTTGTGTTTCCCCCATCACATCGCGGTGAGTCGGGGCCGCGGTTTGCACCGGGCTCTGCACCCAGGGAAACCTTCCCGCCCGCGATCCCCTCCTTTGACCGCCCTGGCACTCCTGCGGCGAACAATGTCCGTTCCCAAGGCTTTTCCAGATTATTAGGGGTGTTGAGCCTCTTGTCCCCGCTCCTGTCCCCTCCCCGTCATCCCTGAATGGGGGAGAAAGGAGGAGATTCTTCCCGTGCCCACCCTCGCCAGCTCCTAAGGACTTACCTGGCCAGGGCATGGGAGCGCCAGCGCTGTCCGCATCTGGGAAGAGAGTCATTAAACACGGCTAGGGGTGTGGAGGGAAAGCGGAGATGAGAAAAAGGTCCAGCCATACCCTGGAAAGGCGCCTTTGGGATAACGCGGACAATGTCATTGCAAAGGCTCCTGTCTCTGGGGCTCACCGGGGCCGGGCTTTGGCAGGCGCGGCTTTGGGAGCCGGCACCGAGCGGGGCCTCGGCCCCGCCATCCCCCGGGAACCCGGGAATCAGCCGGGGCTCCATGGGGAAAGGGCTGGTGGCCTGCTGGGGACACCCTCTCCCCAGGGGGACCCGGCCCCCACCTCCTGTCCCCACCCGCCGGCGGGCGAGACGGGGGAGGACGTGCCCTTCTGGCGGATGCCACCTTTAATCCCCAATAATGCTGCGGATGGTCCAGCGCGGACAAGTCTTGTCCGTGACGTGGCGAGGTCTGAGCTGGTCCCCCGGGAGGGAGGCACGGAGGGGGGACAGGGACCCGCACACCGCTGGCACCGGGAGAGAGATTTACAGCAGGCAAAAGGGCGCTTTTTAGTATTAATTTAAAATAATGGCTTTAAAAGGAGGAGGGGAGGGGAAAGCCCAAGGGTTGGAGCATCCCCCGCTGCCCACCTACCTCTCGCCTGTGGCCGTGGGGACAGCGGGCTCCTTTCCAGGAGGGGACGGCCACAGTGCCACCACCACGTGGGACATCTCCGTCCCCGCCCCGGGGTGACTGGGACCAGTTGCAGCAGCGGGCACGGCTGGCACAGCCCAGCAAAGGGCATCGCCGGGGGACGAGGGAGAGGAGGGATGCGGCCCTTCCTCACCCTGGGTGCAGCTGGATGCTGGCTCCGACCCTCAGCGCCACTTGTCACCTGGGATTGTCACCTCCAGGAATTAATTAATAAATAAATAAGCGCCCTGGGCGGAAAGGACCAGGCAAGTTGGCATCAGTCATTAAAATAACTGGGATTTTCGTTTTCTTTCCCTATTTTCTCTTTCTTTCCATTCCGGAGCCTGTTGCTGCTCACGGCCATCCCGCCTTGGGTGCTCCAGAGTGATTTCGTCCCTGTTGGCCCCACCCAGGGCTGGATCTCACCTCTCCCTTCACCCCGGTTATCTTCCCACCCTCCTCTTCCTCCTCTGTCCCCTCCTCGCTCTCCCAGGCAATGGGGGAAGGCAGAGGAGGGGGTGGCACATTTCTACCCGAAGGCCTCAGCCTGAATCCCTGAATTCCTCCTCGGTGACGTTCCTTTGCTCTTGAGGGACCCGGTCACCTCGGTTTCCCCCCCTCCAGCATCCTTTTCTGTCTTCTGAGCTATTTCTCCTCTCACGTTAATGAGCACATTAAACCTCCCTGTCCCGGAGGAGAGCTGGGCTTGGAGCATCTCACAGACACCTCCAGCCTTCCGTGATGGAAAGGGGACGGGAGATTATCCAGACCTTTGATCAGCTCCTTCAGGGTGGTGCTATCATTTTATACACCATTTCTCTACCCCTATAGACTACACCCTTAAATTTACCCTCACCCCAGCAAGGGCGTCTATTAACAAAAAATAATTCAATTGCTATTCCTGGTACCTCAATTCAACTCGTGTACACCTCCCCTCCAAACCCAGCTTTGGAAGGGCCTTGACCACAGGGTGATGAGGGCTGTAGGCAAAATCTGATCTCTTTCGATGTTTTTGGGGTTTTGTTTTGGCTTGTTTTTTTTTTTCCAAAATCTACTTGGGAGTAACCAGGGTCACTTCCTGCACCAGGGCAAAGAGCAGCTGTGGCTGAGGGGAATGCGGAGCACGGAAAGCATCCAGAGGAGCAGGAGATGTGGGGCCGAGGAGCTTTAGAAAAAACCCACTGATAATGGGGATATCCTGGAGTGAAAGCAGTGCTGCGATCCAGGGGAGACGAGTACAGGGGGAGACGCTCGGAATGACATCACAGCCTCCGAGAAACGGGGCAGTTACACAACTCTCTCATCTCTGCGGGTTCGGCTGCACCCCGGACACCCCCGGGAACTCCTGCCTCTGTACCCCGCCAAGGTGACTTTAAACACCGCCTTGGCTCGAAGGATTTCACTCCCCCCTCCAGCCAGGCTGCCCCAGGCACTCCTCCGGCACTTTCCCTCTAATCCCCCGCTCCTGGAATCACCGGCTCTGCTGGGATTTATCCCACAGACAAAATCGGCCCCTGAGGGTGTCCTGCATCCGGGATGGACCAGAATCCAGCAAGTCCTGGGGCGGGATCACTGCTCAGCAGCTCTGCATGCACAGCTCTGACACCAGAGTGGAGATAAAACACCCCCTAGCCTGTCCCAAAACAGCGAGGGATTAGCTGGCAGAGGAGGAATTTTTGGCAGCAGGTCCCTGAATTATTATTTGGACAGGGAGCTTAATTTTCCCTGTGGGAAAGAGTGCAGGAGACTGAGCAGCTCATCCCAGCCCGTTCCCTTTGATCCGACACGGGATGAGCTGGAGCAGGGTGGGCACAGGAGGGGTCCCGCAGGTCCCGTCCTGCAGTGGAACGAGCCAGTGGCACTTTATTCGCTTTTCCTGAATTCCCAAGAAAACGGTGCCCCCGTGAAACAGAGATCCCTGTGAAATCTGTGTGAGCCGGGCTCTGCCCGGCACCGGCTTCGGGCCACGGAGCAGCTCAGGGCACTAATGAGCCTCTGCTAATTGTCCTCTCTTTGCAGCACTAATTACCTGGGGTGCGGTAATTCCAGCCCCGCGGCTCTGGGATGGAGCTCAGGTGGCTTCGCAGCGTCCCCACCAAGGGAATTTTTCTTATTTCTCATCCCAGCTAATTGAAGTGCCCCTCAATTAGCAGCAGTCCCCCAGCATCAGGAGGGCTGGATTTTGGGGGGTGCAATGTGCAAAACCACAACCCAAACCCTTCAACGCCCTCGATTAGGGCTGGGGTTATTAATATTCGAGTTCTGATTCCGGCACGGAGTGTCCTTGGAGGCTTAGCGAGATGCCCTGGGCATCTGGCACTGATGGAGCAGCGCAGGAATCATCCCTGGAAGGAAATCGAGGAGCTTCTGGGTTTGCTGCAGGGGGACCCCCTGCGAAAATCTGTGGCTCATCCTCCTCCTCAGGAGAGGCGTTTGCAAATTGAACTCTTTAAATGCCAAGCAAATGTGTGCAGCTGGGAGGGAAAAAGCAGGAGGGGAGATGCTGGTAGTTTATGAATGATGAAAATAGAGGAAAGAATAATTCAGATCTTTCAGGGGATGATGGGGTCTGGTAAAAGCTGTCTCTGCTTTTGAGTCCTGACTGGGAATAGTGGAGAAATGGAGAAAGGGCCAAAATATACTGAATTATGGTGTGGCTCAGAGCAACCCCAGGGATTCCCCAGCCCCAGGAGAGCCCAGGGCTTGGGAGCAGCCAGACCTGAAACCTCTTTGCTTTTAGAAGCAGAGGTTGAAGTTTGTCAGTGGCAAGAGGAGGGTAGGGGGGCAGGATGAACCTCAACATTTCAGCATACAAAGAAAGAGAGAGTAGGTTTAGATGAGGCATTTGGGACAAAATCCTCCCTGTGAGGGTGGGGAGGCGCTGGCACAGGGTGCCCTGAGCAGCTGTTCCACCCCTGGGAGTGCCCCAGGCCAGGCTGGACGGGGCTTGGAGCAACCTGGGATGGTGGAAAGTGTCCCTGCCCATGGCTGGGGTGGAACCGGATGGCCTTTAGCGTCCTTTCCAACCCAAACCATGCTGGAACTCCATGAAATTGCACCAGGAAACAAATTATGAGCCTGAGCAAGCAGCTGCCAACTCCTGTGGGCTACTTCCCGCTCCGTGCCTCAGTTTCCCCAGGGCTGTGGGTGTGTCATAAAGCCAAGCAGGAGCTCTCCAGGAAAAGATGATGAGGAGGAAGATCCCCAGCTGGATTGCCAGTGCTGGGATGGAGTGTCCATCCCTGCTGACCCCAGGGCAGGCGGGGACCTGTGTCCAACCAGACCCCTGCAGCCCTCCTCACTTTTCAAAACTCCTTCTGATTTTTCCACCCATATTTTTTAATATGAAAAAAATCTGATTATCAGAGAGCTCAGTACATACAGTACACGCCACGAGACAGATGAACCCTTTCTTATACCCAGCCATGGAGTCCAAAATTAATCAGCTATGGATTAACCGGGTCAGGATGTAATTTAATAACCAGCGAGGGCGAGTTCCTGCTCGGAGGGAGCCGGCGAGGTCCCGCTCCGAGTGTGCCATGAAAGCTGCCACAGCCCGGCACAGGTAGCAGGAAAAGCCAGATGGGATGAAATCAGCCCTGCGGTGGTGCCGGCTGCTCAACAAGGGACAGGGACAGGGACAGCCTGGGACCGGGCCAGGCTTGGCTGCAGCTGAGCCCTCCTCATCTTCCCTGCACTCCGAGCCGGGGTTTAGCCTGATTCAGGAAAAGATTGAAATGGATTTTTGACTGTGAGGTGCTGCGGTGGCTCTTTGGGGATGCTGAGTGCGCTCTGGGGGCGGGGGTCTGGTCCCCGCTGGGATTCACGGAGCAGTCCCTGCTGCAAAGTGTTGGACACGCTCTGGGAAGTGGCTCTTGGATGGACACACGGGCACCAAGCACTTGGAACGTGCCTGAAGCAGCGGAGGAGTGGAAAAGGGGGTGCGTGGAGTGACCTCTTCCCTCTGGAGCATCCCGGCTCCATCCGGGCGCCTGGCCGGGGCCGGGGCCGGCAGCCACCCCCGCGCTGCCACCCTGCTGCTTACGAGAAAGAATCCGATCGCAAATCGATGGGAAACTTTCCCAGCTTGTCCCAAAGTGCTGGGATCGAGGCAGAGCCGCTCCCCTCCACCTGCTCCCCCACCCCCAACCCAGCATCCAGAGCTCGGCGCCGTAACCTCAGTCTGCTCCTAGGGATGAACAAATGACTTTGTCCCCCCTCAAAATCTGCACTGGCAGCAAACTCTGGAGGAGGTCGGCGGCCCGAGCCAAAAATGGAGAGAAGGTATAAATGGAAAGCCATAGGAAGCCGCTAATCGGGTCAGACAGATCCTGCATTGATCCCGGTTTCTGCAAGAGCAGCACTGAAAGCAGCCGGTGGCAGGTTTGGGGTCCCGGTGTCACTCCAGGCTTGTGGCTCCATGTGCAGAGCCAGAGCCACTGCAGAGGTCAAGGTAGCCCAGCCCAGCAGCCCTCAGGAGACGACGTGGGAATTCGGACCCACAATAAATAATTCAGATTAAAGTGATTGAGATGACGCCAGTGCGACCCTCTGACTCCCGGTAAATCTGGGGCTCCTCGCAGCGCTCACCCGGTGCTCAGGAGCGCTTCACCCTCCCTGCTTCTCCAAGGACAAACTAAACTTTCCTCCTGGTCACCATCACCCAAAAAATACCCACCAATAAAAGAAAAAAAAAAAAGAAAAAGAAAAAGAAAATAAAAATAAAAACAGCACCCGACTGCCCCAAACCCACCCACCAAACTCTCCTCTCCTCTGCCCCTAAACTTCCCCGCGCCACGCCGGCGGCTGAGCCCGAGAGGGGAGCAACAAACCCGGCTTTGGCATCGTCCTCATCCTCCTGCGGCCAGCGGGGTGCCCGGTGCTCCCATCGCCGCCTCCCTGCGGGGGCTGCCCGGCCGAGCTGCCCCTCCGCTGTGCCGGGCAGCGCTGGGATGCTCCAGCCTCTCCTGCGGAAAGGCGATGCCGGTACCCACGTGAGCCCGGTGGGACTCCTTGCCCTCATTCTCCTTGTGCCTGAAATGGGTTTTTGCTCCCTCGCTGGTCCTGCCCGGCAGCAGCAGCGGCATCCAGGGCTCCAGCGCACCTCTTTCACGGCTACAGAAATGTCCGAGGCCTTTGCTCTCCGAGGGAGGGTGAGGAAGGAGCAGCGTGGAGCAGAGGAAGAGGAGGTGATGCCCAGATGTGACCCCTGCTGTCCCCTCCTCTCAGAGCTGCTCACTGGGATGCTCTGCCATGGGCAGCCAGGACAGGGCTCACAGGGACCTGGTTCTTTTGCATCCACGGAGAGAAAAGCTGGAAAAGCAGGAGTCTCCAGTTCTCCCAGTGCCAGCACGGACACACACCGGGCACCGGCCAGGTGGAGGCGTCCAGGGCCCCTCTGGTTCTCTGTGCAGGCACTGCCTCGCCTGGGCCTGGCTTTTCTCCTTTACACAGGAGAATCCTCTGCTCCCGGGAGCCTGTGGCTGCCCTCACAAGAGCTCCCAAACTGCTGAAGCTCCGGGAGCTGGAACTGCCCCCCCAGGGCCTTTCCCATCCTGTTTCTCTGTGTCCAGGGGGAGCTGTTTGTCCATGAGGCCCCGCGGGGAGTGTCACACCTGGACGAACAGCTCTGTGCCTTGCTCTGAGCCCTGAGCAGCTCTCAGCAGGTGCTGGGCAGCTCTGGGTGTTATTCCCCGTTATTCCAATGATCCATCGGGACTGTGAGCATCACCCACCACCCTCCCAGCTGCTGTTCCAACCCTCTGCCTGTTTCTCCAACAGGATTTAATGAAACCACAACGATTTCCCTTTCCATGTGTTCCCCCAGCCCCATCAGTGAGCTCTGCCTTCCTTCCCTGCCCCAAAACTTCCCAAGCAAAGGCAAAAACATCCCCTTGGGAAGGGATTGGACACAGAGGAGTGGGGGAGCACCAGTCAGGGCATTTCCTGACTGACCTCCAAAAGTCATCTGCATCCTGAATCCTCCTGCCAGCATCTTGGGATGCAGAGATTTTCCCTCAAGCTTTATTCCAGCCTGTGTAATTGGGGCAGGTTTCCATGCTGTGCTGCTGAACTGGGATAGGAAAATATTGAGATCAGCCTGCACTGAGCCCTTCCAGAGGCAGTGGGGTGTGCAAAGTTGGGGTCTCCTAGAGGTGCTGCTCCGGAGAAAACCCAAGGAAATAAAAGGAATCCTGGAAAATCAGGTCTGAAAAATCCACCCCCCAACTATGGAGAAAAGATCTTAAAAAACCCCAAAAAGCTGCTCCATAGGTCCCTCTTTGCCTGGCAGCCCAGGCTCCTCTCAGGGAGCTGGAGCTGGTTTTGCCTCGGAGCAATTTCCCAATCTCCTTCCTGTGACCTTCACCCACAGATGCAGCTCGGGCATTCTCAGCTGCCCGGGATGGGCTGTCCTGGTCCCCATCCACCCCCAGGACAAAGGCATGGATTTCCCAGCTGCATTCCAGGAGCTAACTCCACCTTGAGATGCGGTGGGGAATCAGTCACAGGGCACAGACACAGAGCCTTGGCTGTAAAAGCTGCAGTTTTAAACAATTTTGGGGTCAGAATGGCTCAGCCTAGGAACCCCAATCCTATCTCTCCAGGAATCAGCAAGACAATATTTTTTTCCCCATTAAAAATTCGGATTTATTTGGTTTAGGCTTTGTTTGGCTTGAATTTTTGCAGTCTCTATAGAGAGAATATCTGCTGCTGAGGCCGTGAAACTCATCACACATCAAACACAAATCAGCTCTTACTGAGTAATTCCAGCTGGACCTGAACCCAGCACTAACTAAGGAAAGGCTCTGATCCCTCCCAGCTCTGCCACCCATCCCTTACCCCAGGGACTGGTTTTCCATGGATTTTCCATGGGGATTTGGAGGATGGAAGTGTTGGTAGAGCAAGCAGTGAGCACTGAGCCAGCACCAGGACTGGCTCCTGCACTGACCAGGGAAGACATCCTAAGCCAGGCTCTCAGAAAATCATGATATTCCTCAGCACTAAATACAAACTGCACCAAACCCACGGAACCAGCAGCACTTTTAACCCAATATTCCCATTAACTCTCCCCACACCCTGCTCTGTGCCACTGGGGTGAGCACTGTGCACTGGGGATTCCCACATCCTTGGAATCACCTAAAATGTCCCTCTTATTCCCCAGCCAACCTAAAAACAGACTCCTATTAACCATTATTATTATTATTGCAGCCTGAACCTAAAATCATCTTTCCTGCACCCCATCCCCTCCCAGTTTAATTCATCCCAATGCAATGGATGCTCCCAGCACTGTTTTGGAATTTAAGTGACTCCTTGGCAGCCATGGATTTCAGCCTGTCAGAAATCCCGATTATTTATTTCACTCCAGACCCTCACAGTTTAGTTGGAGCTGGTGAAGGTAACCAATATTTCCTCGGAGTGTTTCGATGTCTTCACTGCTCCTTGCACACATTCCCATAAAGCAGATTGCAGCAGCTGAGGATTTTCTAATGGAAGCCTTGCAAAACATTCAAACCCATTAAAAAGATCACAGCCAAAAGGAACCACTTTATTTAAGTCTTGGAAGAGAAAGAGAGGCTGCAAATGCTCAAAGCACAAAGTGTCTCTGTCTGGGGTCGGGCACAGACCCAAGAGCAGGCAGAACTCCTGGATCAGCACAAGTTGCCCTAAAACCACGAACCCAGCACCAATTTAGCTGGAGATAAAATGGAAACCTTTTCAACCAGGTGATTCTTCCACATCCTACTGTCAATAAAGTAAAATAAGTGGCTTAATATAGGTGGGGACTTTCCCAGCTGGGTGCTGGGCTCGGCTGCATTTCCATTGTATCATCAATGGTGTCTAAAGCACAGAAAGAACAATAAAAACCAATCACTCACCTGCAGCCCTGGTTCCAGCCCTTCCTCAGCACGAGGAGGATCCGGGGGGTTCTGGACATGGCAGGTCCCTGCACGTCTCTGGCACGCAGGTAAGGATTAGGGTTTGTCTCAGGAAAGACTCAGATTCGGAAATCCTACACCCCAGTGAAACCCTAGCTAGCCTGGCTGCCCTTGGATTTAAAGGAAACACGGGGAGGAACTGCAAACAGGGCTGTGGTGCAACTCCACAGGGGGGGAATGACAGCCCCAAACCACCCCCAAGGGAGGGGCTGCACCCCTCAGAGCCCAAATCCCAGGCTGAATCCCCCAGTGATCCCCTCAGTGCCAGGGAACAGATTTATCCCACTGCTGCTCCACGGGCAGGACACCCATGGGGGGAGGGAGTCCCCTTGGCACTGAGGGTTTTCCCCTGGCAGTAATGCCTGTTTTATAAAGCAAAATTTACATTTTAAGGCCAAATGGCACCCAAGTGTCCAGCAGCTCTTACCTGCCCAGGTGTGGGCTGTACTCCAGGCTCTGGGTCTCACCAAGGAATGTACTTGCCTCAACAGGGGCTGCATGGATTTGGGATTGGGTTCTGGCCTCAGCCTCCTCCCTGTGCAATGCCTTAGGGCCATGAGGCCAAGATTTTGGGGACTGGTTGACATGAGACCCGTCTGTGTCTCAAGGAGGCCCTGAGAGCTTTTCAGGGGATTTCCAGGAGACACTGAGCCCCTCACACTGTGGGGAATAGGAAAAGGGGCCCCACATTCAGCTCTGAGCCCCCCACACTGTGGGGAGCAGGAAAAGGGGCCCCACATTCAGCTCTGAGCCCCCCACACTGTGGGGAGCAGGAAAAGGGGCCCCACATTCAGCTCTGAGCCCCAGGCAGTGCTGGGGAAGAGGTGAAAAAACCCCAAGGATGCAGAAGGATCTTCCCATAAGCCAGGATTCCCTGAGCACCGAGAATGAGCTGGAGGAGATTTTGGCTGCTCTGGTGGCTCCTTCCAAGCCTGTGGTGTGGTGTTCTGGCCAGCTTTATCCCAAGAACACACAGAATGTGTTAAATCCATCTTCTTCTGGGGGAAGAGGACAGGAGGGAGGTACAGGCTGGAGGCTGCAGCATGGCCAGGAGTTTGCAGAGCAGCGTGGATGGGTCTGCCCACCTCTCCTCTGCACACTGAGCTGAACACTTTGGTGCTCAGTACCACACCCAATCCCACAGAAATGCCAGGCAGCAGTGCTGGAGGGAAGGTCCATGGCTTGGCCACTTGGCTTTACCCCAGCTCAGGAGGAAGCCCCAGAGTCCAAGCCCATCCTTCCAGCACCAGCCAGGGCTGTGCAAGCCCAGCACCCTCAGAGGTGGCTCTGCCGTGGGTAATTCCCAGAGGTTCCTGTTACACCGCAGCCATGGGAATCTCATTAATTACTCGTTCTGCTGAATGGCCTTAACGAAGGCCCAGGACACATCAAGAATCATGTTCACATGGCAAAGTGGCACAGCAACAGCCCCGGAGGGTGATGCTCCACAGAAAGGCCTGAAGTTGTTACAAGGACGTCAGGAGACTTGATACAAAGGGCTGGCTTATGAATAGCTAATGAGGGAATAAATTATGCACCCACTCGGCTGGATTGGGTTTCTCCCTCCTCCCTGCACCCTGACATCCCCATCACCCCCCTGCTCTCTGCTTTCTGTCCCACTTGGTTCTTTCTTCTCCCTATTTTTGTACTTGGCAGGATTTTTGATGTGTTTACCCATCCCCAAAAGCTTCAAAGCCGAGTCCAGCCTGTCCTAGGGTGATGCCAGAGCAGGACAGGGCATCGCCCTGAGCCCTCTCTGGGGAGGGCTGGACGCTTTCCCCATCACAGCAGGGCTTCTCCCGCTCCCACAGACCCCTTGACACCCTGGAAACCTGAAAGAGAAGCTCCGGGCAGCAGAACAAAAGCCTCCCAGCGTGGTTTTCTGCAGGATGCGCCGTGCCCTGCCTGCCATCTGCCCGAGCTGCCCGCGGCCGGGGCGGCGCAGCGCCAGCAGCTCCGGGCGGGCCACGCTCCAGCGGGTCCCCGGAGAGGGACGGGGAGAGCCGGGACAGGGCATGGACTGGGACAAAAGGGAGAGTTCTCCGTGTGCTGGGACTTCGGGTTGCCAACACCTCCGAAGTGCGGGCCAGGAGAAGGCAAAGCTGAGATTAACTCGGTGAAAGGAGGTTCGGGGATGTCCCCGCTCCCTGTCCTGCCCTGTGGGTGCATTTCCAGCCGGGATAACGCAGCAGCTGCTGGCGCTGCTGGCGAGCTGGGGCTGCCACCCGCTCCTATTTCAGCTGGGACAGCGATTCCCCTCTGGACTTGCCGACCCCCGCTTCCCTCCCGGAGCCAGCGCGGTCCTTCCCGGCAGATGCTCCGTCCTGAGCTGGAAATCGCGGCCGGGAGCGCTGGTGCGGAGTGCCAGGGGGAGCCAAAGGCTGTGTGAGAGTATTTAGTTCAATTCTGTGCCCCGGGGCTGCCGCAGGAGCTCGGAGAGCTCGGAGTGCTCACACGGTTCGGGAACTCTTCCCCTCCTGCTTGGAGTCGGGGATTTCTGGCAGGTCCGAGGCACAGCCACGTCCCCAAAACACCGAGGAGGTGAAAGGATTTAGGAGCAGCATCCCAGCCCCTGGCCCGGCTCTTTGACCGGATGGTCCCCGTGCCCCTCTCCGCAGCACTCCCCCGTCTCTAATCTCTCGTGATCACTTTCTCTGCCCGCTCTGATGTCACGGGCCGGGCTATGCTATCCCTGTGCCCGGCTGGGCTTGGGCAACGTGATCGCCACCCCCTGATCAGACTGGCTGCGAGCACCGTCACCGATGCCCCGGACCCCGCACTGACCCCGCTGCAGCTCCAGCTTCTGGGGATGAGCCCGACTCTGCTGCTCCAGGCTCTTTTTCCATGCCCGTCACCTTCTGGGCGGGTTTGGATAACCCCGAGCCGCGTCACAGCAGCTCCTGGTCACCAAAATCGGGCTATTCTGTATCAGTAATAGGAAACTCCCAGCACCTCTGACCAGAGCTCGTGTGTGCTCCTCCCCTGCTCGCTCCCTGGGGAGAGCAGCTCCCACCCCACATCCAGCGGGGACGACACCACAGCTCCAGCTCCAGCCTTAATTTCATCCCCACAACAGCCTCCTCCATAGGGAGGGGTGGGGGGTGTTGCTTGTCCATTTTTTTATCAGCCAAGCATGCAGAATCACAAAATAATTTAGGTTGGAAGGGACCTTAAAGCCCATCTCCAATCCCCTTCCATGGCAGGGACACCTTCAACTATCCCAGGCTGCTCCAAGCCCTGTCCAGCCTGGCCTTGGACACTGCCAGGGATGGGGCAGCAATGAAAATGGAAATGGTTTCTTTTCAGACAATCAGGGCAGCAAAAATCACAGATGGAAAATAAACGCTGGAGCAAGGTGATAATTAAATTCTTTCCCTCTGGTGCCCCTGAAAGTCAGGGAAAGATGGAGGAGCAAGGAGGAAAATGGGAAATCGGGATCTCTGCTGTGTCCTTTCCTGTCCCTGCACGTGCTGGGGTCAGGCAGGAGGAAGGTGAGGAGGAGGCTCTGGAATCAGCACCACCAGAGGGGAAAATTCCCTCCTGTGAGGTGCAGGATACGAGACTGAGCCAACATCCATCCCGAGTGGATATTCCTGCTCTGTGGAGTCAGCAGGGCATCACTTCATCCTCACAAAACCCTGTCCAAAGGGGGTTATAGGGGGGGAAACTGAGGCACGAGAGGGATGAGCTGCCAAAACCCCCTCCCATGGGGCAAGGGAGGAGCAGCTTTGCTCCCTTTGCTCCTCTTCTCATCCCCAGCCTGAGGGAGCAGCTCTGCCTGCTCAGGGTTCTCCAGCTGAATCTCCAAATCAGGGCCCTGCAGCAGCTGAAGCCTGGTAACATCCCAAAGTGTTTGCTGGTGGCTCCAAAGCAGCAGCTTCTGTCTGCTCTGTGCTCACTGGGTCTTGTTGGACACGGGTGACTCTGAAAAAATGACCAAGAAAATTAAAGTTACTGTCAGTAATCTTAAATTCACCTTGCAGGGGAATTTGTGCCCCTCCTGGAGAAGATTTAGTGGAGCGTAAACTAAGAAAAGATCACAAAATAGGAGCAGGAATTAAATCCAACAGTGCCGCTGTCTGGGGGATGGGAATACAGCAGCTCCATCAGGAGTGTTTGCACAGCACAAGAATGATTTAAACTCAGCTTAAATCTGGGGACAGCCCAAGGAACACTCCCAGCCCCAAGCCCAGCCCTGCTGAGGGACTGGGGCCTCCCCTCCCCACCCTCGGCAGGGGCCAGGGATGGAACACGGGAAATGTGCCCCAAAAAATGTTCCTGAGATCTCGGCTGTGATATCACAGCTCCAGCCAGAAGAGGACAGTGGTGCCTGTGTTTTATTTAGGGCTGCACCACCAGGGATTGAAAGGCTCCAGTTCACTCTTGGCTGTTCAAATCCCCCTGTCCAACACACAGCCGGGCTCCAGGGGGGTCCAGGCTATTCCCAGTGACAAAATCCATCCAGCTGCAAGGCAGAGGGGACATCAGCTGCAGCAGGGCTGGCTCTGACTGCTGGGGGGGGGGAGCAGGGAGACATTACAACAAAGATGAAAATAGAAAATTCATCCTTTTTGGGAAAAATTTCACCTCAGATAAATTAGGAGTTACTGGGCTGTTTGGAAAAGTGAGGAGGGAGCTGCTGCAGCTGTGCCATCACTCTCTAGAGAAGAGATAAATAACATGCATGGGCAGAAACATCCCCTGCTGCACACAGGCAGACAAAATAGACTGGAAACACCTACATATCAATGGGAATTTAAATATGACACTTACATGCATGTTGATATGTAGATAAATATCACATAACTGCACAGGAACAGGTATTCAAGCTGTTCTCTGCATCTCAGCATATTTTCCTAACCCCAAAGGAAGAGCTGCCCGTGGCAAAGGGGCTGGCACAGGCTGCAGGGGTAATTTCTTGCTTGGAGTAAAAAAAAAAAATGAGGATTAAAGAGAAAGCAGAGCTGGAAACCTGCCAGCCCCCACCCATGCACCAGGGTGCTGCTGCTGCTGCTCCTGCTCTGGGAGGGAAAGCAAGGGTGGGAACACAGGGAGAGACCAAAAATCACCACATTTGGGGACCTAGGACCAAAATGTCCCAGGGACTTGGCACCAGCTCTCAGGTGCTGCAAGAAGACACTGATTCACAGCTCTTTATATGCAGGGCTCCACAGCACAGGCCCCAGGGCCACATTGCCAAAGATGTGCCATGGAAAAGGTCTGGAGATAGCATCCCTGATTGCCCAGAGATCCCATCCCTGTTCTCCTCCCTGGGGGCTCCAGGCTCTGTTGGCACCCCCTGGAGAGCTGAACCTGGGGAGCCTCCAGAAGCAATTCCCAAGTGGGAAATGGTTCCCTGAGCAATAATCCTACCTGGTTTAGGCAGAAACATTCATTTTTTATTCCCCCATTTTCATCCTTTTCAACCCTGCCCCAATGTCAGTCCGTGACCTTTCCAACTCTGCACCTACCACCATCCCTGCCAGCTCCCGGGGGCTTCTTGGGAAAGACTTTTAAGCAGAATATTAAAACTATTCCCCCATTAAATGCCAACTGGGACAAATTGCTGAAATTTGGGAAGTCAGAGGTTGACCTGGAGGGGCCACAGGGGGGATCCCCTTGAAGTCCCACATCAAACAGAGCTGCCTCTGGTTTGGACACAGGGACAACTCTTGGCTCAGGTTCCCCCCATCCTTGCTGGAATGAAAAGTCAAAATAAGATTTTTTTTTTTGAGTCAGCAATGACTAATTCTCCTCTAGGAGCAAGGAAATAATTACGGTGTTTCCCAAGGAAGGGCTAGCCAGCCTTTCATTGAGAGCCTGGGCAAACCCTCAGAGCAGCCTTTGGAATTTCTCTCCTCCTCCAATGAGCTCCTGACACCTCATTTCTCCATCTGCTGAGAAGGAATGATCCCTCTCTGGGATATCTCCGTGGGATTAACTACGCAGAATCACTCCACCT
>VXBI01003154.1:0-94626 GCA_013397375.1 Toxostoma redivivum
CTTGCCTTTCCTTAGCAAATGCCAGTCTCTCAAACTGAGACACAAACCTGTAAGCACCTGTAGCCTCCAACTTGCCCTGCCTTACCCCCTTCCCATTTGTTTCAGAACATATCGATGTGTAACACAACCCAGTTATTTGATCCATTATTACTACAGTATCAGATCAAGATATAAATATTTGTAAGCGAAAAGAAGAGCCAGTGGTGAAGATAAGGTAGAATAACATCTGTTCCCAAACTGCCCCACATGAAATAAATCCTCAGAACATTTTTGAGAGGTAGGTAGTACAGCATTTTTAACTTGCTTGCTGCTTGTCTAGAGAACACTCCTCAGCGTATGAATATAAGATAAGAGCTGGAGTTCTTGATAAATTTTGCTACATATTTTTGAGAAAGGAAACTAAAAAGGAACTTTGTTCATATTTAATATATTATGGGGAGATATTAAATACTTTATGAAAAATGTCTCTAGCACAGAGCTTTACTTTCTGAGTCACAAACCAGAGCAGATACATACTGAATGCCATTTCCCAATTTTGAACTGTCTTTGTTGATTTCTTTTTCAAGTCCTGCCAGATTGTGGTGTGAACAGGCACAAGCACAAAATTAATTTCTTTTGCCTTTCAATGCCTGGAAGTGATGTTTTCACTCTATGAATGAACAAGATGATGTTTTGGGTTAGTGAAAGTAAGAGGACCCAAGACATGAGGTCTGTGTGTATCTTCACCAGCTTTGCGGGTAACTGGTGGGCAACAGAGAGATGCCACAAAGCAGCACCATAATAACCTGCATCTACATTAACATGTTGCTGTTGAAAAAGCCTCACACTTATATATCTGACCTGTACTAAGAGAAGAGAAAGTAGAAGACTAGAGATTTACATAGGATCATTAAAATTTTAGGTTAAGCCTTACTGTGAATTACAGTTTAGAATTGGAAGATGGGACTAGAAAATGAGAATAAACAGATCTCCATAAATCAGAAAATTAATCAAAGAGGGGTTTTGGCACATTGTCAATTGCTGTATCTTCTGATTTATTTAAAACAGTAAGTTTAGAATTTCTTGAGGAAAGCAAAAACATAGCTCCAAAATACACGCAAGATTTGAAAAAAAATCTCATCCAAACAACACATCAATCCACAAACAATGTAAGTTGCTGGTATAGAGATCTGGGCTTTATTGTACTGGGTCCTTTAAAAAAAATGCTACTCTAAAAAAAAGTTTCAGTTTCTAAATTAAGACAACATATAAGTAGCGCAACAAAATGAAAGAGGGGTTTATCAAAGATGCCTCTGTATTCTTGTCGTCCATATAATTCTGTACTAGGTACCCACAACTTAATAAACAAGATGAAAGAAACCAACTTTAAATGTTACTTTACGAAACTAAAGCAGCAATAAAAAATCACATACCTGTAACGAGTAGACTCTGTTAGTATGCCCTTGCAGTGTGTGCAGACAGGTCTCTGTCTCTGGATCCCACACTTTGACCATAAAATCATATGCACCACTTACAACCCTTCTGCCATCATATTGAACGCACCGAACTGCAGCAACGTGGCCCATCAGAACATGTAAACACTGGCCCGTCTCTATGTCCCAGACTCGCAGCGTAGCATCTCGAGACCCACTGACCACCCTGCAGCAATGAGAAAACCCCTCCTGTACTTAGCATTGGACATAAAGTACTACAACAATCACGCTTGGCTACAAGTGGGTTCTGAATTTTAATTTTTGACTTTTGATAGAGTTGGTGCACCAGTCATCAAAGTTCTGGTGTGACATTTTAACAGAGTCTCAAATGACTGGAGTGTTCTTTTTCCTTGCTCTACTCTACTCAGGATCTGTCTATTTGATATAATTAGCAATCAGTATTTAAAAAGGCACTTCATTCCTGAACAGCAAAACAATGCCATGAGAAATTCGGTTGTATCTACCTATGAAAACTTATGAACATGGTGAGCTCAAGCTGGTGCTACAGGCATTCTGTTTTAATAACTAAGTTGACTAATTATAACGAATAAACAAAGATCTTTAGAAATTTCACTTTTAGTAGAGTAACAGTTATTCTGCTTGATTTTTTTTTCAGTTTATACTTCTATGAGGTTTTTTAGGCAATAACAGAAATGAGATGGAATGAGCGTTAATGGAATTGATATAGAAAAACCCCATCATTCTTCAAAAAAAAAGATATGCAAACAACAATCTCTCTGTCAACAGCTCCATACCACAGCCAAGTAACTGAGCTATGCCAATGTTTGTTGAATCAAGACATGGTTTACTGTTGCAAATATTGTGTTATAATCAGTTAAAATTTAAATAAAATACTGCAGTGACAATACTTAGAAAGTTATTTGGTAAAGAGTAAAAGCTCGTAGCATTGACAAAAGAAGGTATTATTCAGTGTGGGAGAGTGGATTATGGCATAACAAAGAATTAGCTCTGAAATAACACAGACTGTGAATTTTTTAAGTACATGACTCAATTTTCAGTTCTTCATTTAGTATTCTTATGCTTCTGCTCCTATTAATCATCTCCTCCCTTGTGTTGATTTATGTTTTGCCTGGCTCATGTTTCACTCAGTGCTGGATGAGGTCCCCAAGCCTCAGAACTTTCTGTGAGAACAACTGTATTAATGCCAGGCCAGGTGGCAGCTGTAGCTCTGCACAAAGCTCTCACCTTTTCTCATGGAGATGCATGCAGCGCACGGTAGAGGTGTGTCCATACAAGGTGTGGATGCATTCACCAGTCTCAGCATTCCAGACTTTCAACGTTCTGTCTGTAGAGCCACTGATGATGATATTGTCCCTCATCTGTGATGACCACACTCCGCCTGTGTGCCCAACCAGTGTTCTCAAACACTGAAAAGAAACGTTTTCCTTAGTTACACTTTTAACACAGAAGAATGGAAACTTTAAGAAAAAGCAGTCTTGGAGGTAAGAGTTGGTTCTCATAGCAAGAGCCAGAAGACCCCTGGAGACTTTTTTCTGATTGAACAAAAATTTTCCCCTTTTAAAAAACACTCATCAAATTTCTCTCTCGGTTGTTGATACTTCAACTATAAGGAATTTTTCTTGCAATCTTTTACTTTCCAAATTTCTCAATACAAGGACATGTTTTGCAGCCTTGAGTAATTTTCCTGGCATTTTTCTGAGTCACTGTAGGATTTTCAATTGCTTTTTGAAGTGTGTTAGAAGTGGAGACCACACACACTTGATAGTTTTACCACCAATCTATAAACCATATATTTTTGTTGTATTTTTCTGTTTGTTTATTCAAGAAACACCGCACACAGCTACAGCATCACTCCTGCAAAACCATGTTTCAGACCTTTTTCAGACTTTACTGTTGCCCAGGAGAGAATCCCACACTACACAAACACAGCCTCCTTTCTCTGATCCCAAATGTGTGACATGATTTCTCACTATGTACAGACAGTGTTTGCTCTCACCTTCTTCTATAATACCCCTGTTGGCTTGGAACAATGGCTTGTCTCTGTCTCCCAGTTTGTTTTCCCTACAAGTAATGACTACATATGCTTTCCCACCAGGCAGCAATAAATGGTAATTAGCACAGACAAGGAAAGATCCTTGCAAGACTCCTTTAGAAAGATACTCTGTGAAGATTCTGCATTTACTTTAACAACATGGTCTCTATAATTACCCATTTTCTAACCCATTTAAATATGTGCCATGTTGATTTTTGCATTATTCTATTTTCTTCAGTTCTGTCATGGGGATAGAGTCTTTCAGTGCACACAGCCATCTAGTTCTGCACTATTATTTTTATCACTCAAACCTGTAACTGCACGAGAAAAGAGGTCAAGGCAGTTTGAAGATCTCTTTTTCTGTAATCTAATGCTAAGTGGCATTAATTGCCATGGCCTTCCTTTAACTGTTAGTTGACTCCTCTTGACACAGTCCAATATTATTTATCTGAGATAGTGTATCTGAAATACCCAGCCTTTCGGTTTACTCTATTTAAACATTGATGCATTTTGGCTTTCTAACTGTCCTGTCCTGGATCTTCTCCTGTGATTATACTTCTTGAAAATGCACTAATTTTAAGCCAAATATTACTTTAGAAAAAAAATCAAATACAGATTATCTGGATCAACTCTAATAAAGAAAAAACATAACTTTGGTAGTTAGAAGGAGTTTCTGCTGAAATGTTCTATTATCACTGCATGCTGTACTTCCATCACATGAATTTTCTTCCAAAGTATTTTTTCTGCATTAGTAACACTATAGTAATTTCTGTTGATAATATCCTATTCTTTCTAGCATCCTTGAAAATGGTTAGCTTTTTGTTGTACATAGGTTTCCTGTTCCTTAAAAATTTTTAACTGGTCTTCTGCAATTAGTGGCTCCTGGCTTAATTCACTGCTATCAAATCCATCTTTTTCAGTTCATAGCTGATGTTCATTTCTACAGTTCTCTTTTTTTCTTATTTCATCCAATGTGCTCATATTTTAAGAAATCATCCTGTTAAAGCAGTAAGAACACAGAATCCTTATTTTGGGCTTTACATCTGTCAAGGGAATTATTTTGTCATGTTCATTTGCACAAACCAACCTTTAGGGTTTCTTCATTTTATTAATTCTTCAGCATCAGTAAGCATGAGGGCTGATACAGCAGGCTTCTGTCTTTCAGACACAATTTCTGGCTCTCTTAAAGGTTTGGGGTAAATGGCCACACTAGGTTTTGCAATTACTTTCAAAAAATTACTGAACAGTAATTAAGTCATGCCACTGTGCTTAATTTGATATATTTAAGGAATGTTTTGCTTTTGGGAGTGTGGTATGTACAAGGAAAGTATTTTTCATTTGTGTTTAGGTTGCCCTCTTGAATTAAAATAGATGCAAATTTCATTATGGAATCCTTCATTAGACAGTTTGTTGTAGAGAAGCCAATAGCAGCAGGGTAAGGCTGCCTATGGCTCTCAATTTTATTCTTACCCACAGTAGGATTAACAATCCCTTCAAGGATCTTCTGGACATGAAATGACAAATGCTGAATACATTCAGCTTCCACATTATGAAGTAGATACCTTTTACATCTTAAACATGTTATCTATACCATTAAAACCAAGCTACGTGCACACAAGACCAGTCTAAAAGGAAAAAGTATTGTTCCACCAAGGCCTTTTCTACATCCTTGGTCGATCAGTCACCTCAAAAAAAACCAACCTGTGGGCTGAGTAGCTGTGATCTTCTAATACGACTGAAATGCTCAGTACTGTCTTTTTGATTGCACATATTGTTTTGCTCCTCTAAGCCAGAATTAAATCATTGAAGCTTATTAAATTCCTGCCTGAGTTAGATCTAATTTAACAGGAAATATTTAAATCCAAAGCAAGGTAATTTTTTTTGTGGCTCAGCAGTATAGTAGGTTGGAAAAAAAACCAAACTCTCTATTTGAAATCTGAGCCAGTAAAATGAACGCTTCATTGCAAAAACTTGAAAACAAGTGAAAGAATGCTAGAAGATAAGTGAGAAAATGAGACCTGGAGGGGTAAATGTGGCCTAAGTTAAGCTTTAAGATAGATAATGTTTCTGTCCAAATTCTTTAAAATGCATGTCACAAATGACTCCACAAGAATAGCAGAATTGCCAAGAGAACAAGGATATATGCCAGTGGTAACATGAGTAGCATTGCAATTTCACATCAAGGTGACTTTTTTGAACTGAAGGAGTTTCTGTGTGGGAAAAGGCAACCGGTACACTGTTTATCTGGTACATTGTCTGATTCCTGCCCCAGAGGCATCAAAGGCCACCCTGCAGTGCAGTCTGATGGCACAGCAGCATTTTTGCTGTGCCACTGCTCTACATGGGGCTCATTTCCCAAGGAATCCAACAGAGTAGCCACCTTACCTTGCCTGTCACTGCTGACCACACTTTGAGTGTGTTGTCGTCAGAGCCGCTCACGATTCGGTTCCCACAGAACTGCAGGCATGTGATCACATGGTCATCATGGCCCTTGAGCACCTGGCAATCAAGAACACAAAAGCAACAGTCACAACTAAATTCAGGAGATTAGAGAGAAGTAGGAGAAACAAAGTGCTCTTCTGATTCATAAATTACAAAATGCTAGAGTTGCTTCAGTAATAATAAGGCCCCTTAATCCTGTGTGTCAAGTCTAATTTACCGCCAGCTGGGACCAAAGAAGGTGTTTCCCTCCTTCCATGGAGTGATGCTGCATTGCTTAGCAGGCACACTGCAGTTACTGCAAGCCTTCTAAAAGTACCAGGTAAAATCACTAACAAAAGTGGGCTGAATTAGTAACTGGACACTGCTCTATTCCTCTGCAGTTATTCAATCTCTTTATTTTTCAGTTGAGTTACTGTTACATTTTGTTTCAATCTTGAATAAAAAGTATGGGCAGATTATTCACTGAGTATTTTGCATGTCACTGGTCAAGGCTGACTACATCTATTTTTTTCCCTTACCAGCCAAGCATTGTATTGTGTTAAATGCCAGGCAGCACTGAAGTCAAAAACTAGAAAACTATCAACTCAAATAAATGCAAACAAAAGCAACAATTTCATGTGTTGGGAATGTGGACTGGAATGTTGCTTTATAGAGGTGGGATTTTCAATGCTTGATTTTGGAAAAACTGTAATTCTGTATATCTTATTGCAATGCAGCAAAAAACCCCGAAATTCTTAGTAGAATACACCGGATGAATAATTTTTTTGTTTTGATATCCAAACATTTTTCAAGATGTTCATTTAAATGAAATGGCATTTGGATAATGCCAGAGGCTGTAATTTTAACAATAATTCCAATAATTGATGTGGCATATCAAGGCAAAAAGTACAGAACTGTTGCCAGAGATGTACATAAGTCACGGCCAAATATAGCAGGATATAGCCAAAGGTTTTCCATGGGAATTCTTTTGTTCCTCTTTTATTTTATTATTTTTAATTAAGAAAACAGGTAAATTGCCTTAAAACCTTAAAAAGCCACAAATGTGGGTTTTCTTCACATTTCTGGCTGCTTGTTCATTATCAAGTTTGATTAGAGAGTTGCTATTTTATTTACAAAAGGTTTGAAATACTGAAGATATTCCATATCTTCATATTGGAAAGGATGTAATGATAAATATCAATGTCACTAAAATAATTTTAGCATTTAGAAAACCCCACAAAAATCTTAACACAGAATGAAGTTATTGTCTTGTGCTGCTCAATTTAGAAGAATATATTTAAAAATTAAGCATGAAGTGATCACAGAACAGTTGTGGAGTATTTTTATGTTGCAACATGACCCAGCTCTAGCAATACATACATATATACATACGTGCCTGTATGTTTAAATATAAGTATTTCCAATCAAGTTTCCATGATTACCTGTCTCAAAGAGACTGATATATTTATAAGAATTCACAAAATTTTACAGAAATTCTTAGCAGTGCAGTGAAAGGATTCTGCAGTACGAAGCATAACACATTACCAAAATATGGTTAGAATATAATTTAAAGCCAGGGTAAGCTAAAACACAAATTATTCTTTTTTGTAGCAATTCACTGCTTTTTGTGCATGGATAGTCTTGTTTGTTGAAAGGAAAGAACACGAGTCATGAGCTGACACTGCTTTATTCATGGCCCCATGCCCAGAGCTCAGAACCTCACCTTGGGCGATTTCAGTTCTCCTCGCCGCCAGTTGGTATCAATCCTGTGCTGTCTTATGTAGGCGCTTTTCCACGGACTGTGTATAAAGCCTGGTTTTATTACTTTCCTCCTCTTGATATGTAATGGTTCATCAATCCCTAAAATGGAATTTAAAAAAGGGGGGTGAGGGGAAGAGATGAGGCCACCCCACAGGAAACACCTTCCCTCCCAAACCTTTACTGTGACCCCTGACATTAAAATATGGCAGAAATGTAACAACCTCCTGCAGGCCAACATTTGTGTGTCAGTGACACCACCCAGCTCTTCAGAGATTTATACGCTGTCTGTCCTTGTCAGTTCAGCAAAATCATTATCATAATCACGACTGAAAATGCTATAATTTATCATTCCCTGCTGGCAACTTCCTAGTTTGGGTTTGGATCCCCCTTTCCAAGGTAATGCAGCAGAATATTGCCTTTTACAAGTGGGTATTGTCCAAAAATCTCCTTAACAACTTATATGCTTATTCTGGAACAGTTCAAGAAGCCAACCTTTCTGTTTGTGGTTCTCCACTCTGGTCACCCATCTTCATTACTTTTAAGTTCACTGTGACTCCTGGTATTAGTGAGCTTTTAATTTCCTTCTTGATCAGAAAGGCTGAGTGCTTTTCACATTGTCCTGTCTTGGCTGGAATTTAAGTATAGTTATGCCCTTTCTGACTTAATGCTTAAGCAGTAGTACTTTGTTTCAGCCTTGCCACTACAGATACAGCTTTTTTTTACAATTCTCTCACCCTACTCTCTTTTCTATGCAGCTCCTTTATCCACTGCATTTCATTACTGGCAGGAATCTTGTCTCTTGCCAGTATGTGGATTTCACTCTTTTGCCTTTAGCCCCATCTCTGCCTGCAATCTTGAATTAAGGGCTCCTTCATGTTACTGAGCTGCTCACTGAAGCTGAGAAAGCTGCAATACTGGCCTGCTTGCCTCTGCTCTCCTGCCTGGATGTATTTATTCTTACTTTAAGCTCACAAATGTAAGCTCACTCCCCTCTCAACCTTCTCTTTTCTCACTCTGTTCTTTTAATGCATTTTCACTGAAATTTTTAAGAGGAGAACCTTTAGAGAAGATTTAGGAGGTCAGACACCTGCCTTCCATCACAAAAGAAAAAAAATTAGTTTAGGTGCCCTCACAAATAGCCAGCTACAACTAACATTGTTATGTTTTTTTGAAGCCTCACAAGTCCTTGTCTCCATACTTGAAGGCAGTCTGGACAGGGTCCTGTGTCCAAGATGAGACTGCTCTGGATCACATGTATATGCTCCTCTATCCCCATCCTCCCCAGCCCAAACAGACTCCTTGTTCCTACAATTCTCCTTAAAAATAAAAGCTTACATTCTCCATGTGCACAAATACATGGCTACTTTCTGGGAGCCTTTTTTTGCCCATTCATATCAGTGCTGGAGCACCATATCTTCTTGAATTGGAATGAGCAGAATAATATGCATGTGGCTAATGGACTGTGTGTCCCTCTCCAAGCAAACCTTTTAGCACCTTCTCCCACTACCATGTGCCATCTCTGCCTTAATTACCATACAAATGATGTGAAATTACAGCAGTCTTTCTACCAACCACTGAAACAGTTTTTCTTCCACACTACCAACTGCCAGGCTATACTCTTATCATTTTTACACCTCAGCTGTTATTTCTTTTGGTTGCATTTTGAACAAACATAATCCTCAAAAAGCAAACCCAACTGTATTCTAAAAACATGCAACTGGTATACTTTATGAATAAGATATTCAAGCCTAAACTCTAGCACCCCATGGATTATTTCTATTTCCTGTTTTCAACAGAGATACGTACCATGTAGGTCAAAGCATAACTAGCACTAAATCTAAAGTCACACAAATTGCCTTCGTAAAACTTTAAGCTTATTATGTAAATGAACTGCACTTTTTATGATGGCAACACTTTGACCATTACATCCATCATTTTGCTCAGCCTTACCCTCCTCTTTGCATTTTTCTCTCCAGAGAAGATTATCTTCAGCCAGAATTCTCCAGTAACGACACGTCTGGGCTGCCTGCAGAAGGTCTCTGGGTTCCAGGAATGACAGCACATACAATGCCAGCTGTAAAAAATTAGAAGAAAGTGTATTTTCTGCACTGCTTTTGAAGAGAAAAGTGAAAACACTTCATTTACTATCACACATCAGGGGCTGAAATACAGAAAATTGGAACGATAAATTATTAAACAATCTCTGAAACTTAGCAGACTCCAGTTTATTCCTGTGGGCATGTGGAAATATAACAATCATCACAAGTAACTAAATCCTTACAGATCATATCACAAAATGATTCTTGCATTTGCAAGAAAATAAATGTCAGCTGAAATAATGATTACATTTTTGAAAAAATATAAGCCACATTATTTTGAATCATTAGAACAATTATTACCAAAGTAATTATGTTTATGTTATTTTAGCTAACAATTGCACCAAAAGTTATTTTGAGAGTTGAACTGAAAAGTACAGTGCTCACCACGTGAGTAAATAGGGATGTACATTGCGATGAGTAACATCACTCAGTAAGCCCAAATACAGAACAAATAAATGCTACGTTCCCCTAAGCTCAAAACCACTCTGCAGCCATAGGAAAGGCAATGTAGGTATTGCTCATTTTCTGATGAGAATTCAAACACTCCTAGATGAAGTTACAAGAAGCTTTATGGATTGGGATGCAGTAGGATCAAGAAATGTAACTTTAGTGCAGCTTGTTACCAAAACCACAGGGCAAATCCTGATGAGCACCAGAAAGTAAATAGAAAATTATCTTTTCCAAGTGACAAAACTAAAGTTTATTGGGAAAAATTCAGACCTTGTCTGACTGAGCTAAGTCATATAATGACCACAATAAAGTCCCCAAAATCTCCACGAAGCCTTAAACAGAGGCATAAAAATCACAATCCAAAACACAAGGACAGCTATCATTAAGGGTGTGATGACCAAGTACAGCTTTTCTACTCGACAGCAACAATGCAACTCCCTAATCATGGAAAATAAGTGTAACATGCAGGAAAGTCAAAGAAAAAGCACAGAGTCCCTAAAAATTCTACAGAAAGAATAATCTTGATAAACATTAATGCAGAGAACGACTAACACGCTCACACAGTGGAGTCTTTGTCAGTAATTAACAGGATGCAGAAGCTGTCAGGGAAATCAGATCACCCATTTTTACTTCTGCTTGCCATGTATTTTGTTCAGGACTTTCAATTAAATTTTTAGCTGAAGTAAGATAGATAGATAGATAGATAGATAGATAGATAGATAGATAGATAGACAGATGGATAGAAAGAAAGAAACAGAATTTGCCCTTCAAAGCAGCAGACTGAAATTTACTGAGGAAGTCATAACTGTAGGCTGCTGACCTCAGCAGATTTTTGACTTCACTTTGTGAGAAACATTTACTTTCAGTAATCTAGACAAGCCAGTGACTGAGCAGGAAATAAAAATTCAGCACATCAAAACTGTTTGCATTTTAGTTGCACACACACCTTTTTTGCAAATCATCACCTGCAGCTCATGGGGAGCACACAGGACTCCACATTAGAGGGAGGGACCTGTGCTTTAAATGATGTGTTAGATCCTGAAGACACTCTAGGCCACAAGCCTGAAGAACCTTCTTCTCTCCTTACTCAGCATTTGGGATCTGGTGTAAGGCTCTCTATTACAGGAGCAACAACTGTAGCTGTCCTTTTAGACTTTCTGTCTTCATTCCTTGGCATGTGATATTATTGAAGAAGTGTTTTTTCCTAACATACATTACATAGAACTGCACGTGACAAAACTCAAACATGACACAGACCCTCTCCATTTTTTGCTGAATGCTCCTCAGTTGACAGCAGTTTGTTTAAATATTACTTGTCCTATCTATACAGACACATACATTTGCTAAGCTGGTGTTAATTAAACCTATGAGCCAACTGATTCTAAACCAGGTTAAATATGGGTAACATTTATTTTAAACTACATTTATCTAAATAGTCATCAATGGTCAACACATAAGAAAATTTCACGTAGCAAAGATCTGACCTTTGACTGAACTGGATTTAGAGCCACTCTCTGTTGAAGTGTTGAAGTGAACCAACAACATTTCTACGGCTGATTTCAGCAAAATTCTATCTATTGGTTTCTTGACCTGACTTTCATACGCAAGTAATTTAAATAATTATTTCTAAAGTCTCAGCAAGAAAACAAGAGTATTTATTTCATATTAACTATTTGACTGCTGTTTTCTCAGGAGGACAACAAACATTTCCACGGTTATTTGGCTTTTAAGTTGCTGTCACTGCATTGCAGACAATAGTTTTGAAGCAAAGCACTCCTGTCCACATCATCTTCCTGTTCTGGTTCAGTAATAAAATCAGTGCATTGCATCCAACAGCACTGGAGATAACCACAGATGTTAATGCGGAGTGACAACCCAAGACAGCATGTTTCCATAGGATGATGGCTTGACTAAGGAAGCCTCTTCATGGAACTACTGATCCCAACTCACTCATGCCCTCACAGCTCAGAGCATCACCCCCCACTGCAGCCAGCACTCAGCAGCTGAGGACAGTCCTGCTGAGGAGATCTAGATGAGGGAATAGCAGAGCAGATGGTGGAGAGTCAACTCAATGGCTTTTTTAAACTCAGTTAATTTGGGTGACAGTGACTCGGGGTTAGGAAGTAAAAATTATACAAGCCAACTTCACTGGTAAAGTCAGCCTGTCATGAAGCTACACATTAGAATATACTGGTTTCAAGAGACAGGAAACCCACTAGAAGTAAACAAATATTAGTAGTTTACAGGAGAGTGAAGAAACCTAAGTGAGGAAGTTTTACTGCTAAGTATTGTATTTTTTCTGTGAAGAAATTGTGAAAACTGAAATTATAACATGATCTTTACTTACAGTGAAACTCAATCACTGGTTGTACTTCAATGAGTATTGCCACAAAATCATGCAAAGAAAACCGATCTCTGAGTTGCTGTTATCAATTCTCTGTTAGATTTCCAGACTGAATAGAGGCAGAAGTGGTCAAGTATCTTCTGTCTCTTCAAAATCTTGTTGCCTTCCTCTGCCTCTGATGCTTTGGGCAGCATCTCTGGAAACATGGCAACCATGCAGAGGTGCTGCTAAATTCTTCTACTCCCCCAGTGTCCTTTCCACTCCCTGAGAAGTCTGCTGCAGGAATTACTTCTCTAAATACTAATCTCATGTCCTGTGTACTAAGTTAATACTTGCTGCATAAATTGATTCCAAACCTTAAAAATGCCAGCCAGCAAGGGAAGGCTGTGACACTTCCAGACTTTTGAAGATATGACAGAAAGAAGCGTTCTGTATATGCAAGTATTCAAAAATAGGATACATGCCAGAAAAGAGTGTCAAAGAACAGAGACATGAAAGTTTTCAGGTAATAAAACCACGTCAAACATAGTTACCAAATACAAACACCAGAACACTTGCTTTTGCAAAGCAAAGTGTTAGGAACTGAGACTTAACTTCCGAAAATCAATCAAGATGAGAAGTACTATTTATAAGCCAACTAAAATACATTTATTCAATAACTGCAGCAAACTGGGTTTATAACCTTGCATATCCACCCTCTTGTTCTAGTAGTGATGACATCACAAATTATTTTTGTGTGGACAGCATTTAGTTACACACACCGAAATCTAAATCTCAGTTTCTCTTTAACTGGATACAACATGATCTGATTTTCAGTGAAGGATTTACTACAAAGTATCTGCTTAATTACTCTTTGGCTTCATCCTTAGTAAGAAGTGCTTTTCTGTGTTTATTTTTGGTTTACTTGGTAGAGATTTTAGGTTTCTGTTTGTCTAAAATAAATTAAAAAATAACATTAACAAACACCACTTACAGCATTAAAAATAATGCTTACATTCACAGAATAATGTGCAGAAAGGTCTTACATCCAGAGGAAATCGTTGTGTGTGTGTGCACTAACAGAATTGGTTCCCAAAAAAAGCACAACTGGACCAATTAAGATACAGAGATATTTTTAAAGTTATTGGGATTTTGTTTAAGGGGTCATCTGTATTTCCAAGTATTTAAATGCTATCCAGAGATTGAGATATGTCAACCTGAAATTACAGTAACCATGTTATGGCAGTGTTCCAAACTGAGAACCTCTAATATGAGTTTACATCACTATGTTGACAAAATTAGCACAGAACTTTTCTAAAGATGACAGCTAACGCACTTCATAATCCAACATTATCTGTAATTCTCACCTCTTTTGGGAGCAAGGAAATGAAGTCTCTTTGAAACTGGGGCTCTATCACTTGCATCATGTGTTTTACTTGTGTTGGTTCACAACTATCAATGAGTTCATCTAAAGCAAGTAACTTCTCTGGTCCGCTCCAGCTCTGCAAGGGAAGAAGAAGAAAGAAACAGTGAGCTTAGTTTAATAAACTAACTGGTTTATATTAGTAAGTGCCACTGCTGTGCCAATAAGGCAAATTAAGTTTCCTCATCGAACTATATACAAACTTATAAAAAGGCAGGAGATAAATGCTCATGCTAATGATAGAAAAATGAGGAGTTAATCAACACAATATATTTAAAATTACTACACTAATTCATAAGCTAAGAAAGGATTTGTTATATGTACACATACAGATTGGCAATTAAATAGATAACAATATTTAGTAAAAATAATTGAATTAATTAAGCTTCTTTTGAAGTTGATGGAATCTATACACATGCTACAGACAACGGAGGGTTTGCAATAGAATGAACTCCTTTTCTCTATTGTGCTTTCAAGTGAGATGATAGCTTTTAACCTTCATGTTTCATCTGGTAGACCAAAATCTTGAAATAAGAGGAAAGGAAAGTAAAAAACTTTCTTGAAAAGTACATTAGCTTACTGTCTGCTTATTACTATAGTGTGTCCCTAAGTGACAATGTTGTAATTTCAGAATCCTGGCTATAAACCAGTGCATATTTTGTAAGTATCAATTCACACTTGAATAAACAGGGAATTTTGACTGGTAATTTTCTTACTCCACATTTTTACTAATGGGCACTATAAAATCTGAAGATTTTAATAAGGCACTCAATTGGGAGCATAGAAGATTAGGAACATCATTTGTAGGAAAAAAAAATAGTAACTTAATATACCCAGGATCTAAAAATCCTGTCTTAAACTCATCTATGCTCATCAAAAGCTTTCATTCCTTATGTGAAAACAATTTAAAGGAAAAAAATTTACAGGAAAAAACAAGAGCTACTGTTAGCTGATTTGGCAACAGAATTAGAACACAAATAAAGCCTTAGAGAGAAAATGAGATATCACAATTTTTGAGAGCAGATTCACATTCCTACTTTTGAATATCTTCTAGAGTGACATTTACAAGTAAATTAGCACATACAGATGATATTATAGTTACCATAACAGGCTAAGTGAAACTTTAAAAAAAGGCAGGATACCTTACAATTTAGATTTCTATATTTATCTGACATGTATTTCAGGACCTTTACTGCTCAGGTTCTAAATTTCAGTTCCCTGGATTTGACTCTGACAATTCACTCTGGTCTCAACAATACTACAATGTTTGGCGTACTGTGCAGTTTCTGCAGAACAATGAGGCAAGGGGAGAAGAAGGTGGAATTTCTGAAAGTGAATGCAAAGCAGATAAATATCCAGCTTTACTTGATGCAGAGAGGTTACTGTGTTGCATCACTTCTCCCTAATTAAAACATCAAATACTTGAAATGTCAGTAGAATTATCATTCACTCAAATGATGGCCTTGGGGACTTTCAGGTGACCCAAGTCCCTCAGAGCAGTGGAGGTGGCTCTGTTATGGAGCAAGCACTCTCTGGGACTGCTGTGGAGCAGCAGCTGCACAGCAGCTGCCTCACTGCACTGCAGCAAATATGTGCCAGGTACTGGACAGCCTACCCGAATGGAGGAGGAAGTTCCTGACCTGAGCTTTTCCACACACTGTGGGCAATGGGTAAAATGGTTTAAGCTGGCAAGAAAACATTCCCCATCCACCTGTGTGTATGCAGTGTCACCACAGGAGATGAGGGTTTTCATGTCTCATACCCAATACCTCAATATTAAAAAGAAACAAGACTGTCTCAGCCAAAGTTGAAGCAATGCTATTGTAAACACCTTTTATTATAAATTTCTTTCAACAGAAACATTTGTATCACAGAGCATTTCTCCATAAATCATGCACTGAAGAACTGTTTATTTCACCAACTTTCCAACTGCTGTTTGTTTCATTAACCCACAGCTTAGCTGCTGTTAGGTACAAACGTTTGCAGCCTTTAATCTCATCTGTCAGCTGTGTTTGAATTTAGGAGAATTTTAAAAAGAGGAAAAGTAATACTTGCGCTATTTCCTTATAATATAAATTTCCAAGGTCATTCTACTCTTAATTTATAAGCAGCTACATTTACTAAATTAGAACGACTCTACCAGAAGAGCACTGGCTGCTGGGGCAAATGTTGCTAGCAGTTACCAACATGTTATTGATTAATAATGCCACTGTATGCCATCTTAATCTGTAACTCTCTTACACTTAGTTGGTTTTTAAAACTTAATAGATCTGGATGGAAAACGGGAAAGATTCAAGAATGGGAAAGAGTTGCTAATGTCTAAAAGCAGAACTCTCTTTTATCTATCTGTCATCATTAGGGGAAGGGTACAGGCAGCTTCCTTCTTCTTAAGCAATCAACTGCTACAAAATGTTGTCTCTAGGACATTGTCCGCTCAGTCTTTCACTTAAGCAAATAAACCTCCAGCTACAGTTGGTATGAGGTCTCTGAGGGAAATGTCTGGCATAGAAAATTGTGAGGAAGCCTTGCCAGATGAACAACTGTTTGCATTAATGAAGACAACACTAGTAAATTTTGTTTCTGGGCCCCGTAGCTTGATCCTTTTGCAAGAAAACTGCATGTAGCTCATTAGGCAGGAAGGATAAGGACTAACTTTGTAGCTTTGATGAGAAACAACAGTGAACAAATGTTGCAGAAGAGAAAGAAAAAGTAACTGTGTGACAAACAGTTTGCAAAGTTTCATACCTTGTAGATGACCAGAGACTTTTGAGACAGGTAGCATCCTGACCAGACATCTTGGACTTCTACCAGGCAATTCCCTTTCAAATTGAACATTCTTGTAAAGAATATTCTTTAAAATACTTTTGCTTAATTGTCTTCCTTTGATTTCCTTGTCTTCCAAACTGAAGTTTAATTTTAATGTAAAATTAAACGAAAGCTTTTATTATGGGCAGGGATTCCCTTAGAAAAGGTAACTCCAGGATTCATTTGCATAGCCCTTGGGAAGCCCTTGGGAAGCAGGACCAACTGATACTGCTCTTTGAATGACTTCTGAATCCTAAAGAAACATACCCCCTTTTTCCTCCCATTTCCTCAGGAAGGTGTTGATTTGTCAGCCAAAGCCTTTCGGCTGTTCATACCATTTCCTCATCCTGTAAGCAGCTGCTGCAACGATGGCACTACCCAACTGAAAATTATCCCTTCTTTTCCTCCTTCATTACTCTGGGTAAATGTCTTCCCTTTCTTACAGTCAATATAAACAAAATCTTTGCTGCTTCTACAACTTTCACCTCATACCTTCTGTCTGACCTGCTTTTTTATCATAATCTCTTTCTGCATCTCTCTTCTTCCATGACCTGCGCTCTTCTACTGCTGTACCTCTCCCTTCCATGACCTGCACTCTTCTATTGCTCAGCTCTCATCTGCTACCTTCAATTTGTACAATTACAGCTTGTAGCAATTATATCCTTTTGCAATAATAAGTATATTGACAATCTATTTTAAAGAGTTAACATTAGGGTGCTGTTCTCCATTACTAAGTTTTGTTAATGGAGGTCTGTGATTACTGAGACCTGCTGAAGGGCACTTCCTGGAGCTTGCTTCTGTCCAGCTCTTAGATCAGTTATTGAAAACTTCCCATCCCCCACCTTGAGGGCATCTCAGTCTGGCTAAAAATAGCACATAAGCACAGAAAGAAACACCACCTACAGCTATAGAGCTGTACAGCAAGTAGTTTGTCACACCAGGAGGGATTCAGGAGCAGCTGGTGCTGAAGTCCCCTCATTAACCCATATCAGAGTCCCAGTCCCCAGTCTGGTCCCCTGGGCTGAACATTTGCAGCACATGTGATGTCTAGAGGAGCTGTGACCTGACATTCCTGCTAGAGGTTGGATAACATAGAGCTTCTCAGAAATTCAGTTTCTCAGAATTTCAATTCAGTTGAATTTGTATGTAACAAAACTTCCATGAGAGCCAAACCAAGGGGAAATAAGCAGAGATGGGTAGGAGATCTGCTGTAAGTCTGCAGGACTCCTCTGAAACAAACCAGTGATACAGCTAAGAGGGACAGGAAGCTGTAGTGCAGATGCTCCAGAGCTGCTTGTAGGGGTTGCACAGAAACTCCAACCCTTGACCTAGTCCCACCACAAGACACAGAGCAGAAAATGCTGCAGTGCTGCTTTATGGTACAATCTTTACTGCCTGCTTCACATAAGAGGTGGACTGCTCAGTTGTACATGTATTCATTCCTGAGCATCTTTGGAATGGAGAATGGTAAGCACTTTGAAATTAGGTGACTAAGCCAACACTTTATCTAACAAAAAGGAATGGTGCTTTTGCCAGCAAGACATGGCAAAAGCATTTTCAACACTATCTAAAATGCTGTGAAAAAAATGCTTCCAGTTGTAGGTAAAATGATAACATTCACTAGTTATTCAAAGTGATTGCCTATATTAGTGTGTACGGGACAACTTTTAAAGATCATTTTTCCATGAAAATACCATTTTAAAATAAATTACTTAAATTTAAAAAACCAACACCCTAAGTATATGAAGTAGGAAGAAGGGAGAGCTTAGTAATTTTTAAAGCAAATACCAACTCTGACTGAACTTAGCATCCAGCTGACTTCTTTTCTTAATGGCAAGCAATTTGGAGACTTAAAACTTCTTGTAAAGAAATAAATTTTGTAAAGATACACTTGGGCACTGGGTTTTAAAAGCTTGTAGACTGAATTTTAAAAAGACCTGAAGTCAAGAGCCACTGCACACCAGAAAAATAAATAGGCCTTTAAGAAATTAAGTGGTTTGAATCTAATAAAATGCCTTTCTACTCTTCTTTGAAATCCATATACAACTTTATTTTTAAAGGGAAAGTGCAACTACACAATTGTTTCTCCCTTCTGCATTATTTTTTTACTTTCAAAATAAAAGGCTTAGATCAACTATAAAACATAACAGGAAGTACATATAAAAACTCTTATAGACCATCTTAGGTTTTCTTAATATTTGCAGAGTCATCTTGATTTTATCTGAAAAGGTAACATAGGAGAAGGACTAAAGGCCAACATAGAGATGAGAGCCCTCAAAATAGCTAAGTATCACTGGTCACTGCCGGTTTCTATGCCAAAGAATAGGTCTACCTGAAACAGTACATATGTCCCCCTAACATGCCTCTAGAAACTGAGCTTTAAAATTCATTGGAAATATATTTTCAGATAAAATAAGAGAGCTATTAAGCTTGACTAGCAAGTACACAATACACGAAGAAAGTTCTCTCGTTCCTGTTTCTTTACAGGCAAAACTTTGTGTTGCAAGAATGATGCTGCATGTTCCATTTAATCTTGCCTTTTGGGCAGAGCTACCTCCCCTATGAAGGTGCTTTTATAATTTGGCTGTTTAAGACCTTTCCCTTTCATGAAATTCATGTGAAAAAAAGCACACAGAAAATGAGGAGGCAAGCAGATGTAACACTGAGATAGAGCTATGTGACTCTGAAAGCTTTTCATTCAAAAGTAAAGGACTCCCTTTTGTGAACACAATAAAAACTACCAGTGACAGACGTGAACAGTTAGGAGAGAGAGGCCTCTCTCTCTCAATAGTATGGATCAACATTTAGGCATTTAGCACTGCACCTAAGTATTCTGACAAGTTGAAATTATCTAAATATATATGTATTAAAACATGTTTTCTGCATTACACAATGTACACATTTCTCTACATAGGCAAATTTTCATGGGCTTATAGACTACTTATCCTAAGAAAACAGCCAATAGCCTTGGTCTTAGTGGCACGGGTGTCCACACCACTCTCTCGACACTTCAGCTTTTCATAATAATTTTCAAAAATATGTAGATATCACTAACTATCAATCTTACATAAAAATATGCTACATATTGTCAGTAACAAAATAGCTTTTGCTAGTACAATTTTTTTAACATTACAAAATGTTAAAATACAATGTAGTATTACATTACCATATATTTACATATGGTGTACCATTCAAATATGATTCTTAGGGGTTAAAAAGACATATTTCTGTGAAGTCTCAAAAAAGATACACCACAGTAACTAAATGTGAATATTTTTAAAACTGGATGATGTGTACAAGAATCTTAATTTCAACCTTCCACTGGTTTAAGCAGATCATAAATGTGCAAAAATAAAGACAAAATAGGTTCTACATTATTATTTTATTGTTCAGAACTGACAGTGATTGAGATCAATGGCATTATGTGGCAGCATGAATCAAGCCAAAGCTTGATTTGCACTTCTGCCTGCAAAATAGTATGATAGATACCTGTACCTACAATATTGTTCTCTTATCTTTGCCTGTTACATTAATTGAAACAATGCCTGTATTTGTTAGTTGCTCCTTTTGAAAATACTTTTAGAAGGAATGATTTATTAATCAAGACATAATATTTCCATTTTTCAAATCAATGATGAAGATTTGTCCCTGGTTCTTAAAAATACAGAGCAAAATGCTAAAATCTCCATGGTACAGGTTGTGTATCAGAAGCAGAACCTGCCTCAAATTTTGCTTGTATTAACATACACAAAATTGGCTCCAGTGCTCCCTGACTGATGTCCAGGCAGATTTCAGTTTCGACTTGTGTAAGTAGTCCATAGCATCGTCCTTCACATCTTTTCTTTTGTCCAGATAAGTAATTTTTAGGTGTTGCTGAAGATATTTTAAAAGATATGAAAAAAACCCTCTTCCTTCCCTTCCTCCCTTCAGCTGTGTACACATATGCTAGCTGATATGTTCAGTACACAGAGATCAGCAAAAATATACACCGAGTTTCCTTTTAATCTATTTTTTATAAACTTTTCTTTCTAATCTTAAAAGACACCAGACTTGTGACAAAACTAGTGCTATAACTGCACTGGAGCAAGCCAGACACCAAAGCTTACTAGTCTCAAGTGAAAATGCCTTGAGGCCATGCAGGTAGCCTTTATACGTTGGACAGACTTTGTAGAAAATGTGAAAGTATTAAACAGGAAGGATTATATTATTAAGAAACAAGTTAAAGCTGTTATTTTTTGCTGAAACAGGGAACAAGCATTCCTTAAAGTTGATGCCCATTTCTTATTGCAAGAGAACACTAAATCAACGGCAGAGACATTCCGGGATGTATAAGGAGGCCCAGCTCTACTGAAGCACTCCCTTACATAAACTATGGAGGCAGAGTTGCTTCAGATACTCCAAGCATGGTTACCTGAAACATTTTCAGCCATTCCTGAAGGCCCGATGGTGGCTGCACAGATGTAATGCGGCGCCGCTGCTGTCCCTGGCCATTGGCTGCCCGCAGGTCCCCAAACGTTGTCGGTGTAGCAGAACATGGCACCAGCCCTGTGGTGCTGCCATACAAATGAAGAGTGATAACCACATGTAAAACATCAAGGAAAATTCACAAGAGAACAAAAAATCTCATACATAATTTGCAACTATTACTTAAACTCTTTAGCTTAATGCAAAAGCATTAATGTGAAGAATTGTTCTGCCAGTCACTCAAGAGGTCAGTCCCTCACTTGGATAAATCTGCTTGCTTCTACCACTGCAGTGCTAGCCCTTCAACTAGGGGAGAAATAGGGATCACATTTCATGGCTGAAAAATTATCACTCTGTTACCTGGCCAGCAAGTTGTGTGTAAAGATACAGGTTTATACATTCCTTTCCTTGTGAGAGTATTTCCTTTCCTTTTGGGCTACACTGGTGCCTTCTGATGAGGAATGTAGGAAGCCAGAACTCAGAGTTCCACGTGTATGTGAAATGTGCTAGTGCTGCTTCATCTCCAAACAGAAAGGGGAAAAAAAAAGTATTTATTTTTAGGTTTTAATATATTTTGTTGACAAAGAGCTAGTAATATCAAGCAGTTCTAGTGGCTTAATGGTCTGGAATTGGGCTTTGAAATACTCTATACGTTGTTTTAAAGTTTCTGTGTTGAGAGAATGACATAGGAATTAAGGGGGGGTGTGAAGTGAAAAGGGAAAAGGAGCCAAAGGTGCTCTCTGAATCACAGTTTGATTTTTTCACTCTGACACGTTAAAAACCAGCTCATTCATATGGAATGGAGCTTTTAAAAGAGCTGAGATTAAGCTGCTACTGTGGGAGTCTAAAGAAATACAGCTGACAGTGTTTTCTGGTTTGGGTTTATTTTTTTGTTTTTTTTGTTTTGTTTTGTTTTGGTTTGGTTTTTTGGCTTTTTTGTTTTTGTGGGGATTTTTTATTGTTTTTTTGTTGTTGTTTTGTTTTGTTTTACATAATGTAAAGTACTTTGTTCACAGAATATCAAAGCTGTATTCCCTAGAAGTATATGGAAACCCAGTAGTATTTGCACAAGCATGAACACTTTGAATATACTGTGCGACTCCAAAAAACCCTCTGCTTTTTTGCAGGATAAACCCAGCTTTTTAGTAGGCATGAGCTTAAAGGGTTTACTGATTTTTTCAGTGGCTACAGGAATGGCTCTAAATGATGCAGGCCAAGTTCATTTAAATATTTACCTCATTATGTTCTACAAATATTTCACTCTACTCTTCCTTATTCTGAAGGACAATCATAGCATGTCCTAACATTTACCCAAACAGGTTAAGAAAAGTAAAGAGTGGTTTGAGCAGGCCTATTTTTAATTGTTCATTTTGCTGAGTAATAACAGAAACAGAAGCTGGTATGAAAATACTGTTTCAGAGATGAAGGATCCTCTTAATGGCATTTGTTTACTGACTTTATCTGTTATATGCAAACAAAGTATATCAGCTAGTCAATTTTAGAGTGCCTGATCCTAGGGAAAATGGAAAGAAGCAGGCACAAGAACTGCATCATTTGCCTACATATTATTTAGATAAAACCAAATCAAAGAGTTTAAGAGAGGAGGATCAAATGTTATTTAAGGATTTTTTTATGCCAATAACTACTCAAAATCCAAGTAATGTCAGTTAAAAGTATTTTTAAAATAACAATGTGATTTTACAGCTTAGCCATTCTAATCATCTGTATAGAAATCCAGCACAAGGCCTATCATTCAAGGTCCAAAATAAGGCACTTGAAATTAGCTTTTATTGGTCCTGAGCAGTATGTAGCCTTGAACTTGCCCCAGTAGAACAGTTACAGTTTACTTTTGTCTGCTGTAAATTGGCTCTCAGTCAAAAATAGTTATTCAAAACAGGATCTAAAAGCTTCTTTCCTTCGACCTGAGATTAAACCACAAGATACTTGTTTGTGCTTCATTTTTCCTCTGTTTTCATTCCCCTGAACAACAAGTCAGGTCTCTGTGGAAGTTTGACAAGTCCAGCAGCTCCTCTGAATCTGGCAGACACACTCAACAAAAAAGTGTGCTGAACTGTTTACACTTCTGGGAGTGCAGAGAACTCTCAGTGTGTCACCTGAATAAATGGTGGCCAACAAGAGAGTCCTTCCATTAGACTGACTCAAAAATCAGAAGATACCACCTGCAGGCTTGGAGGGATGTGGAAGCTTCAACAAGTGCCTCTCAGCAACAATACATCTCCTCCTTTGCTCTGCTGCAGCATTTACACATCTGAAAAGCAACCCTACAACCTGCAGCCTAACTTTTCATTCATCACCTGATAAACCTCTTAAAGGAAGAGAAATAAAATATAAACTACTTTGAAAGAGCCATCAGTGACTGAACACTAGTGCAGGGTGTTCAAAAGAAGTGCCATTTCCAGAGAGCCTTGGGAGGCAAATGCAACACTCATGGGAGGGATGATGCTTATAGTGGGGAAAAACGTAAAATAGCGTAAATTCACACAGAATGGGAAGCAGTGTGACAACCAAGCACAATTGTTATGGCAACTACATAGTAAGAATGCAGTTGTAAGGCATACATCCACAGCCCTGCTCCGCTACTGCTGCTCATGGTTAGGAGTGCTTTACCCCACGAAGCATCTGATGGAAACAACAACAGGTATTTGTGCTTCCTGGTACCACACAGGAGTAGCAAGAAAGCGGACAAGAACCCTTAATACTTTCACATTGGATAGCAAGTATGCATATATTCCTGTTAAGATCAGATGGTCTGCTCTGCCTATATGAATTTCCGTTCTCTCATTCCTGTTACCATAGCAAAGTGATACATTTGATCACAATTTTAATAGTCTTAGGGTTTATCATTATGTCCCTTTTTGAAATCTGATTGACTTTCCCAAAAATGTTCCAGCCCTAAAAATGTCTCTAAAGTAAATGGGCATGCTATATTTAGAATGAAACACAAACCTCAACTGAAGAAATGCAAGTCTGGCTACTTCATTAAAACTCATCTTCTTCTCACGTAATTTAAATTAGCAAAGCAATATAAAAATGCTGATACCATCTCTTCTTTGCTTTACAGTGTTTTAACATTAAGAGGAGCTTAATTAATCAGGCTCAGCAATTGGAAAGAGAGGATATACGCAAGAATCAGGATCCAGTGATCTGTCATCGCATTTAATTACCTTGTGTATTCTGAGACTTTGCAGGGTTTCTTTCCCAGAGAGAAAGAACGGACCTCGGAGCCATGGTCCAACTTTCTTTTCATCTGCAAGGTGAGAGAAAAAGAGTAACAACACAGATTTAGTTACACAATCAACCTTACTTATGTGTACTTCTGTAAAATTAACACATTTTTACCTTCTACTTTTACACCAAATTTCAAAAAGTTAACACTCATAAAATAACTTAAAGTAGCATTTTATTTTCTAAATTCAACAATATTTGATACATGTTTTATAGGGTGCACGTATATATTATGGCTCTTTTAGGGTCCAAAATCTATTGCAATTACATTGTTTTAATTCCCAAATTGTGCAAAAGTATGCAGAACTGTGTTAGTTTATTTTGTGTTGGTTTATTCACTAAACTGTTCTCTCTCTGTCCTCCCAGGAGAGGAGGGAAGGAACTAAACCAAAGCCCTGGATTTTTTGTGTTCAGGTTCATTGCTTAGTCTCTCATCAAAATGGTTAAATTTTAGGTAGCCTGTCTGCATTATAAACCATATTTATTTCAAGGCCTAAAAAAATAAAATTACTGTATCTTTTCTTTTGTATATAGTTTTATTTTAAAGCTGTATGTTAAAAACACTTATAAAACTGCAATAAAAGTGACTGACAGATTAACTAGCATTTTTCCAAGAAGAATAAGGATGAAAAACACTACACCCCAGTCTCAAATGTCACCCGCAATTAGATATGATCAAAACCAAATAATGAGCAGGGCAGCTGCTATAAGGGGAAGCCAGACTGCAAAAATTACCAAAGAGATGAAAACCAATGAAAGCCGTATTTATCCAGGCAGACAAATAGAGATTACTTTCTACATATTTGGGTAATCTTTAACCACAGACTTTTGGACTAAATGAGACATATGTGTGCCAAATGCAACTTCTGAGGTATTTTTCGGTTTTCCTTTTATTTTTTTGAGATGTGATACAGCATAACAGCCTAGCCAGCTGAAGAATACTTACTGCTGTTTACAGCTGTGAGCTGCAAAATACATAAAGTACTTGTATTACATTTCAAACTTTAGTATAACCATTTGCTTCCTTTTTTTTCCAAATTTCATGCTTAAGAAACAGTTTAAAAGTTGGCACCTTTCTTACACAACTGATTTGATATTTTTAAATGTTGTATTATAACACTGTTTAACCTTTATTTATTTATTTATTTAACCATTTATTGTATCAGTCTACCTACCTAAAACAAAACATCCCAAACCCAACAGGATTCTCTAACGCTTATGGTCCATATACTTTTGTTGTGATTTTGGTTATTTATACTTTTAAAATACCCTTAAGGCTTTACCTAAAAACAGACATTGAAGATCTTGTGTTCTGGTTTATTAGTGCTTACACAGGAAAGCTAAGGCTTGTTTTTATGGGAACAGCTACAACACAACCAGAAGAGCTGGCCTTGTAGCTGTTTTCTTGCCCATGCCTCACATGGGACACTCCATGGCTTTTCACCAGGCAAGCACTGAGCCGGAGCCACCCTGCATGCTGCCGAATCACCTACCTCACCCTCGCTGCTTCCCCACGCTCCATGAGGAGCAGCTCCTACTGCTCCCCCCAAGAAAACCAGTTGCAAAGATCACTAAAAAATAATGGATACCATCTTCTATTGCTATGCTAGGTGGGTGAGCCATCAAAATTACCGGCAGCATAAGTAAGATGTTTGAGAACGAATTTCAGTATTTGATGATAGACTTTTCAGAAAGGATTTTTCCTGTTTAAGGAAAATTTTTATTTCTAGCTTGCCTTTCTGAGAGGTTATCATCATCGCATTCCTCTTCTGCTTCTCATAAGAGGAAGACGCAGTTTTTCAAAAGCAGACCTTAAAAATAAAAAATAGAAAGCCAACAGCAGAATAATCAGCTCTGGTGATTTATTCTTTCACGTTAGCGAAGAAATCAATATGCATTATGTTGCCTAATAATGATTTCACCTGTTTCTTTTGGCTGGGTTTTTTTTCAGACATTTTAGGCAACTTTCACATGGGGCCCACCACGCAGACTGACTTTCAGTATCTCAGAAGGTGCTAAACGCCGTTTATCACATAAAGAAGATAAAACTTTCTCTACAGCAGAGAGGTCTCGTGACAAGATTCAGACATCAGTGTAACCAAAACACAGAAACCGTCGAGCAAACATGCTCTAAACATATAATTTGTCGCTAGGAAAACACAACTCCTTCAGACAACGTTTATTTATTAAACTAACCGAGACTGCGGTATATCAAAAAATTAAAACAAAAAATATTTAAAAAAAATGAAAAGGGGCAGCCAACTGCATACCGCATCACCACCCGCTACCAAGCGCTGGCAGCGCTCCCCGGCAGCGCACTGACTGCAGCTACGGCCGGGCGGCAGCCCACCGCTGCCGGCACATCTCCGCCCGCGGACCGCCGGCGCGGAGGACGCGCGGCCACNACCCCGCGCAGAAGGGGGGAAAAATTAAAAAAATAATAAAACAAAACGAAACAGTTTGGGGCTATTTCCCCCTTTCACCTTTCTCCCTCCCTTCCCACTTCTTCCGCACCGCCTCCGAGGCAGGGGTTGCCACCAAGCCCTCGTTCTGTTCTCTCAGTGCCACTCTCTCCACGGTTATCCAAGCGGGTGCAAAACAAGCTCATTTCCACTAACTATAATTATACCATTGCCCTCGGCGGGCCTGGCTGGACTCGTCCATGACTGCATTCCGTGGACAGACCCAAATTAGTCGTTTAAAAGTCCGGGTAATTTTAGAATAATTTGAAATGCACTACAGTTTTGCCAGGGAAAAGATGCTGAAATACCCTCTATTGGCTAGACAATAGAATAATCGGTTTTTAAGATTTAGGAATTTAAAGACCCAAATCCTGCAATTATTTAATATACATTAAAATACTAATCCAGAGCAGAGCCGCGGCGGAGCTGTCAGAGGCAGGAGCGGGATTTCCCCAGCAGGGAGGCAGGCAGCCTTNCGCGCGCCCACCGCCCGCCCCTCCCTGTCCTCCCCGCCCTCTGGGGCCGCGCACCCGCGGGGAGGGGATGGGGCCGACACTCACTTTGTAGAAGATCATCTTAAGGGTGCCGTAGAAGCCCATGGTGTCGGCGCGCTTTCCCTTGCGCGGCGGCGGCGGCACCCCGCGGGCCCGGCGACCGGGCAGGCGCTGGCAGTACAGCCCCTTCTCCGGCAGGTAGGTCACCGCCTCCCGCGCCGACATGCTCGGGCACGGCAGGCGGCGGCGGCGGCGGCGCTGCTGGCCCGGCTGGCCCGGCCCGGCCCTGCCCTGCCTGCGCGGNGCACCGCCTCCGAGGCAGGGGTTGCCACCAAGCCCTCGTTCTGTTCTCTCAGTGCCACTCTCTCCACGGTTATCCAAGCGGGTGCAAAACAAGCTCATTTCCACTAACTATAATTATACCATTGCCCTCGGCGGGCCTGGCTGGACTCGTCCATGACTGCATTCCGTGGACAGACCCAAATTAGTCGTTTAAAAGTCCGGGTAATTTTAGAATAATTTGAAATGCACTACAGTTTTGCCAGGGAAAAGATGCTGAAATACCCTCTATTGGCTAGACAATAGAATAATCGGTTTTTAAGATTTAGGAATTTAAAGACCCAAATCCTGCAATTATTTAATATACATTAAAATACTAATCCAGAGCAGAGCCGCGGCGGAGCTGTCAGAGGCAGGAGCGGGATTTCCCCAGCAGGGAGGCAGGCAGCCTTCCCCGCACACCTGGAACAGTCTGGACGCACACACACTCCCCTCTTCCGTACAAGGCAGCTCTTGGGCGGCACCAAGCCATCTTAGCTCGGGCTTCAAATCCTACGCAGGATTTTATTTCAGAGAAAGCAGAAGGAAAGCCCTTGGTAATTACTTGTTAAGAACGCTCCTTTTTTGGCCATTGTTCACATCAAAAAATCTGTCCAGTTCACGTTCTGTTCTGTTACGGCTCGATTCAAGGGCATTGAAGTTCCTGACATATGTCTGGGCTCTCAGATAGATACCTGGAACCGGCACAGCAGCTGAGTAGCTTGTTTTTTTTAGTTTCTATACAGACGACTCAAGAGACCTCAGCTTCCAAATTTTTTTTCCCCTCCTGCAAAGTTTTCTGCCTAAGTTCAGAACAGAGCATACCCTGAACATGATCTGAAGCTGCAGCATTCCCCTGTAATTTTCCCCAAGTGCAGTGGAACCTGGAGATGCTCAGCAGCCCTCCAAACCGATGCACTCAAACAGAATGAAGCATGTAGTCCATTCCTACTGACCTGAGGGGAAACCATCTTCTTCTTTATCATCCAAAGCAGTACAAAAAAGGTTTTACCTTTATAGAACACACATCTAAAGGAGTGGAACTGTAAAACCCATTAGCTTCCTCATTAACACTTTGAAAAATCTCCTATGTATTATTACTTAGCAGTAGATAAGTGTGGCACGTGTTAGCACACCCAGATAAGATGAAATCACTACCCCCACAGCACAGAGATTCTGCCTTTCTATGGTTTTATGTATCTCCCATCCAGCACTCAGTCCTCACAGGGTTTTACATCTCCCAGTGAAAATGGTTCTGCCCATCAAATCTTGGCATTTATGCCATTATCCACTAAACTCCAGTGCTGTATATTTTATGAGAACAAAATGGTCTGGAGTTGACTTCATACCTCAGATATGAACAGAGCTGTACATATCCCAGGAGACTGTTATTGCTTTCCTTTGCTAGCATATCACATGCAAAGGGGAAGGGAAAAAAACCACAGGCTGCATATACACATTAAATAATCACAGGAAGCAAATTAATACTCAGATCATCAGAGTAAGAAAGAATTTGAACATTATCACTGTGAGAACTTAGAAGTACTTTACATATGTGCCTGCCTAATGCCTTATGATGCTTGCAGCTATCTCTGTCCCTTCTCCCATCAGTGAATGTACTCGATGCAGAGGGGGGATGATGGCTACTCTTGCTCCAGAATAGAAGGCAGGAGAGGCCTCTCCTCCAGACCAAAGGCAAGCGTAATCTGACAGCATGGCTAGATTTATCTTTTGAACAAAGTGTGCTTCGGAATTAGGCAGTCAATGAGTTGAATAATAATTAGAAATTACTATTTTCCTCCTTTTTGAAGTACTACTATTGCAGATTACTTCTCTTTTGATCATGACTGGCAGATATTCTCTCATGGTAAAAAAACCCACTGACTTAACTACTAATCACTTTGCCACAGTCAGGACCCATGTAATAACCCCAACAATCTTTTGCTAATGGTAGAAAACTTGGTATGTCAGGTATTTGTTCTGCACAAAAGATTGGGTTTTTTTCCTAATTTTAGATACAGATATCACAGATAGACATGACATTTGAACAATGACCATCTGTCATCTAGCAATCTGCCTTTCTCAGAGAAAAAAGAAAAAAATTGCATATGGTTATGGCTCTGGGTCTCACATTTTTAGTATTTTTCTCTGCAGTGGTCCCACTTTTGATTCTCCACAAATAAAGAAACATTCCCTCTATCTCAAACTAAGTTTGATAGTCTCTGGGTAATTGCAAAATTACTCTAATTGGATATCTGTTCTTCCCCAAAATGCCTAACCACAACCTAGGCCCTCCCTAGTTATTGGAGAAGAACATGCTCCACCAAAGGCTAAGGGCACCTATTGTTAGAATCCCACTTCTAAATTCTTGTCTAGAAAGGACTTTGTCTCTCTCCCTTGACTTTGAGAATTATCCTGTCCTCAGAAAAAAATCATGTAATGAATGCACCACACTCTCCCTTATAGGAAATTAATTAAGGTTTTGCAGAACTAATGTGGAACTTCCCAACCTGGGAAGACTCAGGTCACACAGCTTCACTCTGCATCTTCTGGGAAAATACAAAGGTGGAGGAATAAGACCTCAACCCTGCAGGTGCTTTTGTGAGCCTGACAGCAAGTAGCAAAGATGACGCATTCACTTACATCTCTACAAACAATTTGAAATAATATTTACTGCAGTAACTTAATGCCTCAAGAATACTTAATGGTATAAAGTAAACATTCATCACAAATCAAAGTACATTGAGGAAGACTACAGTTTAAAGCAATGTTAAGAGAAAAATCTAAAGTTACCATGTTTCTTTCCCTTTTTGGTATATATTTAATTTCAAAGGTTTGTCTTACGTTGTTTAAGCTGACAATAATTTTTCAAGTTCTTAAAACCACAAACAAAATACAATCCATGACATTTAGAAAAATGTCTACACCAAAATTACATAGTTTTCAGTGGACACGACTCCAATTTTATTTCCCATCCATACTGCACACTCTTAATTAAAAAAAAAGTTCACAACATCCAATTCTTTTCCTGTTGGCAACACTTCTAGCACCTTTACCAGTTTGTCATGTGGCATGCTGTAAATAAGACCGTCTATTACTTCTAATGAAAGACTAGAATGAATTATAGAATTCACTTGCAGAGCTATATAATCCCCAGAAGAATAGAGATTACAGTGCAACAGACCAAAGAAACAACTTTTTTGTGGGTTTTTTTGGGTTTTTTTTTAGTTGGAGAAACATTTTTGAGTGGAGAGACCACAGGATGGTCTGGCTCTGCTGACGGCCAGTCAGCATTTTGAAAAAACACTGGTGCTTAAACCAGGGAATGCAAAAACCATAATTGGCATTTCACATACACACATGTGTGTCAGGAGCATCATGTGTGCAGTAGGAACAGTATGGTTTGGTATCTCCATTAATATTGGTAAATGCATCATTCAAAACAGTGCCAGAAAGGCTTCTGTGTACTCTGCACATTTAGCAGATGCTTAGCAGACTGACTCCTTTAGAAACATTTCTAAATTGTCTAATATGATTGCAGGGCTTCTTCTATCCAGGAAATCAAACATCCTAATCGGGAGGGGCCAAATCCTTAGCTGTGCAACATTTACCCAGGACACAGTGAAGATGACCTGAGAAGAACATTAATGCTTAGTTGCTTTTCCCTTTCTCGAATTTGGACCCACTTAAGCTTTAAACACTCCCCTTTTGCTTGGTAATCTAGTTTGGGCAGCTGCAGCAGCCAGCACTTTGTCTTCTATATTTGACCTATTCATCCAGCTACATACTTCATTTAATTTGCCAAATGCTCCCATTCAGGCAAGAATCTGGCCCCACAGAGGGATATTTCCACCATCTGCTTTAGACATTTAACTACACTTAGGATACCTACATTTAAAAGCCGAAGTTCCCACTCATCCAGTGAGAAAGGCACATGCTAGACCACAGCATGTGTAAGGTCTCAGAAAAGGAGAAAAATATTCCACGTGATAGCAAGTGTTTAACATGTTTCAAAGTAATTCAGGGTGGGCCTTTCCACTATAAAAAGGCACTGCTTTTATGGTCAGAACTTTTTCTTTTTGAACTATTATGAAATTAAACAAGTGATCTACTGGGATCATAGAAATCCTAGGCAGCAGCCTTACAGGCTACAGGTTTGACATTTATTAGTGTGTATAGTAGTTGCTGAACTGGAAGTATTTTATGGGTAAATTCCAGATCAGTGGGCAGGGTGAGATGAAGGTTTAGCACACTCACCAGTTAAGGAAAATGGGTATTGGGCTAAGGAAGTTCAAGGATAGTGTAGGATGCACCTGTCACACAGGTGTAACTGTGTAGAATATACCATTAAGATTGATGGCACAAAACAGACCTGAAGAAATTAATTTAGGTGCACCAGTTTGTGACCAACAGCTGCTACATTATAGCAATGAGGAAAAAACAAAAGTAATCTGGCTCCCTGGAAGCCATTTAGATAGAGGAATTTCTGCTCAATTTCTTTATAATGTGCACAGCAAGCTTAGAAAGGTTCACTCCTGCATGTTTGCCTGAACACAGTTACAGGAAGAAATTTACACTTATGATCATGTGTAGTTCAAGTGTAATACAGGCAATTCTGGATACTGCAATGTGCACTGATCAGCAGCTTAATGCTAAATGACGTATTTTTATAAAACTGATGAACTTAAGGTTCAGGAGGAAGTAGTGAAAGCAACAGTAACTATTATGGGAGAAGGACACAGAGAGGCATTACATTACGTTGCACGAAGCCTTCTAAAGTGGAAGTGGAGAATATGTATTATGAAGTATGATAGGTAATACCAAATGTGTTTCACTAACTGTATAATGTTTCTTGGCAAAGCATTTTGAAGACTGCTTTCAAAATTAAATGCCCCACACATGATTATCTGTGATTTCCATGCAAACTAAGGTACTGTAGTCAAAAAAAGTCATAACAAGACTTTAAGCTTTGTTTATGCAGGGGAGGAAACGGTATTGGTAGCAAATAAATTAATATTTATTTATAAATCCTGATCCTATTAGAATAGTGTGAACTTTGATTACAACTACCATTTTAAAGGTATATATAGCAGAGATTTCCTATAAACCCTTTTCTTAAAATATTTGCCTTTAAAAAATAGTTCTAAATACATTGTGATAAAATTCAAAAGGTGTGCTAGTTAATGGCTGTAAAAATAGCTTTGAAAAGGATTTAAACATTAAGCCTATATAACAGATATCAGCATTGTGTGCTTATAATAAACTTCAAATTATGTTTTAAGAGCAGGGAGATTTCACAGACAGGCTTGATGTAATATGGCATCACTGCGTCTCCAGCAGAGCAGAACTCCCCTCTGAAGGTCATATATTCTGTTGTCTTTGCTGGTTCTCTGTAGCTGGGCACAGAATTTGCAACATATGCTTCGATGCTTAGGTTATTTTAAAGGAGTACAGCCAAAGCTGTCATATGCCCATCAATGAAAGGAACAGATCCATGCATGTTATCATTGGTGATAACACCAGCTTAAAGATGTCCCAGTCTTACCTGCTCATTCCTGCTCCCAAATGGCTCTTGCCCTTATTTCTGCAGGAACAAACATCTGTAGAAACACCCTGTGAACCAATTCATTAACTGATGCAGGGTGAAGAGAGATGGGTTTAAATTTTTACTCTTGGGATTTTCTTTTTTCTTTCTTTTAGAACTAGTTGCTAGTTTAAATTTCCACCATGCCTTCATAAACAATTGAGCCAGCAGAAGCAAATGAGCAATTCACAGGCAGGGCACAAACTCCTTGAGCCAGCCACACCACTGAGAAAAAGGTATGAGAAACTATGACCCAAGTGTCCCATGCAGAGAGGATAAGCCTATTATTTACACCTAGAGGCATCACTCTCTCAGCTATAGCTTCATGTGCATTTAAGCCAGCACAGCCACTGGGAAGAAGGAGAAAAACAAACAGTTCCTGCACTTGTGGCTACCCTTGGCCATTCATTTCTATCCTTGCATCACTTCTCAGATGCCACCACAGCCTTCGTTGTATGGCTCTGTGGTCAACTACAGTGGCAACTGACCTCGGGTCGCCTTTTTGCTAGGCTATTTTCCAGCCAGGTCAGATTCCTCATCTCCCTCACTGCACAGCCACACACAGGTCTGTGCCTGTAGTATAGCAAGAGGTACAGCCCATTCTCTCCTTTTTAACCTCCCCAAGCCCCCAGAAGAGCTACCTTACCTTGAACACTTGCAAAACTACAGCCCTAGATGAAAAGGCAAGGAACTGCAGGGTTTGGGCTTTGTCCTCCCAACCCAGAAGAACTGTATTATCACCAGAACAACTTATTTGCATTGAAAAATATACTTCAGTCTGTGATAAATGGAAATGGACATTCAAAGATTTACCATAAAACAAGAACAAGGTGAACCACGGGCAGGGTGTATAATGCCAACCTTCTTTAAACATGCCATGTTGTAACTCCAGGAAGCTTGCCTCATTAGAACTCTGTATTATTTCACTGAATAAAACCAACAAAAACAGAGCATTTTTCTTCCGAAAGCATTTTTCTTCTTGTTAAAGAAAAAGATAAATTAAAACAAAATATCAGTGCAGCTAAGCTTCCTGTTGCTTTTAATTCCTTGTGACAGTAACCACATGCAAGTTTACTACACAGAAATACATGGTTTGTTCTAAAACTACCATTATTAGCATATAATAAACATTTTTTTCATAGTGCATATTCATAAGGAGCAGAATTAAGGTTGATAATACAACCTGCACTTTCACATTCCTCACTGCTTTCTGTGCAACAGGAACATTATGAGTTGCTTTTTTGAGTTTTGTACAGAATTGTAAGATTATTCATATGATTATTCATATTTCAAAGGAAGAAGGTATTATATATAATACATCTTGCAAAACATTCTCTAATGGCAGTTGAACTTCATAAGAACTGCATCTCCATTCATTGCGCTCCTATTAAAGTTGACTGTAATCTATTTATTATATCATTAAACTTAATATATTGTAAGATGAATTCTATTTATAGATGCAGTAATAGCTGTGCTAATCACTCAAGAACTCATTGAACCAGGCTGTGCTTCTGGGTCACAGTCAACAGCAGCAGCTGCTTCAGAGACCAAAGGACATTTCTAAATCTCTGGAATTTACACACTGGACAAGCCTGTTACACACTGGACAAGCCCGAGTGGCCCTGCAGAGCAGCCCCTGCAAACTGCTGGCTCCCACACTTGCACTGTGGAGGAAGCTGGCACCACATATCCAGTTCACTTTTCTCCCTCGGCCCACTCTTCTCCCAGATATCCATACACACCACTGAAGTCAAGGGCAGTGGCTGCCACACCACACCAGCAACCAGAGGCCACCTTGGCACAGGGTAGTCTGTTGGCACAATATGAAGATAGCAGTCACTGCCTGGGGTCTTTTTAGAATAATTTTACCTTAGATTTCTATCATAGTAATTTCACAGATTCTGCATGTGACAATAATCTATAAAGTTAGAAAACCATGCACTAGAGACTGCTCTTAGGTACTCAAAGCATATGCCCATTTTGCTGATTAACAGATGACAAATACAGAAAAAAAAATAGGGATCAGTTCCTTTTTCCAATATTTCAAACAGAGAGCTGAGTTGTTTTGTTTATATTGACAAGAATGTTTCTAAATTGGAGAAGTGTGCATTTCTGCCTTTGAACACCAATGTTCAAACTGTTTTCACTTGAATATAAGCAGGTTGGCAAATCACCTTTGTACAGAAAAAGAAAGGTGTGTTTGGACTTGGAAGACTTACCAAAAATGTTTGTCCTTTGCACTCAATACAATGCTGTTTTCTGTTAAGTTTTCCTTTTATTTTTTTAGAGATAGCTTAATTTTAATTGCCTAGAGAAGTACTTGTTTATCTGGCATAATCGATTCAAATTTATTTACAAAATAGTTTCTGTTGTCATTTGTGGTACATGAGAATGAGAAGGGGTTAGTTGTGAGTCTTTAGGCTACAGACAAGAATTCCTGGAATTACAGATTAAACAAGAAGGATTTGGGAAGAATGTAAAGAAAAAACTGTAAAAAATGTCAATCTCTTTTCCTACCTGTTTTACCTAAAGGGGGTATAAAGGTTACAAAACCAAGCATTCAAAAGAATTTGAAATGACAGGAATAAGATGCTTTTACTACGAAAAAGCTGCTTAACAAGACAGCTGGTGCATGGTACGTACTAAATAAGAGAGATTCTGTGGAAACACACAAACAGTGTCCAAACTTGAGATTTATTATACATTGCACCTGTGCACGTGCATCAAGTTTGCAAAGGCAAACATTCCAATGTTTTAGGCATGCCATCCTAGCATCCATTTTATAGCATCAAGGGAATTCACCCCATCATGTGGCAACACATTGACTCCCTGTAGAGTGTGCCAGTGTCATGGAACACAGCCTGAGCCCCCATGTGACACCCCACCACTGTGGGTAACCAGCAGTGAGGAACACAGCAGCATGCCACCTTTGGTGCAAAAGCTCTAGAGGAAGATGAAATGTGATGTGCCAGGGCAGTTTGCTGGTAACAGAACTGTAGGATCCTTGAGTCTCATCTTTGGAGAGGAAATTGTGCTGTTGACTGTGTATGAATTTCCCAGGCTCCCTCCATCTTCTTCTCCTTGTTTCTCTGCAAGCACCATCCCCAAGGTCCTCCATTCTCTTGCTCTGTGCTTCCTGTATCAATCTTCTGGCCTAGTATTTCCCCAGTAGTTTCCTCCCTCCTGCCTTTTCCACAGCATCACAGTCTAACAAGACTTATTGTCACCTTATAACTTCTTTCCTTTCCTATCCTCAACCATGTTTTCTCCCTCCCTGGAATTCAGAGGAAGCATTTTTCCATACAACGTTCAAGCATCTACAAGGTAGGGGACATCTGGACTGCAGGACACAGAATCATATAAAGGCCTGGCTTAGAAGGGACCTTCACAATCATTTAGTTCCAACCTCCCCCCCACCGTGGTCTTCAAAGCCACCCACTAGATCAGGTTGCTCAAGGCCTCATCCAACCTGGTCTTGAACAATTCCAGGGATGGAGCATCCATACCTTCTCTGAGTAACCTACTCCAGTGCCTCCCTAGCCCCTGGGTAAAGAATTACTTCCAAACATCTAGCCTAAGTCTCTCCTCTTTCAGTTTAAAACTGTTCCCCCTTGTCCTGTCACTACCTACCTGCATAAAAAGTGAGTCTCCCTTGTTCTTATAAGCCTTTTTGAGGAACTGAAAGACCACAGTTAAGTCTCCCTGATGCCTTCTCATCTCCAGGCTGACCAACTCCAGCTCTCTCAGCCTGTCTTCACAGAAGTGCTCCAGCCCCCTGATCATCTTCATGGCCTCCTCTGGACTTGCTCCAGCAGGTCCATGTCTTTCTTGTGCTGAAGACCCCAGAGCTGAACAAAGCACTGCAGGTAGAGTCTCAACAGAGTAGAGTAGAGGCAGAATCCCCTCCCTCGCCCTGCTGCCCACAGGGCTTTAGATGCAGTCCAGGACACAACTGGCCTTCTAGGCTGCATGCACATTGCTGGCTCTTATCCAGCTTTCTGTCCACCAGAATACCCATGTCATCCTCTGTAGGGCTGCTCTCGATGAGATCTCCCAGTCTGTACTCACATCTGGATTGCCTTTACTCAGATGCAGCACCTTGCACTTGGACTCCTGGCCTCCAGAGTTTTTCATGGGCCCACTTCCTAACCTTGTCCAGGTCCCTCTGGATGGTATCCCATCCTTCTGTTGTGTTGAGTTGCCAGCTCTGGTCAGCTCCTCTGTACCTACGGTCAGTTTCCCTGGGGATTTAATCCACTAATTCTTTAAAGGACTTAAAGTTCACTTTTCTGGAGCTCACAGTCCTGACTTTGCTCTTTGTCAGGCCCATGTTCCTCAAGATCAGAAACTTAACCAGGGCATAGTCCCTGCAGCCTAGGCTGCTTCCAGTCTTAACCTGTCTAATGAGCTCCTCTGCATCGGTAAGCACCAGGTCCAGTAATGCTTCTCCTTTGCTTTGTCTAATACCTGCACCGGCAAGTTATCTAGAGGATATTTGGTGTTTTCTCTTCCAATCTTGCTCACATCTGCAGAGCAGCTGGAAGCAGCCACTACAGGGAAGATGCAGTTCTGCCTACATTGCTTTTGGCTACAGAATTCTTGGTGCATCCCAGATCAGTCAGGTCAGTCTGATCAGTACTATGACCTGGTAGGACACAGACTCCTTGCAGCCGAGATTGTCTCTGGTACATGGAAATCATCATTTTCCCAGGCCCTAGCATTAAGTGGCAGTGGTGGTTATAAAATTGCACATTCTACCTGCTTGATCCAGATTCCTTTTTTCACCAAACCCATGCCTATGTTCTATGGTAGAGCACAGAGAAAGGAATTTACTTCTTCCATGAACCCTCATAATTTATTGCCATGACAACTCTCCCCTCCCCAGAGGCGTGGGGGAGCCCTGTGAGCTTGTTTCTCCTGAGTACATTCTTCCTGCAGTAGAGGATGGATGCCAAACCTTTGCAGAGCAGAAAGGAATGCCAGGCATCCCAGGGTCACACCAGATGCTTTGAAGGCTTGCTAACCCACTGTCATTCACTTTATACTGTGCAATTGCATGTCAAAATGGGCTACAGTCAGAGCACACAGGCCAGCAAACCTGTCCCATCTAAAATCACTCTTCCCCAAACAGGTACTGCCAGTCTAGAAACCACACAGCATGTTTGCCTGCCTCTACAAGAGACACAGCACTGCATAACTTCGGGTAACCAGTCCCTCATCCAGATGAGAGGGATGACAATTGGTAATAATTTTTTTTTTACACTGAATTTAGCTTTACCAGCACAACTCTCTGTAACAGATGTTTCATAGAATTCAAGAAATACAAAAAAAGTGACACAATTCACAGTGTTTCAGAGATATTTTCAAACAGTGATACCTATACAAAACCTAAGAACTACAGCATAAAAGAAGAAAATTACCATACCTGTCCACTGTTATGTCTAAGCTTCTTTTGGGAAAGCATTTTGTTCAATAAAAACTTATGCTTCCTTTATAAAGCTATAACATTTCTACTTGAATTTTAAAAAGCTACAAGCCCAAACCCCCTGTTTCTACCTTCAAGGAAAGCTGCATGTTGCAACCTTCACATAACCTCAGACATCACATATTTAACCATTTCTCTAAAAACTTCTATCAACTTGCCAGATCAATGTAATGGAACTGATGTGCTCCCTAAACCAATCCATTCACCGTGGGTTAAATAGCAAGACAGTTAACTAAACTCCTGGGTTTTGAAGCTTACAATTTCTTTATTTATGGACAGGATGGAGTAAATTAAAGATTTCAATTTTTTTTGTTTGCTGTTCCATTCATTTGTAACCACAAAATTAGATGGCACTCACTGTTTTAAATTTGTACGTTTACGGAGACTCAGTATTTCACAAATCCAATTATTTAAGGAAATACAGTCCATCTAATGTTACTGATTTACCAATTAAATGCTACAAAGTAAAATGCCAAGGAATGGTCCATCTCAATGTGGTTGGTTGTACAGGGAAGTATCTGAAAACTATTAAAACGATTTTAAAATTAAGAGGGAAAAAAGCAGACTATTGCAAACTATTATTTGAAATTGGTGCACTAGAAGAGAGATTTAAGATTCTGTAATAAAGCCTGTGCAAATATATGTCCTAGTTCCTATTCCTTTTATTTTGCTGAAAGCAACTACTAAAGCTTGTTATTAGCTATAACATTGCTTAAGCAATGCCAGCAATGTTCCGAAAAATCTCTAGGGATTTTTTTACCCACTTTGCTTTTATTATCATACTCCATCTCTAATATTCAATCAGTGCCAAACTGGTTTATGTATGCCAATCTTTCTCACAGAAGTGGAAAAATATCCTGCTGTATGTCATAGGCCTGCTGATGTGACAGGGAGAGACTGAATGGAAGTGGGAAAGGGAAGCAGGAGGGAGGAGGATGAGAGCACCATCCTGCAGTCTGGTATTTAGCAGAATTCTCATTTTTTATCAGAAAGTTGGCAAAAAAAATCGAAGTGCAAAGCAGCATTAGTTAGGTCCCTTTTAATTTAACTTTCGACACAAGCTTCGCTTTAGTCTAATTTCAGACACAGAAGAAACTTGTGGGTTGAAAACTGGCCAGACCTGAATAATCTCCATTTTACCACCTACCTTCAACTAAACATGCTGCAAGCCACTGCCCAGATCATTTGCTGATGAACCTAAACCTCAATTTCTATGCAGTTATTTAAACACAGCCCAGTTGTTAACTGAATTTCCCCACTGGGACAAGATTGTATAATGTACACTTTTGTCCCTTGTAAAATCATAGACAGTGTTTAGGAATATTTGATTAAAAAGAAAATTCTGGGAAGAACTCATTTGTTGCTTGTGTAAATAGAGTTCCTCATTAAAATTTGATAACAACAGTATTAATAGAATACTACAACCTCATTCATGCTTTTGAATAAAGTGATTTAAATTGGCAGGAACACATTTTAAATACACTTCTTCCTAGCTAACTGTTGGCAGCTTTTTAACAGCCTGCAGGGACAGGTATGACTCATGCCTGCTCTTCAAAAACTTTTTTAAAATGCAGATTTTTTTCCACTGGTCTATTGTGCTTTACAAGTAAACTGAAAGAGAGTAAAATTAGAAAGCAGACCACTATCACCAGAGGGATTAGGAGCTCCAAACTATGTTGATTCCAAAAACTGAATTGGTTGACCTGTACTAGGGACTCTTATTTTGGTTCCTACTAGATTTCTGTCAAACTTCATCCAAAGTCTCTCCTGGTTACAAATTATTTTAATTTCCTGTGTTTAGGAACAGCAGGTAGTCTCCGGATTTGCATGCAACATTGCACTGAGCAACCCTCATTCTCTGCTATGCAAGACTGAAAAAAATTAAGGTGTTCCCCCTAAGTAAGTCAGCATGAGCATGCTACCTGGTCACAAATAATATGGCAAAGCTCTGGGGTTTTTAAAACAACCGCAGCAACAACAGTCTTTTCATGTGCATTATGCACAGTATGGTAATAATTACTGATTCTGACTAATACAAAGAAAGTCTGGCGGACAGCTAGTTTAAGAAGGGAATCCAACAGCCTCAAGTTTAGACTGAACAATCAACCTGTCAAGCGAAAGACAGCAGAAGATACTAACCTTCCCTGAAATTCGGGCATTTTAGGTAATGCAGATTACTGGGTTAAAAGCTAAAACAATAAGGTACCTTTCAATTTAAGATAGGGATGCCAGACTCCTTATCAGCACAGTGCTTCAGAGACCCCTCTGAAATTCTCTTCCTTTTGAGACAGACAAGCCTCACATCTGTGGCAAGATGTGTGGGCTACTCAGTCCTGAAGAGCACAATAGGAGCTCTCAAGGTAGTATCCTGTTAACCAGAAAACCTGAACAAGCTTTGTGCTTCTTTATGCAAAATACCTAGGGAAAAAATGTTAAGTACTTAATTTGCCATATCACAGACGAAAGTTAAATGTGACACAGCAGGTGTACATACTGAGAAGCAAGAACATTAACACTAACTGAGCTTTGTTCATTTTCCTGTACATGATAGCTGGTTACATATCCGTATTACATGCATCTGCTTTAGGAATGGTGGGCTTTTGCTTTTACAGCAGGTAGATAGCTGTCAGTTTTGTATGGCTCTCTGAAAGGAGCTATAGAAACGTGACTAGTAAGCTGGGTCAGCTGTTCAGTATTATAGGCTAAATGGGGAAAAGAAGAAAGAGGAAGATTCAGCCAGAGCCTTCATTGATCTAAAGCATGGGTCAAAGTCCCAAGAGACAGAAAATCCAATTCATTTTCTGTGTCCAATTTCCAGGGGACATTTATTACAATATAAAAGGTATCTGTTTTGAAGAGTTGTGATACGAACACTGTTTTCTAAGCAGGGGTAGTGTACACTGAGGTTAAAGAGATGGCTGTACCAAAAGAAATCTCATCTCAGAATTTTAAAAAGTTGTGGAAAAACAATCATAATGCCCCCTTCACCCCCACAAAAACTATACTTTTTTTGTTGCAATAGAAAGTGGAACTCCTAAGTTAAAAATTTAGCAGATGCCCACGTATGAGAATGGGGATGGATACCAGGCTAAGGAGCTGTCATGAAGGCTGTGAAACCAGCCAGCATACCATATCCAACCTTCTCGATATTTTGGAAGGGTATTTTCTATATCTGAAACTTGCAGTTAGCATTTTTCTGATTTTATATCTACCTAAATATATAAATAAGCAAAGTGTCTTCAATCCTGAGGAGAATTTGTGCTCAAGGGTATGTGACACCTAGAGAGATCCCAAGGAGCGGTTCATATACCCTTCATCTTTTCTCAATACTGAGGTACTGACTTAACCCTCAGTGAAACAGAATGTATAACTGGTCTCCAAACAAGACCCCACCATGCAACCAGCCAGCTGATGGTATCAACAAGAGAGACAAAGGCTGCTGCAGTTTTGTCTAGCTGGGCCACTGTCACATATCCAGCTCACATTCTCTAACAAAAGTTTGAGCAATAACACCTATATCTGAACAAATCTGGTCCTGTCCAACTACAACCTCAATCTAAAAGAAATTATCAACTCATTTCTTCCAGACAACACATGAATTTCAGGAAGGCAAATTAACCGTTTTATGCCCTTGACAGGTCTTTCTAAATCTTCTACTAGTTCTTCCAACTTTTCATTTCCCTGAAACAAAACCAGAACAGTTCTCAGAAACATTCTGGAAGAATAGACAAGTAAGAAAAAATTTCCCAGTGCTCAGATGTTAAGCCTCCCTCCCTGCAGCATTAGTATCTTCAAAATGTTTTTAAACTAATGGGAAAAGAGGAGTAGCTTGCAGCAGTTTCCAAATAATGCAGTTATATTACCTTTATTCTGTATGGATGCCATCATGGAATTGCACTATTCCTTTAGGGGCCTTTGGGAATGAGGTGAGAACTTTATCTTGATCTACATTAAACCAGTAACTGACTTGAGTGTGTTTGCATCTTCATATTAAGCTAATTTCAATAAACTCCTAATTTGTTAGCACTTTTCAGAGTGATCTTGAAACTGGAAAGGAAGGGAACAGACAGCTCAATGTGTACAACAAAGGTTTGTCAAATAACATCAATCTTTCTCATAATAAGATTGCCTTTTCAAAGTAAGAACTATTTAGAAATATGGTAAAGACCTCAGCTCAAAGGGACCAAATGGAGCAAGGGGCTCACAAGCTGAGGGCTTAACCTAGAGATGAAACAGACTAAAAACTTGGCTAGGAATCAAGACTGCTTCTCCATGTTGCCTTTCCCACTTTTTGGTTGTAAACAAACTCTGGGGCCATGGCTGCGAACACCAAGTCTGCAAGCACACATTCTCCACTTCAATGTCTCTATGCAGAGCAAAGAGGATGACTTTAGACAACATCAGTAGAAAACCGCAGTTGACAAGGAAATAAATCTTTAGGAAGAGGAGGATATCATCCCTTTACCAGTTCAAATCCCATTTTCAAATATATGTGAAGATTACCACTGACAACCAAACATGCTTTACATCACGAACAGTTCTAGATCAGAGGCCCGTCTGCTCCAGAAGCATTCCTCGTGCCTCCTCCTAAGAAAATGCCCACACTTTCTACAGATGTTCTTCACTGTAAGACAACATACCTTTCATTAGATTTTCTGAAACAAACTTGTCAAAACCAGCTCTCAAAGTGGCAAGTTATTAGCATATTCTCTGCTGGATATAGCTGTACCAGAAGAGATTACTCCCCCCTCCTTCACACATTTCAGTCAGTGAGCTAAATTGGCTTATACAACTATATACAGTGGAAGATCTTTGGCAATAAATGCACATTTTCCCTCTTAAACAGGCCAAGAAGTGATGACATGAGCAGCTTAAATGGCAGATCTGAAACAGCAGAAGTCTGCTGGCCAGATGCATGACAAATACCTGCAAGTAACCCAAAGGGTGGCAGTTTATCCAGACAACTTGGCTGAACTGGAAGACGACATGTTCACAGTACCAACTGGTCACAATCACAGAAGCCAAAATACGTTGGATTCCCTATTGGTAGGATAAGTGCACTGAATTCACTGGGGCCTCATGGTACTGCCAGGATTTGATCCAACATCGTATAAGCCTATATTACTGCTGCTTTAATCATTAAAACCTCCCAAATCCAATAACTGGAAAGAGTGGCACATCTGACTTCAAAAGCGGCTCTCTTTGAGAAATTCTAGAGGCAAATGACTTAATCCAACATCAAGATATCTGTCACGAAATTCAGTTGTGTTTGCTATCCACTATTGCAGTTACAGGAGCTACTCCTGTAATGGCAGTTCCAGCTCATTCACACATATACACACTAAAATGCCCTATCGTCATATGGGACATGCCAAGTCATCTGTGCCATACGTGTTTTCAATTAATAGATACGCAAACAGCATTGCCAAAACACATTTCAGTTATTCAGTTCAAAAGACAAGTTAGTTGAAGAAACCAGCCTTTGGTCTAATTTATCTTTTTCTTTTTTTAAAAGGAGTCCTGAGTTCTGTTTTTACTGCTGCTACATGTGACTTTGTGCAACACCTTAGCCCTGTGAAGGGAAAACTGTAGTAACCTACACAGAGGATACATATGCCAGAGGCCTAAGTTCTGCTGTGAATTATATGTTAGCAAATATACATGGGGTCAGCTTGCAGACAGCTAACAGCAGCTGCTTAAAGTGAAGGCTTGGATTCATGGCCCTTTGCTTTCTCAATGTATGAGACAGGCTGGAGAAGCAGTGAGAAACAGCAGCAACAGGTTTAATACTATCAGCAGATAAAGCATAAACTTTTCAGAAACCCTTGATTACATGCTCTGAAGCTCACTCCACAATGATTCCCTTACTATCAGTCAGGACAACTAAATGAAACCACACTCTCATTCTGCAGGCGTAAAATGATACATCAGCAAAATAAAGTCTAGTAACTTTTTACTGATGTATTTCAGAGGTGGTTTTGGTAACTTCTTACTGATGTATTTTGGAGGTGGTTTTGGTTTCACCAGACAGAAAGGCCTTCCAGTGAAATCATTCTGCTTAGGTATTATTCATAACATGCAATGGAAACTCAAAAGTTTCCATTTCAAAACCAACTGATTTTTATTAATGAGGGTGTGTTCTCCAAACCCACTGATGAAATACTTAAAATATCTTCAATTCACACATTTCTTTCACTTTCCACAGACTTCATACTGCCACACCAATTTACAAAACAATTTTATTACAGAGCCCTTGCTCCTGCTGTATTGATAACAACAGAGCCTCCCTAGGACTATGACTACCCTCCAGGCTGACATTTAGTTCTGGTGCACTGGTGGAAGCAGTGTCCACTGCGTCTCAGTGGGTAACAGGCTTTGCTTGTCATCTGCCATTCACCCTTTCCTCTGCAGGCCCCTGTACCCATCTGCAAATGTCCTCTTGTACAAATAGCCCAACCTAATCCACTCCAACAAAAGAAGTCAGGTTGGCAGAGCCTTACTATTTAAAATATTTTGAAACAACATTGCCAGCAGATTTGAGAGGGCATTTCCCTTAAACAGAAGGGTTGTTTACCTGAGCTTACCTGGGCAAATGATCTATAAGGATTCAACACATGGTTATCAGCGACTGCAGTATGTAAATTAAACTCCTGGATTTTGCAGACACGTGGCTGTGATTGCTAGCATATTCCTTCTACTGGCTGTGCCATGGGAGCAGAGTACTCAGAAACAGCTAGATAAAATAGTATCTTAAGTTGCTGCAGCTTCTTGCTAAGACTGAACTCTTTGCCAACGAAAGTGCTCTTTGCCCACCTTAGCTGTAACCAAGTGAAAGGTTTGCTTAGCAGAGAAATAGCAGGTAAGATTAGAACTTTCCAAGCCATAAGACTTTAGGACATCATCACTTCTGTGAAAAGTACTCTGGCACATAAAACAATGCTCACTTTTTTGTCAAACCAGAAAAATCTCTGAGTGTTATCATTACGGTATAGTCATCATCCATGTGATTTGCTCATAAGAGTGTAAGCCATCAGAGATACAATAACCCCCTCAAAAAAAACCCCAAAACTCTTTGACAAAGCCTAATCTGTTTGCAGAAGTTGAGATCATCTAACCAACTAACCAACCTGAAGGACACCTTTAAAGGCTGTATCTACAAGCTCTTTGAGAAATCCATTCACGCACAGAAATCTGCAATATGAAAAAAAGTACAAAGACAGCACAAAGAGTTTACAACCTTCTCTCTCTCTCTGTGGCTTTTTTAAAAAAAACTTCTGTGTGAATACCTCATATTTTTTTCGTTTTTTCTGCTCACAGGTAACTAAACAGAACAGGCAATTCCTTTCCCATCTATTTCAGCAAAGTCATAATAGTAAAGTATTGTTTTGTTTGTTGCAGCAGTTAGCTGAGGTGAAAAAGAGGTGAAAAGTTATTACTTAGTGAACCTAGTGGATTTATTTAATAATACTTTTATCAGTAAAACCATGTTTTTCTTTAAACACAATAGACTTCTCTTGAGATTAGAAAATTTCTCTCTCACCATAAACAATTTTCCTTCCATTTTAGCTTAGTTTCCTGTGTCAAGATGTTGGAAAAAAGGCAACTTACACAAATATTTACATGTTAAATCTTCATGATAGAAATTACAAAAGTAACTTTACAAATGAAAGTGACTTTCTTTATAATCAGAGTCCAGAATTTAATGCTAGTATTTAAAACATATATAAGAACTTTACCACAGAGAAATATAACACAACATCTACCTCAACTCAACTTTTCTAGTATGTTTGGAAAAGAAATTAAAAGAAAACAGTAGGAAAATATATTAGCTTTGCTTTTGAGAGTTGAGAGTAAAGAACTTCTATATTTTTGTTAACCCGTGTCATATCAGAATTCAGCCATTATAATTTATGTCTTTAGGGTTCCAAAAATGAACGGGAACCTTACTCTCAGAACACCAGAAGCCATGAAGACAACAACAAAGAATCGAGTATGTGATGGAGCAAGTAATGAGAGCATAAGTCTGAAGTTCAGTGCTTCTCTCCATTAGCAGTGCATGGTAATTTTATGCTATTTTCTGCTGAGGCTCCTTTGAACAGAACATTGAAGAGTGATTACATGTCCAAACTTTAATAAAATGTCAAAATCCACTCTTCATTGTATCTGCAATTGTGATGGATTCCTCCTACACATGGAATAAGAAAGCATAGAATTTTGTATTCATGGTGCTCCAAGCAGTATGTTTTAAGTTTCTACATAGATTTGGGTGATTCTAACTTGTACCATGAATTTAATGATTTTCTATTTAATATGAAAAACTTATCTATGCACTCTGACTTCTTTTGCAGCAAAAGCTTAATTATATACCATCCAAATACTGCCACATGAACTTAATTCAAAATAATGTTAAAGTTACATGATACTTTAAAAACATTCAGACTCAGATGATAAAGTTCCGCGTTACCACCTATCCACACACTCAAAAGTACCTAGTGCTTTCTGCTATGGAAGAACAAACTGCTCATTAATGTACAGTTGTCCTTCATTTAGCTACAAGGACTTCCGAAATACACTCACATAGCCTTTTGTTCATCTTGACTCATCAAACCACCTCACAGGAAACCAAAACAGAACCCACAAAGTTAGGCACAGGGCTGAGTGGGGTTCTTACTCAAGGAGCTACCCGTTTGTCACACCTGGACACGACGCAGCATTTGTACCATGGCTCCCCCATGTTTAGCTGTGCCAGTAGAAGATGCTGCTGTCCCCACTGCAGAAGCAAAGGAACAATAAATCCACTTCATGTGAAATTAGCTGGGTTAGTGCAAATCACCCATTTAAATCGGCTAAGCTTTTCTGGCTGATTGCTCTGCAGCCAGTGTGCGAGCTCGAGACCAAAATTACCACCAAAGGGGCAATAGGAACCTGCCTGGTGCAGATGAAGTGGCATGGATTTTAGTCAAGTGAATGTCTAGTCTACAACCTCCAGCATGTGATTTTTAATCAAAGTAGTGTTACTAGCACAGGCCATTGCAGGAGGGCCTTTGCAGTGACAGCAGCTCTTTCACTTGCTCTTCGTGCACCACAGATACATGTTCATTTGGCCAGTTAAAGACATTTAACCCCTGGGCATTCTACCACCTTTCTACAAGAGATTACTGACCTTAGAGCTCTGCTGCTCTTTCATCTCCTTCATGCAAAACATTTTCCAGGTAGATTAAATCACTTTTGATGGCCTTTTAAACTTAACTAACTTTGCCTAAAGCAAAGATCCATTTGCCAGCAAAGCTGAAGAAAAGAAATAACTTCTGGCAGACTACTAGACAGTACTGAAAAAAGAGGGAGAAAGCAGGAAGGTGAGCTGGAGGCAGAGGTGTGCAAAGAAAGCCTCCAGAAGGCCTAGCTGGATTCAGAAGATGGCAGTTGTTCATAACTTCTTCTTGTACTTTCGTATAACTGCATTTGAAGACATATGTGTGAAAGGGAAGTGCTAGAGTTTATAAATTCAGGGGGTGGAGGTGAACTGCTGCAGCAGCTATCACAACAGGGTCTTACTTTCGCCATTACTATTTTTTGCTGTACTCCAATACACATCAAAAACTCTAAAAAAATTATTCTTGATTTAAAGAGCTTGAACAAGTTGCAGTTAGTGAATTTCCCCACTTTGCTCTTGACAAACACAGTGAATGTGCTTCAGATGTGGAAGCTAACCAGTGAACAGCATTTAACTTGCAACTCAAAGCTCATATAAAGCTGTTCATAAATCTTCAATGTCCTCAATGCAATTTTGAATGCTATCACTGACACACTGAAAGCAGAACTCTTCATATCACATTTTCCAAGTGTTAGCTCACATTATAGAGAAGCAATGGAATTTTGCAGCTGAACAGTGCTGTTCTTTAGAATCTCTTGATGTTTTGTAACTATTCTTGAAATAAAACTCGGGTCAATAGCTAAGTAGATAAGAAGCATCTCTACTTCTTCTCTCAAAAACATAAAAATATGGCCTAATTTGTACATATACCTGTTAACTGGTTTGGAATGAGATCTCATCTTCTTACTTCCAGGCACTGCTTTACACACTACAGTTGTTTGCTATGCTGCAGGACCAGTATCTACAAATACAGTGCACCTCGTTATAATCAGTAAAAGAAGGTTTATGGGTAGTGGCAGAATCTTTGACTATCCCAAATAATACAGCTGGGATGGAGGAAGGGGAGGAGATCAAAATGTTGAGCTGATAAGGTTCCAGGTATACCTGGTGTGGTATACATTTTAGATATACATCTGAGACTTCCTAGTTCCCACCAAACAGTTAGTAATGAAGGAGGAGTTTGTCTCCAATGGGAAAGAAAGAGGTAAAACAAAGGGAAAGAACCCCAAGATTACAGCATCCCATGAAACCAATTAGCTCTGTTGACTCTATGGTTTTATTGTCCCAACTGGTTTATATTTCCAAAGGCTCAACGCTTTGTAAAGCATTCTGTAGCTTCTCCTGGAGGATTAGGACTGAGAGGGTCAGAGACTGTGTGGGTACACTGAGAAATGTTAACGTACCAGTGTTTCCGTCCTTCATCAGCTGTCAGAGCACTCCATCTGTGCGAGGTGACTGCTTAGTCACCCCTGGGTGTCCCAAGGGGTTCAGAGCAATGCCAAAATGCACCAGATTCCAGAAGGAAGTCAGGAATTTGATGATCCTGTTACAAGGACCATGCACTAGACTACACAGAGCTGTGTTAGCACATACCAATTACTTTGTATTTCAACAGTAAATTATTAATTTACATGTCTAAATGCAGAACACCTGTTCCCAGCTTGCACTTAGTCTCATAATTTCTGGCTTCCATTGCAGGCCCTGAAGAGCAGTCCCAGGCCCTAAAGCTTGTTTTCCCTTCTCAGCTACAACAGTAGAACTAGTAGAAAATGTACTGGTTCTAGACACAAACTTTGTTCAATTATCTCTTCAGATCACCTCAGCCAGTGCAGTGCTACCCATTCTGCTAGCAAGAGAATAAATTTCCATGTGTATGTAAAGGGTGGGCTTTGGCAAAGGTTTATATAATTGTACATAATGCAAAGTTCAGTCACAACATCAAAAGGAAAATTATTTTTCCTTTCAAGAGTCTGGGATTTTACTGTTTGTTCTCTCATTTGTTTTGGCAACAGCCCTGTGATCATGAACACAGTATATACGATCCTATGTTTTTTTAAAAAACCCACAAACCAAATCAGGAGATGCTGAAGGAAATTAACTGTAAAGTGGGGGCAGCAGAATAGCATTTAACATTTTCGCAAACAATCCGTTTGTCACTTTCATGGACCTGGGTTAATTAACATTCTATAAAGGTCTTCCAAAAGCTGAATACCTCTCAAGTTCTGAATTCATGGGGCTGACCTTAGACTTTCTCAGAATGATTTTTAATGCTGTCTGTTATCAGCAAAACCCGTTTAAATACATGCCCCATCTGCCAGTACCCCTTTTGCAAAAGAGCTTCTTATACTTGCAGACAGTAAAGCTTCTGCCTGCTTCCCTCTCTCCTCTAAATACCAGCTGTATGGTAATGAGCACAAACAGCTGAAAAATACTTCACAGTAACAAAGCTGGTACGAAGTGGGCAGAACAACGCATCCACTCAACAAGGCAGTTGTAGCATGAATTTAGCAGATTAGCTATTGAACAAGGGTGGGGGAAGGTTTGGAAAAAATGTAAATGGTCTACACAGATAGCAAGAAAATGAAAAGAGACCAAAGGGGCACAGACTACCAAAGAAAAGCCCAAATTCTAAAGTACTTTTGTTTAAACTGTATGAACCAATTCTTCAAATTTTCTAAGGCTTACTCGTCCTGTACTAATGATATGCCAAATGCTATTCTGATCATTTGCAAGTTCAGTTAGTTTTTAAGCGAGGCAACTTGTTAATGAAAGTCTTCCATTCATTAACATATCTCTCCATTGGCTGGGGGTGGGGGAAGTCCTTAAGAACAAGAACACGCCCTCTTACTTCAGTCTCTGGTACTTTCAGCATGTGTGACCAACAAGAACCATCTATCTATTAACTTTAGTTACTATCTATTTACTTTTTGCATAATAGCCCCCTCAGTCTATCCATTTTTAAAGACTTTTTAAAAATGGTGACAACATTCATGCTACCCTCCAGACACTGACAAGCTTTTAAAGCAGTGAACATAAAAGACACTTGCTTTTAAGAAAGTTTGTGTAACTGCATTCACTTGACGTGCATACAAGGCATGCAGTTGAGTATTTGTTTATAAAAGTAGCTAATTTGATATACACTATTTGCATAGTCTTAAAATGGCACATGCACTTTTGCACTTGAAATTACACACATCTGTCTACTGGCAGATGTGAAAGATGCAAGCAGTTTTGTTACATAAAGCTGATGTGAAAATACAGGACATTTTCTTGTTCACAATTTCCCAACAGCATCTAGCATCTAGTGTTACTGCTGCTTTTGAAGAATTGGAGCCTAACACTTTTGAGGTAAAACATGGGAAAAGATGGTGTATTGACACTGCCCAAGCAAGTTTTCTGTCAAAAGTTTGATACATATGGTTAGGTGGTTTGAAATTCCTAATTAGAAAGCTTTACTGTTACAATCCCTCATCATCCTAACATTTGTCCTTAGTGACAAGTAAGATGTTTTTCAAAGATTCATTCACTAAGACATACTGCAATAAAGATATTATATTGTTTCTAAAAGTAATGAAGAATGAAACCTTCTATCTGGGAAAAAAAAGTATACTTACTTCTAAGATCATCACAATGAAGCTCCTAAGAAAGCAAACAATCTTTTAAACTTTATACATTGCAGAGAGAGTTATACATTAGAGAGTTAAACAGAACAAATCATCTATGTTACTGGCTTCTTTTCACTGGTACCACAGAATAAACAAAAACAAAAAGAGAAAGCAATTTTCTCAGGGCATGAAAGAGCTTGTCATTTAGCTATACAATGGTATTCACAAATGGTATTTTTATTGCTCATGTCTATCATAACCCTGTAATAAACAGAAGAAAAACCCCCAGTATTGACATTCACGCGAAGTATCTACCTAATTTAAAATTTTAATGTAAGTCAAATCTACTAAATTTAGGTTAAAGAACATGTACTTTGATCTTTCCTGGAGAATTCTAGCACACATTAAAAATACTTTTCATCTTTTAAGCACCTTAAAGAACTCATAACAACTTTATTAAAAGAAAAAACAGGTAACATATTCAACATACAGAGATGCATAAAATCTTAGCTAATGATTAATTAACCATAAATTACTTACTGGTTAAAAAAGTGTTAATATTCAGTTTATATATTTACTATTAGTCATTATAACTATCAGTGATTCCCATTATTTTCTGTACTTAAAACTTAGCACAAATTTCACTCAGTTCTTATTTTAATTCTGCTCTCTGAATTGTTTAATATGCACCAAGACGAAAGCTGTTAGCTTAAAAACACTAAGCAAATTAAAGTGGTTTATTATGAGAGAAGGTACAATACTTGAACCGATGGAAAACTTAACCGCCAGAATCACTTTTGCTCTTTCCAGAAGCATGTATTTCTTCAGATCACCAGCACTCCAGGAGGAAAGAATCTGCTACTACAGAAGGGCTATTTGCTATGTCACAAATCCAGGTATGCCTTGGTATTTTCAAAGGAGCCTGAGCTGCCAGTATCATTATTTGGCTTTTCAGATGATGGTCCTGGGGTACTAAAGCAGCAACAATGAACAAGGAAAGCCCCACTTATTCTAGAAGATTCAAACTGGAACAGTGAAAGATTTTTTTTTCATGTTTCATATCAAATTTTCTGAAACTCTGTATATTTTATGACATAGAAACAAAATTAAACATCCACAGAAACAAATCCGAAGTTGTCTATGAAAAAACCCAACAATCTTACATAAAATATTCAAAAGTATGCAAGAAAAAGTTTGTTACTGAAACTGGCAGAGCTACACTTAGTTATTTTTAAAGTTTAACCTCAAAATCTTCATTATTCTAGCATTTGGACAGAACACTAGCTACAACAACCAAAAATCATAAGAGAAGACTGGAGTGAATGTTGGCTCTGTTGAGAAACAGTGACATGAGAAATAATCACAGAATGGTTTGGGGTGGAAAGGACCTCAAAAATCTAGTTCCAATACCCTTGCCACAGACAGGGTGTGACCGACTAGATCAGGTTGCTCAAAGCCCCATCCAGACCGGCCTGGAACACTTCTCAAAACTTCTTTGGAAAATCTACTTCAGTGTCCCACCACCCTCAAGGTGAAGAATTTTCTTCTTTTAATATTTTCTTCCTTATATCTGAGGGTTGTACCTATACTCTTTGTTTCGAAGAATACATGCCAAGATTAGGACCCTTCTCTTTGCAATGGTGGTATCAAGAGACATTAACAGAATGCCTCCTTTGGATACAAGCTTATTCTACTGGGCAAAAATATATCAGGCATCCTCAATATTTCAGTTCTGCAGGATGTCAATTAATTCATATAGAATGTGCCATTCACAATTAATAAGTACTTCAAATATACTTTAAGTGGAAAAAACAAACCAAGCAAAAATTGCATCAAAGTTGCTTTGTTGATATCCTTTTATATCTGAAGTCTAGCTGTGCTTTGCCAGCACTTGTCCATAATCTTCATGTGCTTTTACCATGTGGAAGCCTTTAAACACTAACAGTCTTAAAAAATACTGAATAATATCTATATTCATGAGTATAAACAGTGTCAAGGAGAAAACAGTGACTCATTTCAAACCACAATGTTGTAAACTGTACTGATATTTCTAGAATATTTCTTTAACTTAAAAGAATTATCATACTTTCTTACAAGTAATGCACATATATGCAACCAATAAAGCAATCACATTTTAACCATGATATTCCACAAAAGACTGAAAAGATGAACACAGTGGAAGATTTATCGACAGCACTACACTGCCCCTTCATGTCCACTACAGAAACAACACCACAAGCTGCATGATGGAGAGAGGGAAAAAAAGATCTGTGAATATTAACATAGCAATTATGCTAAACTACAAATTTCCTATATATTTCTATAGGGTAGCCCCTTGCTCCGTCAATAAAACATACATACAATGGAGGAAAAGCAGAATAAAACCAAACTCTTACTTTAGTGGGAAAATCACCTGGTTTTCCCTTGATATGCATACTTAGATCTTCCCATTTTAAACAGGTATAAATTTTCCACCTCGAATACACAGTGGGTAAGAATTGATGAACAAGACCAATTCAGATAACATTTCTCTGAAAAGAAAAAAAATACTAAAATGGATATACTTAGCTATGACACAAAGTTTTATCTAAGAATGGAATAATAAGGCTTCGATCAGAATCAACTCTTAATGGCATGAGAAATTATTTATGAGCATCTAAGCTACTTCATGCATCTTATAAATTCCCTCAGCTTTTAAAATAATACAGTTTTTCCCCTAAGTATCCTGTTTCTTCTAATTTGAAATTCAATTGCTATTTTGCTTGTCATTTAATGCTAAATGTGTTGTTATGGTGGATGTATGGGTTATTATTTTTGGTAGCATTAACTAGAATGTGAGTCAGGAACTTCTGGTTGAACAAAAAAAAAGGTATCCCGTATCTCCATGAGGCAAATCTCTCAGTGTATAATTAGCACATGCATTCTGAAGCCTCTCTCAAGCCAAGACAAGAATTTGTTCTTCTTCCTACCCCCTCCTATAGTAGGACAAATTAGCATAACCAAAATACAAGGTAACAAGGACCTTACTCAACACCATTGTGATCCAAAATGATACTTTTCACTATTAAAGAAAAAGGGTATACAATGAGACCACAAAACAAACCATTACATTTCAGAGGCCAAATACATTTTTTTACAGAAGTAGAGTGGTAAAATTTGCAATTTAAAAAAAATGCTCAAATTACTTTGTGTGCTACAAATGTTCATATAGTACCTATGATCAGCATAGTCTTACATAGAAAAAAGTGTATTACAAAACTCTTTTGATTATAAAATATCCGAAATATATTCTGTCCATTACACTGGTATGGTAACTTTAAATAAATGATATATTAGAGTTCTTGCTTCTAGGTTCTCTTTATTAAATCCATGGGACATTTTAGACATGCTATAGTTCACAAGAACATCACAAACGTTTCTCTGGGTGAGGCTAAAAAACCCACCTACCTTAACAGAATCTGATCATAATTTAATTTTCTCATGGACTAAATCCATATCGACTAGGCTATTCAAGTCATCTACATACAAGCATAATCTTTTCAAGGAGGAAGAGAAAAATTAAGTTGGCCTACCAACAGTTATGAAAAAGGGTGCAAAGTATTTCTCTGAACTATGTGTTTTGGAAAATTATGCAGAGAAACTTCAAACCTCAGTGCAATTTGCATGCTTCAAAAAATTGTAAAAAGGATGCTTAAAGATGGTTTCCTGTTTTTTGAACTTATAGCATCCTTCATCCAATTTTACTACATTTTTCTTGCTGTGTCTTTGTGACAGCTTTATAAGGACTTCTTACACAGCTTCTTAACCAAGGTCAGGGTACGGCATCCCCTTGCTAACAAACTGCTACAGGAAGTAGTTTCTAAAATAAATAAATAAATAAATAAATAAATAATGGCGTGCTAGGTATGGCAGAAAACCATTTTCCCACAGCCATAAAGATAATATCCAAAGAATTCTCTAGTAACAATGGGAAAACAAAATTCAGGCTTTCTCTTCTGACTACATACAAGTAGAAACAAGGGGACTTAAAAGACAAGCTTGAAGTTGTTTCATAATAAATCTTGAAAAGTAGTTATTACAGTTAGTGACAGTATCTGGGCCATTATGTATTTTATGTATTTTATTTTCTCCTCTGGCTACGATTTTTTTACACAAGTGTCTCTCACCAGAGTATCTTTCCCTTAAAACACACTCTGAGCTATGAAATTAAAATGGATCTCAAGGGAACCACCATGACCTCTTCAGCATTTCTCCTCTATGAAAGAGGCTGTAACAAACTATTTCAGTATTGGGTTAATTGAATGGTTTTTGATTAAGAATAGGGGTTGTATTTCTATCCAACAAATGGCATCTAGAGGTCAGATCCCTATAAGAGCAAATAATCCAGCTTTGACTCTACAAGCAAGGCATAAAACAAGATTTAAAAAAGGCACTATGGCATAGTTTGCCTATCCAACACTTGGTGTCAGGTCTTCTTTATAAGAAATGAAGGTATTCTCAAATCATGATATATTCTTTCTCAAGAATATATTCCTGTTCGAGAGACTTCACTGTATAATGCACAGTGTCACTTTTAAAACTGATGTAAAGTTATTGTCAACTGGGACTGTCACCCTGGGAGTACTAAAAAATACTTTGAAGAATACTTCGAAAATACTATGAAGATACTATCTTTTGCTGACATACATATACAGAAGCAGCCACATTTTTAGCCATACAGCTCTGGCTGCTTGGTATTATAGCAACTCATTTTTCTGTTCCACCTTTCATCAGTCTCACTTTCTGTATATCTCATGTAATTTGTAGCCAATCAAGCAATGCTGCAACTATGACACAAGCCTGGGACCAGAGCGGCACTGCATGGCTTCCTCCATCCTGTGATAACTACAATATTGTTAAACAGCCTCTGAAATTTGAAGCATCTACCAGAGAAGCAGAAAATGTCATTTCCTTGAAGCAACCACTGTAAAAAAACTAAATCACTGCATTAAGACCACAGAAGTGCAGCTCCAGTTGCATCTGTAGAAGACAAATCTCTCCAATTATTTAGGGTAATCTTATCAAATACTCCTGACCACTTTCAGTTTTGCTTTCAGGTAAGAGTCAGATTTAGAGATTTTTTGCATTTTTATGAAAATAAACATGGCTGTAAATTTAAGCACAAACATTCTTATTCATAAATGAAGAAAGAAAACACGTTTTACACTTTAAATATAGTGGTGGTCTCTCATCTGCTTTTGTCTGGATGCTAGATGCATTCTGGACCAGGAATGAGTCTGAATATCCCACGTGTCCAGTTCTTCAAATAGTCTGTATTACCTCAGAGCCCTCCAACTTCTAACTTGCTGCAACCAGACACGTGGCCAGCATTCAACACAAGTGTTTTTTCCATTTCAGTTTAACAGAAAAAAATCCACTCCTGTTTTCCAAGTCAAACAAGAAAAGACAGGGTTTCTTAGCAGCAGCTGTTTCCAAGTTTGGAGACTATGACAGCAGCCACAAGGTGAAAGAAACAGGGAAAAGAAGGACATAAGGCAAATTACCTTAGTTTCCAGATTTGTTTATGAAGCTACTGCTTACAACTATATCTTGGTTATTGTCTCCCCTCTTGTGTATACAGAACAGAAAATGCACACAGAAGATAAGTTGGGAGAATTTTTTATTTCATTATTTTCAAGACATGAGGGGCAAAGGACAAAGAAGGAAAATCAAGGTTCCTTATTTATAATACATTATAAGACAACATTCAAATTTTTTTCCATTTAATATTTTTCTTATTAAAATGAGCTCTTGTTTATTAAAAAAAAAAACCTGGTTACTTTAAAGTCAGAATATAAGAATATAAATGGAAAGAAAAAAAAATTAAAAGAGCAACTTAAGGTTTTTTTCTGCTGGATAATAGTAGCAAATTTACCAATTTGTCTATTTGTGAAAACCATTAATGAAGGCACATGTAAAAGAGGCCAGATAAAACCTTTGTATCTGATATGGTTTTTGATATGTCTGTGACAGATACACCTAATCTAGGACAGAGTCTTATGAAGCAGCACTGATGCTACTTATTGGCAAGAAGCTAGAAGAAAATCTTGAAACTCTCCCTAAAGAAGAGCATCCATATCTGTGTATGTATTCTGAGGACTATTATTAAGTAGTACTAGATAACGAGATGCTATGACTCCCCAGTTCTGAATGGAAGAAGAAAGGAAACAATTGCCTACCAGCTATAATACTGTGTGCTACAGAATGAAAACCATATATTGTATTCTCTATTTTAAAAATAGACTTTGAAGTTTACAAGCACTGTCAAAGCAATTCAGAAGTTCAGAAAGGTTTTTAGCATACTTCTTAGTAGCAACTGACATTCTTTTAGAAATACAAAGATGGTTGCATATATTAGATTTTTAATAAGCAACATCTTTGTGATCCATGTCATTACATGCTTTGGAATGCCATATCCAATATCTGGCACACTCATCCTTCAAAGACAACATATGTTTTATGTCCTCTCTACTGGAATGCTCTCCTAGTAAGCTTAAAAAGGGGAAAAAAAAAAAGGCAATTCTTTAAGCTTTGTTTTCAACAGTTTAGTCTCAAGACTCCAAATTCATTCTCTATATGTTCACATACCATCAAAATATGAACTATTTCCCAAAACTCTGTGCAGAAGTTAAAACTTCTAGTAAATAGAGATTAAAAGATGGACAAAAAAAGTGCATGCGCCACATGTTGCCTCACAGCAAGGAACTGCTTACATGAAAAAGCACAAATAGGTGTCTTGACTTCATGCTTCTGAAGGAAAAGCAAAAAAAGAGGAAAAACTCAAAGATACAGGCAATCTGAAATGAAAATTGAAGCAGAAAATAATTTAAACACATTCAAAACTACTACATAATGTACTTCTTTATTTGTCAAAAATTGTCATACATTTCACCCCATTGAGGTTTAACTTTTGTCAGTATAAGTGCCTTTGAAAAAAGGATTCTATTTACTTCTTTCAAATACACTAATATACAAATACTGTACACTATGCACACAGTTGTTATATTAGGCTAAAAAAAAGGACATTTTTGTGTTTGTAACACAAAGATTAGTTACTTCAGAGAGATAACAGTTCAATTTAAAGGTTTATTGCTCACTAACATTGTTCATGCTTAAGTAGTGCAAATTTTAATTACAAATCTTATGATCACAGAGAAAATACAAGGCCTTAGGGCCAATTAATTAATAACATGTTTCAATTTTTCTATCAACATACATACACAAGACAGACTATGCTGAGAGCAAAGAAACACATATGTCTCTTGAAAGATTAGTTTTATTAGACTTGCAGCACGTATTACAACTGGGTATGTATAACCTTGGGGGTACATTAATTGTCTACTGAAGTGCAAAGAAAAAGCTGAAAATTTTCAGCAATTATGAATTCACGTGATCTGTGTGTCCACTGCAAGGGGCTCTCAATGCTACTTGTTTCTATAAATTAGGTCCCACAAGTCAGTAAGACATTTCAGAGGTGCAAATTATGGGTTTTAATATTTTTACACTTCAATGACTACTGAGAATTTTTACTGCAGGTCTGCCTCTGTATCAGGAAGAGAGAAAGAGAAAAACTGGGGCAGGGGGCATGATGGATGGCACACCTACCTCTCCTCATTGCCGTGTTTTCAGGAATTAATTAATTCCCTGAGGATGTCTTGGATGACTTGAAGCATTTACTTTCTCTGCACACCAGAAAGAACAGGTCACTTTTGATATGACCTCTTCCTAAATCAAGAAAAGTAAGGATGGACCTGCTAAACATGGCCATAAACACACAAATATGCAGTATTTATGGATATTTAAAACATTTCCTTGTGTGCTCAAATTAAAATGGGCCAGTACTTCAGAACAGGAAGCTATTTCCTCTTCACCCACTCAGAAGGTTGGATGCCTTCCCAGAAATCTCAAGACTGGCGCAGGGCTTAATGCTGCGCCTGCAAGACAGCTGCATCTGGATACAACCCTTCATGGGAATGCACAATGCAAACCAAGGAAGACAGGTTGAGCAGATGTAATTAATGGAGGTGGTGCCAGAAAGTGATCCCTGTTAACCAGATGCTCCAAAGAAATTCCTCTCAGTAAGGCAGCATAGGCCTTTTGGAAGACTACTTGAGCAGTACCAACAGATCTCACAGGCACCCACAATCACTCACATTGCTTAGAACCAAGCAGCTCAAGCTGCCTCCTCTTCTTCTGGGAGGGAATGGCTACAACTCACTGAAGTTTGCTCCCATGATGACCAGCTCTTTATGCATCAAGAAAAAGGGAAGTGGACAAGAAGGTAAAGGAAATTTACATACAGCAAATTAAATACAGTAATCCTAACAAAATCGTTACATTCTCTACCTCATATAGGAGAGGTATGGTGTGTCTTGAAAAATATCAAGAAACAAACCCCCAAAATGAATCTACTTTTGTAATTTTAATCCATATAATTTTCATACTAATTAGGCACCAACCAAATTAGCTCCTGCTATTCTAACTCATTTTCTTTCTAAAGTGAAGAAGCACTCCTATGTATGTGCCCTTAATAAATCTGGATATTAATTGCAATCAGTGTCAAATTTTCACAGTGCAAAGTGACCTCAACACAGAATGACATTTCAACATGATAAGAAAACTAACCATTTCTACGAGAAGCAATTTTATACCGTCAGATGAATCTCAGAAATAGCACAGACACCAAAGATCCTACCATAGGTTAAAGGGACAATGTAGTCTTGTTTCTGTAATTTGTATTATTAGGTTTTTGTCTGTTACCTATTTCTTGCATCACTGTGAATGGAAACTGCAAATAAGTGGCAAGCACACGTCTAATAAATTAAATGAACATAAGCTTATTATTGTTTAAAACAAAAACATTCCTCCCAAAGGAGAAAGATGCACAAGCATCTATTCTGAATGCTATTCAAGAGAAGAGAATTAGTACCAACTGTGAGAGTTTATCAACTGCCTGCAGATAATAAAGCAAGGGTAGGCAGTAGAAATTGATTGACATGTAATTCTGAATTTATTATACTTAAAGCTAAACACGTGTATTTTGAAAATCAAGTGACAGATGTTGTGATGTTCTAGTTTTTTTTTTTAGCATGATGACTTATCTGGTTCTCTTAGGAAATACAGCCAGTTACAGATAATTTTTTGTTTTGTTAAAGGTGATGCATGGACAGAAAGGAGTTCCCAGAACTGTTTGCAGGATAAGCAGAGAGGTAAAGGACAGGACCATATTGGGTGTAAAGAGACAGGAAAGAAAAGAGAGATGATATCTAAAAACTATGTGGGCAGAACAGGCACCAGACAGTAGAGGACCTGTTCGACAGCTTGGTATGTAGACAGGATTTGGAGAAAGGAAGGCAAAAGAAGGGAAGACTGTGAGGCCATGAAGAAATTCAAAGTAAGAATTAAGTCTGAAATTTCACTAACAATGTACCATAGGATAAATGCAAGATGGAATGTAGCAATGCTGTAAATATGTTAAAATTGCAAACATTCTTGCCAGCTGCTGCTGTTATCATGAGAAGCAATCTTGTGTTAGGGTTTATTAATAGCAGCATGCTTTGGAAGAGACTGCCTTTTGTGCTTACAAAACACTGCACTATGCAGATTGTCTTAGAGCAACAAAATCTTAACTGTTTAAATATAGTAGTGAGTACCTAAATACAGGTACTCCAAATATACCTGTGTCACTTTCTATGCTGTTCTTTTCCAATTTTCAAAAAGTAAAATGATGTTGGGAGAGTATCCTTAGAAAGACACCGGAATGGTATCAACTACAGGTTCCCAGCCTATGAACCATGAACAGTTTTCTGCTTGCAGCAGCTAACCCATCGTGTTTCTTTTCCTACTTCATCTTCTGTCTTTCATCTCTACAAGCAGTAAACTCTCTCTGCAGGGACAATTTTGCATACAGCATAACAAACTTAATGTATTATATATAAAACATTAAGTATAGTAATATAGTACGAATAATAATATTTGCAAATAAAACTATGCTTTTTAAACCCATGTCTCTATACATAAATGGGGGCATCTAAATCATGAGGAAAGATCCCACATGATACCATTAGGATCAATATGCTAAAACTGCTTACCATCATTGTACACTAGCTACATTATAAATTTAAAAATGCAATTTTAGAAATTCCACAGGAAGTGACGTATATTAAAACATCTGGTCTGTAATTTCCTTGTGTTTACATATTACAGATTCATTTAAAAAGATTTTTACCTACCTGCATCTTCTAAAGTTCCCTCTTTTTCACAATTTACAAATAAAATTCTACTTACTACTTTGCATAAGCAAAGCCATGCATCACATACAAATTTAATAAACTATCAGAAATAATGAGCCATCTGAAACAGACAGGAGAGAAAGAAGCATGTTTCACCAAATAAAACACAAAATTTTACTACCTTTGCTACATTATTATATTATTTCCAAAAAAAAAAAGTTTCCCTAGCTAACAAAGTTGAATATATTAGCATTTACCAAGTCTTATGAATGCCTTTGATACAACATAAATCAAGTTGGGTTAAGGTAGTACTCTTAAACATAGAGAATTCATAAGAGGAGAAGATTTATAGAAGAATGTATTTGGACTTCTAGTATCATTTATGTATTTTAATTTATTCTCCTCCTTGCTTTGTTAATAAGTCAATTAGGGTCAGCAGCATTTTGGCTGTCCTTCAATATATTAGAAAATGATCTAAAAAATAAATGAAAAACACCACTGTCTTGGCTTAAGAGACAGGTATTTGCCAAGGAGAGGGATGAGCCCCTTTCCCTGTAATCCACTCCTTTTTAATCACTATAATTTGAAATCAGACGCTTTCAGGCATAAGATATGGGGGTAGGAATAACAGTTCTTTACTAATATATCTAACAAGGTAAACAGCAAAAACAACAGCTATAAAAACTGACAACAGAACAGAACAGTATAGCTCAGTCCCAGTTTCTTTGGATGCAAGCTTTCTCTGGGTTCAGTTCCCGGTGCTGTGGGCAGAGCCGGTCCCGCGCAGCTGCAGAGTCCGGGCTGATGGCGGCAGCTCCGCTGTGAGCGGGAGGCGGGGGGGCCGCTCCTGTTCACGGCGCCGGCCGTGCTGCTGCTGCTCAGCAGTGAACAGTAGGATAGGATGGGAAGGCGGCAGGGTGAGGTCCAAACAGCAGGGAAGTGTGGTCTTTGGCGTTGAAAAACTCGCAGGGACAGAAAAGGGTCCAAGATCGGATCTCCCCACTGTCTCCAACTCCACGTGCCAGCCGCGAGAGAGCCCTCCCCTCCCGTGGTCCCCTTCCTTTTTCCGGCTCCTTTTTTTTTCATCCCCCCCCACCCCCTTCCAGTGAGAGGCAATTAACTTGTAGCCCCAAGTGATTAGCATAACAATAGCGAAAAATTCCACAGAAAATAAAAGAAATTATTCAACCCCCAACAACCACACAGAAATCTTACTTGCCTATTACTTCCAAGTGTTACAGAAGTAGCAGAATTTTTAAAAACAGGTTTACTGTATTGCCTTCTTGCGCAGCATCACTGTTTTTATATGGCATGTATGACAAGCACTTCTCTTTCGCAAGCAGAAATATTTGTAGTGTATCTAAAATGCACTACAGGTTGTAACTATTATCTGATCATTACAGAAAAATCATTCCCCTACTTCATAGACTGTATCTTTCAGCATTAAAATCATGTTCATGTGAGGAGCAAGTAACTAGAGATATTTTTCTGAAATGGGATCGAACTACACAACCACACAAACGATATGCAACCATCTCAAACCTCTTACCAAGAAACTTTGCAGTCAAACTAGTTACTTAAAACGTACTTTAAGGAACAGAACAAATTAAAAGTACAGGGTTCCTTAATAAAAATAAATAAATAAAGGGAAAAGTCATGTCCATTCCAGTCCTTTTTTTCCTTGCCTTTTCAAAAAAATGAGTACCATTATAAAATACCTGAGTAGCATTTAGAAAGATGCTGCTGTTTTTCCTATGAAAAAATGTATTTTCAAACATGGTAAATAAAGAGGCCTACTTTTAGCAGTACATGAATATCAATGAGAAGCTTTAGGTAGAAAGCAGAATTACCAGCCCAAAACTAGGTGAAGGGAGAGTGAGATAGAGTAGATCAGAGCCACAGATGGAGTTTGAAAGAAAAATACAGCCTGAGCAGTGAGTCTAAGAATGAGATGGGATTGTTGCTCGGAGGAGTGGAGCTAATCAAACTCACAAAATCATCATTCACTGACAGAAAGGGTTCATCACATAAGGAACGACAGCCAATCAGTTGTGGTAAGTGGCAGAGATCCAAGAGCAAGATGCTAAGGCTACAAACCTGCCTATGACTTAGATGTCATTCTAGTGCAGTTTGACTTCCACTCAAAATCTGGGGAACACTGGAACAAAAATCACCAGTTAAAAATAATTTGCCCTCTTTGTGTTTCTGCACTAAGGATAGTCATGACACAACAGAGCAATATTTTCATCACAAAGGATTCTTCCCCCATATCTCAAAAAGATATGTTCAGGAAATTAAAGTGCCTTCATTTGCTGCAGAAGGACAAAAAGAGTTTACCTAGTGATAGAAGGGACTGCAAAAAGAGAAAAGGGAGATTCATAGTTAAAGCAATTAGGTTTCAAAGCAATACATTAACTGTTTAATTACACATTTCCTGAGTTCCCCTCTGGCACGATCAATCAGTAAAGAGGCAGCTGGGTCGGTTTATGGCATTACTGTTGTCTTCCATTCCCTCATCTGCTGGATGCCCTAACCTCCACAGTTTGAGACAACAAAACAGATGGACTTTAAGCATATAAAGATCTTTTACAGAGTCAACCCAGCATGTTTGAATAGCTCAAAGAGCATGACAATAAAAGCTTCTAAAGACATCTAAACAATTGGGCACAAGGGAACAAAATCCCAGAGGAAACCTTTTTTCTAACACCCACTGAAGGGAAGGGAATGGCTGCAGAATCATCCTAGCATGCTTCTAACATCTGCACTCCTGCAGTCTGTAACAGACAGAACTGCTCATTGCAAGAGGAAAGAGAAGTTTCAAATGCATCAAAACCCCAAAGAAAAACATTTTAGCTAGTGTTAAATATAAATGAGTTTTCAATTGCTGCTTTTATCTTGGCGAGGTAGGTAGAACAATTTAAATAACAGTATGTCTCAAAGAGCCAGTATGGTGACAGAGGAACCCTGAATATTCTGAAAAAGCAGTCTTTGGGAGTGATATGACATGTTGCACTGCAGGTTTGAAAATAAACTAACACCCCCACTCCCAACCAAACAAAAAAACTCAAGCAAGTTGTCCAGCTGTTTTTGACCCACTACACTAGTCTGGACTAGATGTGCACAGGTTAGCCACCAATTTTATTTTTCCCAGGGGATACAGGGAACAGCTGTTTGAACAGTAAACTGAGCGCTTCCTCCTACAAACGGCTACCTTAAGCCCAGAGATTCTCTAACACCAGAGAAGGGCAGGGCTAGAGAGAAGCCTATTTCTGCCTGTATCTCATTCTACAAAGCCATAAAAACTGCCTACACCTGACTGTAGGCACAGTTTAAAAGACAGATTTCATTAAGTCTTGGTAGAATTCTTGTGAGCATTGCCTGGGAGATCACAGGACACTTCAGCTGAGCCAGGTTGAATCACCCCACCTTGAGCTGACCAGAGAATTGAGGATCTGTAAACTTCTTACCACTCCTGTAAAACCTCTATTATTCCCTCTCAAGTACAGTACAGGGTAAGTTTGTTTGCAAAGAAAATGAAAGAGAGAATTGCAGAAAGAAGCATAAAAAGGGTGTAGAAGACAATTTTTAGACTCTCACTGTTCCATATTGATAAAATATGTAACACATTGCTTTTTCTTCAAGGCCACCACTTCACACACGAAAAACAGTTCTTTCCCTTGTGAGAGTAGATGAAGGAATGGGAAAAGCAGATTCAGAGTGGAGACACTGCATGTATGTAAAAAAGAAAAGAAAAAAAAGAAGACAAAGTTAATTATCCAAGACTGTTTATCTTCTAAAGGCATGATCCTCTAGGCAGAATGTTACAGAAGACACAGCCTTCCTCATTTCTGTAACTATTCAGTATTGCTTCCTTTCCACTCAAAACCATCTTCCTTTTCAGTTAACTTCCTTCTACTGAACTTTTGAAGTATTTCTGGTTTATTCCAAAGATTTTCTAAAACTGAAACACCAAAAATAATAAAAACAAGAAAAAAACCCCACTATAAATTATTAATTTAACAATTAAAAGTAAAATATCTAGAAGATAGGCTTTATTGTGAGTATTTGGAAATCCAGACCAATGGACACACCCCTTTATGAAAAATAAACATAGGTCAAGAACAAACTTCCTTTCCTGTTAAGTATCAACTGATCACTCCATGATCTGTACTTTTCTGACAAATTTTCTAACAAAATCAAGAGAAATTGAAGCAAAGGCTAAACCAGCTTTGAAAGAAAGCTATTTCTGACAGCCATTCAAAGACATATCTTAATACCAGAGGTCATAATACAAGTTCCCTGTCACAAAAGCCAGAAGCAAAAATTCTCTTGTAGAAGATGCAAGCATTTGGGAGTGCTCTGATTTGTCCAGTGACAGACTCTGAAGATTACCTTTAGTTTTACATCAGAAAACTGTACACATATACATTATATATACATACACACATGCACACTTTCAGATTTTTTTTTTATGCTCTTCTGTCAGTCTCTTCTTACCAAATGGTGAGAAATTCCGAGGGAAATTACTTATTTTTTGTTTAAGGGGCAAATAGATTAGTGCTTTTTTACATTATCCAGAACTTTATCCAACATTATCCAGAACTTTATCCAAAGTCATCTGCAGTACAGGGAAGTATAAAAGGGAGGATGTATAATTTCAGAGAAAGCTAAACAGTCTTTTGTCCATTAACTAGCTTCTTACTGTCATCCATGAAATCAAGTCCTGTATTCAAGCGAGAAATATGATTTGTTGTGGAAAAATTCAGGACTACATTTCCCTAAAAAACTGAATGGATGGACAATGAATGGTTGAATGACTGGCACAAACATATACATAGATTTGAATGAAAATACTGCTTTAGTTGTTTTAACACAGAAATTAAGGGATAAAAAAACAAATCCAAATAAGTGAAGCTGTTCATGCATAAGTCGTATCAGTGTTTTAAATACACTACTAGCATACCTGTCAACCAGAGGAAGGAAAAGGAACTAGTGTTTCCTTCCAAGTGCTGTACTCCACAAATGTGTAAGACCAGTGGATGCTCTTTTATACAAAGAACACAGTCTGGCAAAAACTAATGCTTCAAATGCTTTACCTTATGTTCACTTAACATACAAATATGTCCTACAGACAGAAGCATTTCATTGATGAACTAAGCTGACGAATTGCCAAAATTTGTTTGGATTTATTTTAAGGGTGAAATATATACACATACAGGAAAACTGTTCTCATAAAATCATAGAGTATAACAGAATCTTTGGTGTTTCTGAGATTACAGGCACTGAAAATGAATACATTTATTACCTTGATTTTTCTAGCTTGGAATACCACAGGGTGCACACTGAAACCCCTGTTTTATAACAATTCAGTGCTACTTTAATCCACTTGAAATGAAGGAACACTGCAAGTGAACAAGTCACTCTCAAAAATTCTCCAGCTTATTAGCACTTCTTTAAAAGATCCATTCAGTGTAATGAAATTCTTATACAGCAAACTTCAAGAGGATATTTCAAGACAATTCAAGAGAAATCTCAGGGGAATAAAACTTGGGAAAAAAAAGAGGGAAGAAGTCTCTTTGTTAAATATAGCTTTTCAAAGAGTTGAGAATTACAAGATTTCAGAAGGAAAAATACTTCTGTTAGTGGTTTAAGAGCATTACAAAGGAAAAAGTGCATACTTAAAAAAGAGACCAACTTTTTGGTCTGGACCTATTTCTGGAAGTATGTACCATGGCAAACAAAATGCGGCACTTGATTTTGGAACATGCGTGACATCAATGACTATGCTGTTTGTTCAATTATCAGCTACAGTTACATTGCACCAAAAAGCTAAATTATATCTAATGCTTGAAGTGTGTATCAGCTAAAAGGTATTCATTGCTTCTTTACTTTATACTGCAAAATCTACTCCAGTACCTGCAAAAGATGTGTCAAAGGCTAAAGAGGACCACAGCTATGTCTACATTTGGTGATCTGTGGTTTCCTTGACAGTTTTGAAGGCATACATAGGTTTACTGTGTAAGTACAGTACTTTTATATCTGTGCACTAAAGTTATCCTCAAGTGCAACACAAAGAATGCTAAGTAATACTATTTTTAACTGGATTCAGAATAGTGGTATTGCAGACAAGTGTTTTAACTACTTGAGCAAGTGGACAAAATGCAAAAGGGCAAACTGCTAAGTCCTGTGACCATTTATAGTGAGCTTCTTGAGAGAAGCCCAGCATAACCAATGCAGAAGATGCAGAAGCTATGAACTGTCAACACTCATAACGGAAGTATTTTTACTCTCAAGGATCACAGAACACATTTTAAAGATGTTTTGTTAGGTCTGATGCACAATTAAGGAGGGGAAGAAATTAGTTCAAACAAGGATAAGGTCAATATTAAAGTCAGGTCAATGTCTAAATGGCGTGATCATACACTTGCCCAAAAACAGGTGACATTGATATATTACCAAATCAATAACCTGGAAGAAAATGGTAGCTCATGTTCTAAAGCACATCAAACTTAGCTCTGAAAATTAAGTACTAAATAATTCAACGCATTACTTATTAAATGAAAAGTAGATTTTTTTTTTTAATAAAACTAGAAGTTGCATGAAGTAAAGACTTTGTGTCAAAACTCCTATTTTGCATAAAAATACTTTTCTGGTTGTTGCTATGTTTACTTAAAAAATAAATCAAGAAAACAGAAGTACTGACTCTCTCATCTGTTGATATGAAGAATTAGATTGGGTTTTACTACTGGATTTTTTCAACATGCAGATCTTGCATGCAACCTCTGTGCATTAGCATGGAAGGAACCCAGTATGGTAATCACTGAGAGTTACGTGCAGGCTTTGAGTATTGAAAGGCATGGGACTAAAGGTGGAGCTCTCATATTTTTCACTATCAGCAGCCATCATAATGAGAATTATTAGTTTCAGAATACAAGATAAATAGATTGATGAAAACTTAACTAGTAATATATACATTTACAGCATTTCTAAATTTTCTCCTTAGTCCTAATGCTAAAGGAAAAGTAGATGCTGAACAGCTTTCTCTTCCTAGAATTAAAATATTAAACTGACTAATTAAGCGGGGTGTAGGACAGGACAAATGAGATAATTCTGGTCATTTTGGAACAGTGCATACTGCAACAGACAGTTTTGACAAAACTGCCTCAGATTTTGGTAAGGTTGTTTTGGGGTTTATTTGTACCTATGATAAGTTAATGTATGATCATATTTCTCATTACTGAAAATACACACATCAGCATTCAAGTTCCAAAAGTATACCATACTTACATAGCCATGAAAATATTTCTGAAGTTTATCTACTAAACTCATCTTCTACACTGTATACTGTTTTTTCCAAGACAAAGGAACTAAAACTATCTAAACATATTCCAAACACTTATTTTCAAAGAAACAGTTCCTAAATCATATAAAAGAATTTAAAACACTCTATTAAAGTACAGAAACTTACTTTATCACTTTCAATATTATGAAATGTTCCTATTCTATGTTCAGCAAACACATATGCAAAATACCTAATTTCAGAAAAAAAATACTTTTCTGAAATGCACATGATCCAATATTAAACAGTTGTTTGTGTATATATATATGTGTTCTAAATTTTGCATTGTTGCAGACTGACTTGTAGTCACTGCCTTCAATGCACGCCATGTACCCTTTACATATAACAAACATTCTGAGATATTCCAAACACATTGTATGAAAAAATCAAGCCTTCCAGGGTGATCTTGTCAAATTTAAATTTTGTCTGTGATTTAACTAAGTTTGCTAAAATGTAGTAAGTTGACATTCAAAGAAAGCCAGCACATTTACAAAAGGTGAGCTAGATTTTAAAACTCATATAATGTATTTTAAGAGCCACTTAATTCATACAGTTCCTGAAGCTGTAGTATAAGACCCGTGATAATATGTCAGGCTAGGATTGTCTATATATAAACTATATCACAACCTCCACATAGTAACATGCTATTTTTATTTTATGTAACAGCAAAAAATATTATCTCCTTTACTGAGTTACAAAAGTATTAAAATGGTATTTCCATAATTTTTACTAAAAATGTTTAAATATTAGTTTAACACTTCTAAATTCTCTAATTTAATATCCAACAAGTCACATATGCTACTACAATTCAGAGTTGAGTTCAATGAATTATACCCCAAACTATCTTCATGACCTAAAGGACTGAATAACAGCAAAATACACATTTAGTGCACCTATTTGTACAGCATTTGTTTCCACCTACACGATTTACAGCTGTAAGAGAATCACTGACATGTTGCTTTAAATGAGTAATAGCTTAAACAACATGTACAGACTTTAAATTAAAGCATAAAATTGATTAAATAAATTACCAAAGAGCTCCTCTATGGCACTCTGAGTGAATAGATAACAACACACATAAGTAATTCCTCATGGAATGAATGCACCATGACAAAGCACTGAGCTCCATGCCAAGTTTTGAAAATCCAGGTTTTAAAGACTTTTACACTTACCCGCCTATGGCAGAAGGGCAAGCCCTGTGCAATGATGCTGATGCTAAATATCTTCATCACAGTTTGGTGTGGTAGAGGTTCTTTGGCACTTTTAAGATCAACAGGAACCAAGCCATGGTTGACGGAAGTTTTCCCAGGTTTGGACATTTTATCGTTCCTACTTTGTCAGGTCTACTAACACTGCAAGAACATTGCCAAAAACTTTGCTTTAAAGTTGCATGATCTTTTGTTCTTTTTTAAGTTTCAGACTATTGAATCAGCTCCCCACAGCCTGCTGCCTTTGTCTCTCAACCTACTCCTGCCAAGTGTCCTGACCTGTCTGCTGCTCAGTGAAGTGCAAGCTATCCTAGTATAGACAGGAATTAAACCACTAAGGGGCAGACAGACTGCTCCTGTCAGTCAAACAGCTGGTGGACCTCCCCTGCAATGTCAGTAGAGCCCTTCTCCAAAAAGGGATCTGCAGATTGAAAAAGAAGAAAATCATGACTGCCTGGAGTTTTAGTAAGCACAGTCACTTACACTTGCACTTTAAAGGAAGAATTTTTTTTTTTTTTTTTTTTTTAACAAGTTGGTATTACTCTCACAGAAGGGGAATCCAAGGAGATTGCAACCTTCAGAGGGTAACAGTGTTGCTGCAGGATCAATTCTATCACTCCTGGAGCAGGTTTCTTCTGGACTGTCAATACAATTAAATAAAAAAACTGATCTGTACTTAGCTGTTCCTCAACCACAGTATCTAAAAACATAATATATTGTCCAAAAGTTTAAAAAGGAAATAAAAACGGATTTTAAAAATTTGAAAAAAACTTAGTGTCTCCTAAAAATTGGTACAAAACTAGCTCATTTAATAAAAGCAGATGCAATATTGTGATTTTTAATTCCTTCCTCCTGGCCTTCCTTACTTATGCACAGGTACTCCAGTCTGCACCTCTTCCTCTCTCCCTGCAACTGTAGGGGAAGCAACATCTGAGTGGCTTTTGCTGTAAGGATACAATGGTACAGCGGTTTTCCCTCTTCTGGCCAACTCATTTCCCATGAGTTTGGGTACCAGTTTGCTCAGGCCTATTCATCACACCAGTGGAAAGTAGGAGGGCTCTTCCTCCAAGAACATAGTACCTCTTAAAGGATGTGGGGAGAGGTCTGCCTGCCCTTAGCAAAAAACCCACGGTCCATTTTTCAGGAAAAAAGTTCTTACTCCACTGAACAAAGTTACAAAGCAATGTCTATTACTCATATTTTCCACAATTAGTTTACTTCCATTTTAAATAATTCCTTGATCAGATTAGCTTTCCTAAAATGCCTCCATATGTTCCAACAATCCCCTTCTGGTGCCTATACTTGGACACGTTTCTTAAAAACATATTCATATTTTGAAAATGTTTCTGAGCAAGACTAAGTAGCAAGAAACAAAAGCCAGTGAAAATATCTTATGAAGCTGCTGATAAGAGATGCAGAAAACCATCAAAGCTCTTGCACAGTCAGTACAGTCCAAAATACAATGAATAAATGACCATTAAGAAATCTTACAAGTCTATGCACAAACCAGCAAAGATAATTAACTGTATAATTATGTGAGGATAAAAGAAGGAGTGCAAAAGTGCTTTAATGCTTGGAGCACAACAATGTAACTTGACAAAAGACAGCATTAAAATATGACTGTATTAGCATTTCCACTTAGCCCTTTGTTTCCCCTTCAAAAAACCAAGCTGTAAGCATGTCTCGTTTGCATATTGAGGGCCTCCCTGACCAAGCATTTGCACATGGAAAGTTTTTTATGAAAAAAAAAAAAAAAAAACCCAAAACCCCCTAACATTTCATTGAGAGTATAAATACATTACAGTAAGCACCTACTTATAAAACAGTCTCTTTCTCAGACAAACAAGACAATCCTTATTTCTTTACAGATGCTGCATACAGAAAAGCTGTGACAGAATGCTGAGTAGCATGGTATGTTCTTGCACAAATGACTGGGTTTTTTCTTCTCCTGTATCCCATTCAGATGTTATTTGGAAGCACATTCAGACATCTATTTTCTTTTAAAATACTCTTTACGTTTCCTAGTTTATACTTCCTGCTAAAACTCCAAGGAACAGTTTACTGTTATCCTGTACACAACAGTAATGGCATTACCTTATAACTTCATTCTGAATTATTTAATATTTTATACAAGTACTAGACATTCACTTGACTGGAATGCTTCAGAATAACTGTCTCAGAATTTAGGTTTTATTCAAATAAGGAAATTTCACTGAAGTACTCCAAAGAGGGAAAAGAGCAGCCTTTCTTTTTACTTTGGATAACTAAAGTGAAGAACAGAACCAAAAGCTCAAAAGAGATCAACTCACCCTATTGCTGTCTCATTCAAAAAGAAGCAACAGATCAGTTTTTTATTTTTGATGAACTAGTCACCATCTCAGTTGTTCCAACAAAGTGTGAAGTTTACCAAAATGTAATATATAATGCAATCATATAAACATAATTTAAGATCAGATCAGGATCAGATAGAACATTCTGTATAAAGCAAGCCTTACTTTCTCCTTTAATAAATACTCAGTGTTTCATTTAGTTGCAAACAGAATTGTCTATGTGCACTAAGAGAAATTGCTAAACTACACTCAGTTTTAAGAGTATTTCATTGCACAATCGCTGAAAGAATTTAACAGTGTGCCAGACCACTAGCTGTTATTAGTTGATACAAGAGCCTAGCATCTTACTACTTTACAGGCTTACTCCCCACCTTTTAAAAAAATTACTAGTTCATAAAATGAGTGCAAAATAGGAACATAACTTGGCCCATTTACAGATTTACATACAACTGGGGAGTAAACAAGACTCTAGTATTGCATTCTCCGAAGACTGCTCACCACGACAGTTCCAGACACAGGTTATTCTCACACTGAAAACACAAAATTCAGGATTGTCAGCCCTTCTCCTTTGTGGTTTGAGATAAAGTCCCAGTGGTACATTGCTTTTTCCCCAGGAACTCCAAACTAGTCCAGCATAATTCCAAAGGGACACAGCTCTAGCTGGAAAAAAAGGGATCATGTTCATAATTATGTAGTCCTCTTTTAGTGGATAAAGTCATGGTAAAATAAGGCGCTTTTTTGTCCAGTGTGAAATCACAGAGCTAGATTTCATACTTTACCATAGCAATTTGAAAGAACTTTCGTTTTCACCTGTGTCTTTTCCCCACCTGGCTTTTAATCACTCTTTCCCAGAAAAAATAAGACTTGCATTAGCAGATGAGATCTTGTCCCAATTTTACTTCCACTAATCATCACTCCAGTTTTTAGTCTTGTATTTTTTACACATTGCTGACTGTAAGTATCATTGCCTTACAGTAATGTTTAAAGGTCACAGGCTAATGCTGAAAAGCTATAAACTTTTAATAAGTGAAACCAGAAAATAAAATGCAGTCTAATTTAAGCAGTAAGAGAGAAGACAAAAACGGTGAAGGTTGACTATCCCAGAAGTGTCAGAAATACATTGCATATAGTAGATCACTTATTTTTGTATCTGTACTATACATATATATTACAAATATAATTCTAATTTAAGCTTCAAATATAAAGCTTAAACAGTCACTCTGTTGCTTTTATCTGTAAAAGTGTGTACTTTTTCATTATATGGGATGAGAACATGTATAAACCTGACAAATGTGATATTACGAAGCTTTAAGCTTTAATGCCTTGTAATACATTTTTCTAACATTCTGTTTCTAAATATAGTTGGGCTGATTTCCAGTGGTGCTCTTTTTAAGTGCCTGCTGTTCCTTTTAATCAGAAGATCATACTTGAAATTAAATAATATGAAAGTCCCTGCAAAACTAGTATTTTTAAACTCAGGTTAAGGTTGTCATGGACTTTCAACTGTAAACATAAGAATCCAAAGACTCCTGTTTTGTTTTGGACAGTCCAGTGAAGAGATGCCTGTAAAATGAAAGCATGTACAAAGCAGCAATAATCTTTATACCTTCCAGTAAGAGTAATTCAAAGTCAGCTTTTCAGGACCTGTTTACCAGGAAGCAAATGTTACAAAATTAACTAGTTCATTCAGCATACTGAACTCAGGAAGGCCATAATTTTAAGATGTGGATCTATGAAATTATCCCAACACAAAAAACCAGTTCATTCAAACTTTCCAGAGTTTTCTTCTAGAGTTGTTTTTCATATTAACATTACTGGAAAAAACCAAAATCACAACATTTTAATATGGTGGTGGAACAGTACAAGACCTCGAGAGACCTAAATGAAGAATTTGCAAGTATAAAAAAACTGAAATGCAGACAGGTTCTCCACAGTTCTTAACATCAGTAAACAGCTGCCCTCAAATGGATAAAGCAGAGAACTGCAACATTTCAAAAGTCACCTTCTCAAATTAATCGTAGTAACATAATCATCTTTCAAATATATTTGGTAACTTATTTCCTAAAAAATCTGTAGTAAGATCTGCATACCTGTAGCATAGAGAATGCACTATAATTTACATTATACATACGGCTTATTATTAATTTGATATTCATGCTGTTCGCTGCCCAGATCTAGAAAGACTGAGAACTACTTTGTCAGCAAAGCAGGGCAGCTTATACGACACTATTGACAACTTATCCAGCAACTGTGGTCCCAAGTTTATTTATATGAGGGATTTCTAAAACCAATATACAAGTAGTTCTCAAATGATAGATTGCATATTAGCCTGCCTTGTGCAGGTTGACTAATAAATCGTATAGATAAAAGGCACTGATCAACAGAAGTCAACTGCAACTCTATTACTGGTGCTACATAGAAAAAAACCCTACTGCTCTAAAATGACTCTGTTGTATCCAAGTTTACCCAATACAAAAATCTGCAAATATAAGAAAATATAATGAAGATTTCTGAAGAGGCTATGAAGGAGACCAACAGGGAGGATAACATCTTTTGAAATCAAAATGTCCTAAAAAGTGTACACTTGAATAGTATGCAAAAGGGACAAAACAACTAGTAAAACATGCAAACTGATGGCTTTCTCCATAGTCCATGAAAAAACCTCAAGTTTAAACCTGTTGTAACACAAGCAACAGACAGAACAAAATCTGGCTCCAGGTTACATTATCACACAAATTCAAATTGCACTTGAATTACATTATAGCTTCTCCAGGGCCTTATGGTCCCACAGTGTAAGGGGACCTATATGAAAGCATCACTCTGAACAGTCCAGCCATAGCAAACCTTTATTTCAGGCTTATGTGTTACTATGAGTGTTGACTGATAAATGGCTTCTATGGTGTAAAGGAAGGAACAAATGTTGACTGAACCTGTATACATGATCACAGCAAAATCCAATTCCACGAGGGCTCAAAGATGCCTAAACAGGTGATGGTCATCTTGCAGACCTCCCTCTCAGACTCTCTCTCTTCCCTTTCCTACCTACCTACCATCTATTTATCCTGCAAACTTGTGTAATGTTAATCTCTCTTTTTGCCAAATCATGTGAAAATTAGCCAAGAGATGCATAAGCTCTGGAAAAGATGCCAAACAATGACACATAAAAGTCTCAACTGCACAAGCCTTGTTTTCTTTGACAACAAAGCTTAAGAATACAGTGAAGAAAAATCCAGATTTTCTTAACTTGGATTATGATAATTCCTGGTTATAATTCTGGCTCTGAAATATCAAAGCATGGTCATTATAAACTACTGTGTCTAATACAAAAGAGCTACCTTACAATTTTTGCTGTGAAAGAGCAAGAAGGAGCTACGCCTTTTGTAACTGCTGGTGGAAGATGGTACAACTTGTATAACACTCCTATATTGAAAAAAAATTATAAAGTTTCAAAAAAAATATAGATAAGGATGATGGTAAAGCTGCTGTCTGGCAAAAGACTTCACACTACACTAGATAGCACTCCCCAAAATCCACTAGTAGAGGCCAGGAAGATGAAATATCAAGTATATCAGCAAAGAGATCATCAGATAAACATACCTACTACATATTTTTCATGCCTATGTGCATGCTTGTAACTGTTTAAGCATCCTGGCATTTAAGTGTGAGTGCACAGATAAATAAAATGAGACTCAAATTTGACCTACTGGACTTAAATACATGCACATGGGGAGCCCAGCAGCAAGTCACACTAACCAATGGCAAGGATTCACTACTCTCAGTTTCTAATTGCCGCCACCAGTTCAAGTCTGAATGTCACTCTGTAACAAAATAAGATCTCTACTACACCTGTTCAATCCCACAGTTGATCCTCTTTATAGCTGAAAGGAAACAAAAACGTCCACTGGAGACTCTAGAAGCAAAAAGGAGAAGACTAGCACTTCCCCCCTTCTATCTTTGGCCAGTTTTTCCCAACTCTTCAATAATCCGGCAGTAAAATTTCTCAGGCTTGTGAGCTCTGAAATAACTCCAGTAAGTAGGAAACCTGAAAATTCTCAACTTTTGTTGTTGCTAAGTAATCTTTCCACTGGATTAGCAACTGTAAACAGCTGCCCACAAAGCAGTCAGATGCATGAAGAGACTAACAGTGTTTAGAAGCGCAGAGCAGTCAAGACATCCACATTTGGGCAAGAACGAGTTATTAGATCACCTCTCTTTGTCCATGGATCCATTAGCATGTGATCCCGGTCTCAAAATGACAGCTTCCCAGGCATCTCAACAAGCACAGAATTGTATCTCAAAAGAAAGGGAGGGGAACTTGAAGGTACATGCAGATATAGGCATGGGATGTGCCCTCAATCATGACAGTACTACCACAACAGAGCGCATTTGCATTCACAGAAGGTAATTTTTTGTAAGGTCTCACGAAGTGTTTATGAAAACAACATAGACTGTCTAGTAAAAGGTATATTGATGAGACTGTATAGTATCAATACTAATGATGCTATCATAACATTAAAAAATACTTAACTGTGAGCATCTTAAAAAAAATAATGCCTACCTTACATAATCATTTGAAACTCGAGGCCACTATTATCTACCTTTACTCTACAACTCTATCACTGTATTTTCAATACTATAGTGTCATGTTGTCATTGTCCCCTTTTTTAAAACTATCTTTAAAGCATGCATCTTCATTTCTCCAGTAAATATTTCAGAAAACATTCCAGGTATGCAACAGAAATCCAGCTGCATCATCTTGCACTTAATAAATATTCCAGAAATGTCTCAGTTCTCATTGGCTACAACATGACTTGTTGAATAAGCATGTTTAACTCTTTAGTCTAGTCAGCGTTGCAACAGCTGTTAAAAGAATTTCTACAGCCGCCCTGCAGGAATTTATTTGCTGACCACTTCTTTATGCTGGTTTTGCACCTTTAAATAAAGCTGAGATAAGAATTAAGAACTGCAATGGTAGAGAAGTCATGCAATATTTAACACTGGATTAAAATGCAAGTCAAATTCTCAGCTGAGGATAAACTGGGGGAAGGGAAAGTAAGTGTTTGTTAGTAAGGAGGCTGCTCTTATGAAAAGGGAAGATAAGAAACTGAAAAATTATATTCCATACTGCAAAATTCAGCTTTTCCTATCACTGTATCACCCTTCCATGTAAAATGCAACACTTTAAATGAGAAATTCTCTCCTTATATATCTACACACACAAAAATGCACAAAGCAGTACCAAAATACTTAAAACATGTTTATCCGTTTCTGAATAATTTACAAAAACCACTGACAAAAATGAGGTTTGGACTTAGACCTTTCTTTCTATATATTAAACGGGAACAAGAAAAATCCCCAAAATATCAAAAAGGCATTAAAAGTATTTCCACCACCTTACACACCTAAACAATTTTTTTCTTCTGTAGTGGAAGTCTGTCCCTACACTGTTTATTCAGCATTTTTTTAAAAATCCCAACCATGCTCTATGGATTAGCTATGTTAACAACTGCCAAAATAAATGGCTGAACAGTGCAAAGTATTATAGTTTGTATGTTTGAAACAAAATGGTTTTCAAGGCCTCTTTTGATATGAGACTGTTTTTCTTACCAGCACTGTAAAATACACATAAACACACATAAATCTAACAAATGCAACAACTGATTGCTACAATGGCATTCACTTGATAGCACCAAATTGAGCTACACAATCTTTTTCAGCTGGTAACAGAATATTGCAAAGGGGTATGAGGCTATTTATAAAGCTCAAGATATGTGAAGTAAAGAATGCTTAGAGCACAGAAAAAAGCAGGTAATATGTGGAAAGGCTGGCATTCTTGATTGGTATGGACTAAATCCAGCTTTGAGCTTACTGGCATTCTGGTACTAAACCCTGCCAAGAAAGACATGAAGTGCACCAGCACCAAATTCTGTTTGGTACAGTGTGGGAAGAGTCAGAGTCTGCCAACAGCCTATCCTCCAAAACAAATACATGGGAATACCTGCACACACAGCGTGCAGCGTATTTGCTCTAGGGCATGGAATACTAGCGGTTTAAACCAAAGCCAAAAATTGTGCAGAAGGGTAAATGCCTCTGAGCACCAACAGAAAGTGTCCTTGCTTTGCTTGAAGTCCAGCTTAAAAGTCAAGGGACAACATTATTACATTAGGCAAGAACTGATCCATATTGAATGATTTTTAGTCTGGTTTCTTCCATTTAGCTATGTCACTTCTACTAACTTTATTTTATTTTTACATACTCATTTTAATTAAATCAATTATTTCCTGCATGTTTTAGAAAATCTGACCAAGGTATCACAACTGAAAGAATTATGACATTGGCAAAATGAGTGTTTATTATTTGTTGTCTTTTAATTTTTTTTAGTACTCAATATATTTGGGGCAATAATGATCACGGTAGCTGCCATCCTTAAGGGACACTCCATAATTTAAATAAGAAGAGCAAAGGGTCTCCTGCCCACTTTGAAACATCAACTAGGTAAGAATGAGATTTGCACTTACAGGAAATGTTGCTAATACTTGAAAGTAGTGATGACTTCTGATGATGAATAAGGTGGAATTTATACCTACTGGGAATCTGTGGTGGCAATAAGTACATTTTCCACTTCATAGAGGGGCCAGGGATTGAACAAATGTATTAAAATTTTATAAGCCATAACTGAGTAATACATCATGACACAGCTGAAAAGTATAGCCATTCTTACAAGACTGAATTACATTGAGTATTACTAAAATTCACAATTCACTATTTTCATATTCTGCAATATATGGTCAGGTAGTAAAGTCAGTAGAAAACATCACCTTATAGTAGAAAAAAAGATTTTAAAAAGCAAGGTTTTACAAATAAATAGTTAGTTTGGACCACCTTGATTTGGGATAGAAATCTCTGCATTTCTTTAGTAACTGTGTCCTTCTCAGATCCTCTCCCTCTTCCCAAATTCTTGTTACAAACTAAAGAAACAAAATTTGAAATTAGCAAGAAGTGTAAAAAGGAGAAATAAGACAGAAGAAAAGATGCCCAACAGCAATGCTTTCTACTTGTATTTCACTGATTATTATCAAGATACCTACCTATCCACAAGAACTCATGATTTTCTCCTTTAAAATCTCAATACTACTTAACTATATATAATATTACATCAAAAGTTGTACCATATAGAGTCAAGGCACATGAAGTTTTTTAACATAAAACACATTTTATAATAATTTGATGAATTCCTGAACTTGTTTGGCCAGGAGAGAATGGACAGAAGTTTCACAAATTTTGCATTAAGTTTAGACAGCATCTTCATTGACCACACTCTGGAAAAAAAGGGAGAACATACTTGTGACAAAAAGAACCATTTATAGAAACATCTGTTCTATGTTCTACAGGGATTTTTATAATAGAAATTTCACCAATAAACCAAACTGTAAAACATTCACATGAACAAAACATAATAGTTCATCAATAAGTCTACTTAATCAGCTCATCAATAAGTCTACAAAATGCACAGTATATCATTACTACACAAGCACATCTGCAGATCAAGCACAGATCAGATACCATGCACTAGCAAAGAACAGTTCATGTGTCAAAAATCATCCTTTGTGGAGGGATATTAGATGCTATCTGTTCAAACATTTGCTGAGACAGCTTGGAAATTTTGTTTTTAAGCATTTTGCCTGTTCAGAAATCATTAAACTAGCAAAGAAATTGGCGTTGTCTAGTTTCTCTCCTTATACTCAAGAATTTATAAATGTATGTAAATTCCTTCTTTGTGCATGGTTTCCTGAATAGCCACATGTTCTGCAGATAATGAAAAGTCTCCTACAGAAATAAAGGACATACTGTAATCTGCAAAATAGCTCTGAGTGAGAAACATATCAGGAAAAAATGTTAGCTGTGCAGCAGGTGTTAAACTTAGTTTTGGTCTTCAGATCAATTTCTAGTCCTCCAGCTCCCTAAGCTAATTTCAGAACCCACGATTTTATAAGTACAAACATCAGCAAATGCAAGAAGTTTACTAATCGTAACTTGTATTTTTTAAACGTACACTTCAAATTCATAGCCAAAGGAATATTCAACAATCATTTGGGAAAGGATGTGTCAACAAAACCAAAAACTAACTTATCAGCAAAAGTTTTACTTTCTCCACATTTTGATTCATCATTTGCATTGTTTTATAATTTGTAACACCAACTTCAGTTAAGCTTCAAAAGGAGAACCAGCTTAAAACAGACAGGGCAACAACATCCACTGATAAATGCTCAAGAAAATACAGCGGTATCACTACACACTGGAAATACTTGGGCTAACTATCACACCAGGCAATAGCATGTGCCACATTGTCAAGAACAGCAAAAGGAACAAATGGCATATTTAAGTGGGGCGGAGCTCTCAAGTGTATTTGTTAGACAAGTCACATATCCCAACAGAGTGAGTATACTGAAAGTATTCTGAAGCACATTTGCATGATTTTTACTTCATAATATTGTTGTCATATAACTGGTTAGTTGAAATAGTAGTACTGCACATTTTTTTCTTTCCTTTGGGAGAAAAAGCTCATTTTCATTTTCACAACAAAGATGCAGAGGAAAAACCACATGGGCGCTGAACCAGCATTAATTTCAAAGTCTATGAAAAAGTGTGGGACAACAAGTTGCTGCTTCAGGTAGTTATCCTGAAGGCATCAATTTAATTTATTCTACATAAAATAAACTGATATGGAAGTTTGAGTAACATATGCAAGTACCTCCCCAATATTTACCTTTAGGGAGCAATGCCTAACCCAAGCAACCAAAGGACAATTTGAGTATTTCTGCACCCTCCTTGCCCAAGGCGGCTGGCAACTTTACTACTTTAGGAAACTGAACAACCAATCAACATAGCTACAAAAGAATTACACGTATCTTCAGAACATACTAGACATCTGGTAAGAACCACCAGGAAGTGGAAGATGTATGCCTTGATAAAGGCTTCACTGCAAAGAAAGGGCAATTGTATATTGTCAGATGACTCTACAGAGAAAACTGGCTCCAAAGCTCTGTACATTTATTTTCCAGTATGGCTAGTTGAAGTAAATCCCCTGCCTGGAGTTTAAAGACTGACCTCAATTACTGGCATAGAAGTAGAAAGTTGCTTATGTCTTGCTCAGCTAGGACTTCAGTCTAGTAAACAATCTCCGTAATGAGAAACTAAATCAGCACTACCTCTTTCCGCATTAAACATAAACAAAAACAAAAAAACCCAAACAACAAAAATTTTAAAAGCCACCAAAAACCTCGCAACTATCTGCAGTGAAGGGGAAAAATCAGTTTAAATCTACTTATTAAATAGAATTTAGTAGTCCAAATTATGACCCAAATGCCAGAATCAATGTTTTATCTTAAACTACCTTCCTTCCTTCCCAGGCACAAAGACACTTGATTTTACTCTCTATACTGAATCACCTACTTCAGAAATTATGTATTAAAATCGTCCTTTAACTGTTGTAATATTTGAAAAAATCATACTGAAAAGTGGGAAGACACACCACATAAAGGAAAAAACCTAGAATTTATTATAAATTATTTTAATATGACTGTGATACTTTAACGTAACAGTCAAATTTAATTATTAAGTATTTTAACAACCTTGCATGAGAAAGCTCAACTAGGTAGCAAAGTTCTTAGATAAGCCACAAACCCTATAATTGATAACCACTTTACTACAAGCACAGCCCACATATCTATAAGCAAACTTCGAGATTCACTTAACAAATAGGAAAAATTAGCAGACCAGCAATTATGTAACACATTGGTTTTATGCAAAAGTGAAGGTGTAGGAAAATTTACTCAGAAAATGCAAAAGTATAGCTAAACCTCTATAAGCCTTGAGCACCAAATGAAGTAATAAATTGACAAAGCCAAGTAAAAGCACAGGAAGTAAAAAGTACTTTTCAAACAAAACACTGGTATTTGGAGAAAAGCATGCTGCAGGTTAGTAAAGCTGGAGAAGTAACTTGCTATCTACAGAGAAACAAAGAATCTTCATTCCTTCCACGGATGCTTTAATATTTAACAAACTACATCTAATGACAGTTGTGTAATCTTTTCAAATGATCCTGCATGCTTGGAATGATTAGCACTAAGTTGTGGAATATATATATGAGAAAGAAATCCAAGGTTAAAAGTGTTGATTTCTTTTAATCTCCAAGTATGAATATTTTTAAAGTTATTACCACCCAATACAAAAAACAAGGCTTTGTATCAGAAAAGTAAAAAAAAAAAAAATTAAACAGCAAAACTGTCTTGAAAATAACTAAACTGTCATGGTAATGCAAAAGTAATTGCAACTGGCAGTTATGAATCCCAGAATCATTGGAAGGGACCTCTGGAGATCACCCAGTCCAATTCAAAGCAGGTTCACTTGGAGCAGGTTGCACAGGATCATATCCAGGCAAGTTTTGAGTATTTCCATAGAAGAAGACTCCACAGGCTCTCTGGACAGCCTGTACTCCAGTGCTGTGACCCTCAAAGGAAAGTTTTTCCTCATTTTCAGATAAAACTTCCTATGTTTTTGTTTGTGCTCATTGCCCCTTATCCTGTCACTGGGCACCACTGAAGAATCTGTCCCCAATATCTAAACACCTGCCCTTAAAGCTTTTGTATGCTTTGTATGCTAAAATCTCCCTCAATTAAAAAATAGAGTCATAGGAAGAAGCAAGAAAAAAACCCAAACTGTCAAAGCTTTTTTTGTTGCCTTTTTTCAACAATTAGAGCGATTTTTATGTGTAGACTTTCTGACACAGCTTTAGGCAAATTATTTCTTATTTAAAACCCTTGAAAACTGAAAGGCATGAAGAATCTACACATCTTGCATGTGATCCTTGCAAAAAAAAATAGGTAATAAAATAATCTCTTTTTGTAGTATGAAGTTTCTTCTCTTTCTCCTGTGTACTCAGAGCAGAGAACTATATATTGCATTCTCATCACACACGCCATCTGAAAATATGTTTAGTACTTGTTCTTTTAAAGGAAATATTCCCACATAATTTCCTATACTGGAAACATATTTCTAGGCAAATAAAAAATACTGTGTCCTTCTCTTCCAGTTACATTTATTCCCTACACCTAAAAAACATGCTTTAGGCTTTTAGCTACAGGAGCAAGGAAAACCTTTGCAAAGAAACACTGCACAAGTCTACATAGGGCTGCAGCAGAGCAACAGCAGCCCCCTCTGCTGCTCAGAGGAGAAAAATAATTAATAAACACAAACCACCCTCCACCTACACACACTGTAACTTTTGCTTAAATCCATGTGCTGCCTGTACACACAAAAAATAATCTGCTCCTAAGGATCAGCATTTCTGTAATCATCTTTGAGTCCCCCTTTTTCCCCTGTCCTGCTTTTAGTCCATCAATAATTCTGACAATAACTGTAGACTTTCACATAGGAGTCATTTTCACTTCACATTCGCACAATGTGCCCAGTGCAATCTCAGGTTCCCTCAGTTTAAAAAAATTAATGCTGTCTTTCCACATAAAGCCAATATAAAGCCAAAATTCCCTGAAAAAATAAATCCTAATGTCCTGAGGTAACTTTATGATGCTTGTACCCCCAGTCATCCATTCTGTTTGTGCTGGATGTTAGATTCTGCAACTTTGAGACTACTTCCAAGAGTGATGGGGGAGAGAACAAGTGCAGAGTTTGTTGTCAAAGACTGCACTCATTCCCCCGCGTCCTTCACACAGACTGTGTTCGTTGTCTGCAGTGAACAGCAGTAGAGAGCCCTCCTTTGCTTTTAGTTAGTTTTTGACTCGCTGAGGAAGAGAAGTTCCCTGGACTGCTTTTTCTTCTTTTTCTTGGAATTGCTTGAACCTGCTCTGGACTAAAAACTCATAAGAGTACCCAGAGCTCGCACCTGTGGTCCACTGGGGCCTGGCCTGGGCCGTGGCATTTCCCAACACTGGAGGGACTGAGAACAGACTGAGTGAGCTGGGCTGCAATCCATGAAAGGGACTCTTCTGAATTTGTCATCTCTTTAGAGCAGCAAGAGGTTTTATTGTTTAGCATTGTTCATTTTTGCACTGGGAAGTGCTTTGTCTGTTAAATAAATAGGTTTTTTTCCACTTCTCTCTGAGGAAATCTTTTCCCCAAACTAGTTGGGGGAGGGGCCACTTGAATCTGTTTCCTAGAGGGGCCTCATTCAGAGGTTTCCTCCCAAATTTCCCCTAAACCAGGACAAATATATTAATTGGCACCCAACGCATGGCTCAAGAAAGCAGAAAAAAACTGTACTGATTGCATTTTGGTTGTACTTACTCTGTATTGAGATAAAGCAGTCAGTAACCATGTTGCTTGAATTCATAATGTCTCTCGGGATGGAGAACTTCATATATCTCTGGTCCCTAGGCTTTTCTGAGGTTTTAATACCTTTCTGGTCCTAGGCTTATTTTCTTAGCCAGAGATATCTCCAGTACTGTCCCTAATACATGGTTTTTACAGTAGAGGGGCACGGATTAGAATAGCTATTATGCTGAGCTTCGTGATAATGATGTATAGAAAGTTTATAAAGGTACTGGAGTTTGTTCCAGGTATGTATGATTTATGGTTTCTTTGTCCTACTCTGCATCTCACTTCCAGTAGCATGTTTTGGGGCTTTATTAGTAATTGGGCCCAGTTTGTTAGAGGAAGAGCAGGGGATGAGGCTTTTCAGCCTTTCCTTTCCTTCAAATATGTTACATCATTTTTTGAGAATATTCAGTTTTCCCTGAATGTTAAATAGACCACCTTCCTGGTATTTCATCTGGTAGGCTTCCTCTATATGGTCTGCAGCTTGTATAGAATGAGGGCTGAGATTTCCAGAGTACATGATGAGACCCCTGACCCAGGAGTAGATCCAGGTATGGAAAATCTTAAGTGGTGTGGAGAATGGGAAAAATGGGCAGAACCCTGAAGGAATTTTCTGATCCCCCAGCCTGGGAATTTTCACATGAACAAATTCAGAACCCAAATGAGGTGGGGAAATACCTGGAAGAGAACTGCCATGATGATTCTAATGACAAAAAGCTCATTGCAATAAGCTGGGCCCTCTCATATGCTTATCACACACTGCTAGATACTGTATGGCAGCAGATAGAGGCTGCAGGGGAGAGAGAGAAATCAGCCAACACCCCAGTTACTCAGGTTGCAGCTAAACCAGACAGTAAGCCTAAGTCAGCAGCTAAACCAGTGAGCGTAAGCCACTGGCAGTTGCTGCAAAAAGGAAGCACACCAGCCAAACTGATGGGCCCATGGATGATGATGATCCAGGGGAAGGATCCTCAAAGCAGGCTCCTGATACAAAATCAGAAGCCAGAGCAACTGACACAAGATCAGAAGTCACTGTTAAGTCCTTTTCTCTAAAAGACTTCCATGGTCTAAGAAAGGATTACACCCAATGACTTGATGAATCTATAATTAGTTGGCTAGTCTGTCTTTGGGACGCTGCAGGCAAGGTTAAAATTCTGGATGGTACTGAAGCGAGGCATTTGGGATCCTTGTCACATGATCCAGTTATCAACCAAGAAATGATGAGGGGGGGCTAACCCTCACAGTCTCTGGGCACAGGTCCTGGGAAGTGTGGCACAAAAAAAATCTTAGTGCAGACGATCTCTATATGCAGCAAACCCAGTGGAAGAGCATAGAACAAGGGATTCAATGCTTGAGAGAAATGGCAGTGGCAGAAATTCTCTATTCAGATAACAACTAAGAATCCAGACTTGGTACCATGTACATCTGTGATGCGGCAAAAATTTGTACAACTTGGGCCACAAGAATTCTGCTTTAGCAATAATGAAGCAGGATGACAGGGAGGAGACCATGCTTGATATGGCAAAGAAGCTCTGAGCATATGCAGATGCTGTGCATGGCCCAACATGTGCCAGAATCGCAGCTATGGAAACACGTCTGCAGAAATTAGAAGATAACATGGAGAAGAATCACAAGAAACTCAGGGAAGAGATGAAAGAGGGCTTTCTCCAAATCTCAGCTGTACAGATCAAAGGTTCTGGTACCAAATGTAGACATCCCCCAGGTGGGGAGAGAAGGTACACCTCACAAGCTGAGCTGTGGTTTTTCCTGTGCAATTGTGGAGAAAAAATGAAGAGGTGGAATGGAAAATCTACTGTTGCTCTGGCACAAGGGGTGCTTGAATTGAAGGACAGCGAGATGCAGAGAGGAAGTTCCACTAGAAAGGAAGCAGGTCCAGTAGCCCGTAGCCAAACTGCCAGGTATGATGATGATGACATGTCCGATCCCATTGAAGGAACCTCCAAGACATATGCTCAGGGAAAGAAGAATAACCAGGCTTAGAGGGGCCCTGCCTCTAGCCAAGATAGAGGCTAAGAAAAACTGTTTTTTGGACTGTGTGGATTCGTTGGCCTAGCACATCAGAACGAAAGTATGAGGCCTTGGTTGACACTGGTGCACAGTGCACACTAATCCCATCAAGACATGTGGGGACAGAATCTGTTTCTATTGCTGGCGTGACAGGGGGATCACAGCATTTTACTTTGGTGGAAGCCGAGGTGAGCCTGACTGTAAATGAGTGGAAGAAATATCTTATTGTGACTGGTTCAGAAGCCCCATGCATTTTGGGCATAGACTTCCTCTGAAATGGGTATTTCAGAGATCCAAAGGGACTTAGGTGGACGTTTGGGATAGCAGCTGTAGAGACAGAGGGCATTAAGTGATTGAACACCTTGTCTGGACTGTCAGAGAACCCATCTGCAGTAGAACTTCCTGAAGGTGGAAGATCAACAGGTAACAATCACAACCTTGACGATGCAGCACCAGCAGAATCAGAAGAATCGAGAGGCCGTGATCCCCATCCATAAGATGATTCAGGAACTGGAGAGCCAAGGGGTGGTCAGCAAAACCCACTCACCTTTCAACAGCCCCATCTGGCTTGTGTGCAAGTCTGACAGAGAAGGGAGATTGACTGTGGACTATTGTGCATTGAAGGAAGTGACTCCACTGCTGAGCGCTGCTGTGCCAGATATGCTGGAGCTGCAGTACGAGCTGGAGTCCAAGGCAGCAAAGTGGTACGCCACCATTGACATCGCCAATGCATTTTTCTCCATTCCTCTGGCAGCAGAGTGCAGGCCTCAGTTTGCTTTCACCTGGAGGGGCGTGCAGTACACCTGGAACTGAGGGGTGGAAACACAGTCCCACCATCTGCCAGTGACTGATGCAGGCCTCACTGGAAAAGGGTGAGGCTCCAGAACATCTGCAGTACATCAATCATATCGTTGTGTGGGGAACACAGCAGCAGAAGTATTTGAGAAAGGAGAGAAAATCATCCAGATTCTCCTGACAGCTGGTTTTGCCACCAAGAAAAGCAAAGTTAAAGGACCTGTCTGAGAAATCTAGTTCTTGGGAATAAAGTGGCAAGACAGACGGTGACAGATTCCCACTGATGTCATCAAAAAGATAACTGCAATGTCCCCACCAACCAATAAGAAGGAAACACAAGTTTTCTTAGATGACAGGCTTTTGGAGAATGCACATTCCTGAGTACAGCCAGATTGTGAGCCCTCTCTACCTGGTCACCTGCAAAAAGAATGATTTCCACCTGGACCCTGAACAGCAACAAGCCTTCGCCCAGATCAAGCAGGAGATTGCTCATGCGGTAGCCCTTGGCCCAGTCAGGACGGGACCAGAGGTGAGGAATGTGCTCTACTCTGCAGCTGGGAACCATGGTCTGTCCTCGAGCCTTTGGCAGAAAGTGCCTGGTGAGACTCAAGGTGAGCCACTAGGATTTTGGAGTCAAAGTTACAGAGGGTCCGAAGCCAACTACACTCCCACAGAGAAGGAAATCTTGGCCACCTATGAAGGAGTCCAAGCCGCCTCAGAGGTAATAAGGCACTGAAGCACAACTCCTCCTAGCACCCCAGCTACTGGTCCTGGGGTGGATATACAAAGTAAAAGTTTCCTCTACCCACCATGGCGCCAATGCCACACAGAGAAAAGGGATTGCTCTCATCACACAGCACACCTGTATTGGAAACCCAAATTGCCCTGGGATTTTGGAGATAATTACAAACTGGCCAGAAGGTGAAAACTTTGGCCTCACTGACAAAGAGGAGCAGGAACAAGTGACACAGGCTGAAGAAGCCCCTAAGAGAATTGAGTCAGACAACGGCACACATTTCAAGAACACCCTTAACAACACCTGGGCTAGGGAACATGGCATTAAATGGGTGTACCATATCCCCTATCATGCACCAGCTGCAGGCAGGGTGGAAAGGTACAATGGACTGTTAAAAAAAAGCATTGGGTGGAGGATCTTTCAAGAATTAGGAGCAGTATCTAGCAAAGGCCATCTGGCTAGTTAACACATGAGGCTCCACCAACCAAGAAGGCCCTGTCCAATCTGAGTCCTTGCATACAGTAGACAAAGTTCCAGTGGTGCATGTCAGAGGTTTGTTAGGGAAGACAGTTTGGATCAATTCTGCCTCGAGTTCAGACAAACCCATTCATGGGATTCTCTTTGCTCAGGGACCAGGGTGCACATGGTGGATAATGCAGGAAGATGGAACAACACGATGTGTACCTCAGGGAGATCTGATTGTTGGGTAAGAACCATATCTAAATATCACTGCCGGATGTCACTGTCATTGTATAAAGCTGTATACTGTATATATGTCCTGAGGTGACTTCTCTCCAAAGAACCAGGCCACTGGAATCTGTTTCTGAGAGGTTTCCTCCCAAATTTCCCCTAAACTAGGACACCTTCTTATCTCTGTGGCTCTACATACAAGCTTAGATCAGGCACCTTGCAGCAAAAATCTGTTGCAGCCTGCACTATGTAAGAGCCGAAAGCTCTGCATGTGAACAGGGCTTTAGATTTGTTTTAGAATTAAAGAGATTGGTTTTTAAGCTCCAAGGGACAGATTTTGTTTTCCTGTGGTACATCCTCTTCCAGCTCCACCCAAGTCAATCCATCTTATCTCTTCTATCTTCCCTCCCTCCACTCTCCTATTTGAATAAACAATCAAGAAGAGGCACTCCTGAACAGCACCATTACTTACACACACTCTCTCTTGTGACTTAAGCCAAATGGGTAGTATGGTATAAAGTATGGTAGACGATGCTGCAATCAAAGTACACTGGTTTTACACAAAAATTAAACTGTTTCTCAGGCTTTACCACTGTTGTTTGTAATATATGTCATGTATTAAATGTATCTATTAAAAAAATCTTACTACCTTTAGTAATGAAGCAAATGCTAAAATATGACAACTTCTCAAAGGGTATCAAAGTTGTTTTTGTGGTTGTAGATGCAACTGTACAATAATTTTCATCTTCATTTTAGCTAATCTGTTTTCTGTTTCCTTGGAAGCTCTGCTAACCAACAAAACAATCACAACCCACAATTCTGCAACAAGTAAACATGCATCTGAAGAGGAGACTAATCAGCGAAGTTATTGGAAGGTTCTGCATTTAAGAATGCCTGACCCGATATGAGAAGTCATCATCAAAATCCAAATAGTTAACACAGAAGTAACATTTCACATTCATATAACCTGATTTGCTAAGTTTTATGACAACCTCAATAGAAGAAAAGGAAATAAATGTTTAAGTAAGTGGGGGTTGTTGCAAAGATTCTTGTTGTGAACAGTACCTTTTGTCCAGAAGGATAAAACATCTTACATAATGGGTTCAAACACTCCTTCAGAAAATCCTCCAGACAAGCAGAGTAGACAAAAGTGTTTTCTGAAACCCCAAGCAAGAAAAATGGCTATGTACCAGCTAACAATCATCTTGCTCCACCGGCTCACTTGGATTTTAAAATCCAGGTCCTTACATAATACATTTCACTCCTGTTAGTCTGATATCAAGTAGCTATTTTGCCTACACCATAGAAATCTGTGACAATATTTGCTGGAAATAATGCAGCTAATGCTTTTCATGAATTCATGTGTATAATTTTTTTTTAAAGTGGTTATTTCCTAACTGAGGTGGCTTCAATAGAAGAGACATTTAAAGTATTATGTAATGTTGAGTTTAGATAAATATAAACTAATAGAACAAAGTTAAATTCATAGGAGCTTGCATACAAGTGACCATGATTTTTTTTCCCACAAAATCAATTCCCCATCAAACCCAAACCAGAGATGAATGAACCTGTAAATTACTGTAGTTGTTTAGAAACAATTTCTAAGATAATCAAGAAGCCAATGCTCCTCTAAATATGAAAAGCTTGCAGCAGTTCCAGAAAAACAACTCATCTTAATGAGAACCAAAAACACCAATTAAAAACGAAATATTAAAGTATATTGAGGTCATTAATATTTAAAAACTATGAAACCAGGAGTTGCAGAAACAGTTATGTAAACAAAGACAAAAAAACAGGAATAAGAGTGTATCAAAATATTTTTAAGAATTAGAACAATCAAAATATTTCAGAAATACCAAGTAAACATAATGATTTACAGGAAAAAACTTGGAAAAGTAAACAGAGTACAACCAAGATAACCCTATTGTGGACATCACTTTAGAGAGCAGCCTGGAAAATATTCCAGACCAGAGCTATTCAGCTCTGTTCTCAGAACCATTCTCAGGCTGATAAGCTAGTCCAGCTGAAGGCCAGGAAAAATCTTTCCCAGGAACATGAATTGGTCAAAAACATAAAAGAATTAATAACAAAGATAGGACACCTGTCTTGCTGTTACCAGACCCTGGGAATGAGGTGTCTTCTCCCTGCAGCAATCATCTTTATTCTGCTCTTGGAGTTGCAAGTCATGCTACTTAAACAGTGAGTTTCTGAATAAACTTGTCTCCTTGTATCCTGAGGATGACCATGTGGCTGTGTCTCTTTTCTCCGCCACAACTAAAGGGTTAAAATACCCTAACCGCACAGCTACACCCTATGTGAAACCCAGGTGTCAGTACAAGAGAAAATAAGGCACTGGCTGACATAAAATAGGATTATAGCATTGATGACATTTTCATCCACAAAATCATGCTAGTATCAATCACCTCTGTCACAAACACCGATTTTTATAAACATAAAATATTGCTGGCATGATATATCTGCTAGTACTACAATTTCAAGAGTATGAGCACAGGTAGACAATTTAAATCTCCAGTGAGCAAGAATGATAATTTACACGAGTTATTTCACAGTGACAGCAACTGCCAGTAATACATTCTTGTCCTTGCATTGCAGCAGAATCCCACATGTAGAGAGAAAAAAGCATTCAAGTGCAGTTGAAATATGGGATGTAAGAGTATTTGCTTATGTTGTGGTTGTAACCCAACAGAACTCAATTAATACTAATATTTAATTAATAATAAAAGTAATCACAGAGCACTGGAAATGGATACCACAAATACAATGCAATCACTGAAGAATCAGCATCAAGGACATGTTTTTGTCAGACTGCTATATATATTTACTTAGTCCTCTTGTGCTATTTAGTATTTTTAAAACAGATAAGACAACATTTGACAAGACACAGATCAACCAGAGTAAAAATCAACAAACAGTAAAGGATCTGACTTGAGAAAACTCTGGCCACTTTAATACAACTGAACATCAGTTCTGTAGGTACAAAGGACACAGGCCAACCTTACAGAACAGAAAGCACTCTGAAAAAAGGCTTGCATCATATTAGACAAATCAGTCAAACATGAAATCCCAATCCATGGAGTTATTTGATATATAAATAGGTAAATACGTTGCATAAACGAATTTTAACTGTCCTTGACACAGTTGCTACTGAGTTTTAATCGCAGTTCTGATATCATAGAATAATTTAGGTTGGAAAAGGTTTCTTAAGATCAAGTCCAACCATTATTCTAACACTACTACAAGTCATACACTAAACCATGTCCCTAAGTGCTACCTCTACATGTCTTTTAAATGCCTCCAAGAATGGTAACCACCTCTCTGAGGAACCTGTTCCAGTGTTTGACAGCCTTTCCCAGAAGGAGTCTATCTTGATATAAATCTTCCCTAGTGCAACTTCAGACCAGTTCCTCTTGTTTTATTCCTTGTTACCTGGGAGAAGAGGCTAACCCTCACCTGGCTACAACCTCTTTTCAGGTATTTGTAGGGATTGATAAGGTCTCCCCTGAGTCTCCTATGGGCTAAACAATACCAACTCTCTCAGCTGCTCCTCACAGGACTTGTGCTCCATGTCCTTCACCAGCCTCATTGCCCTTCTCTGGACTCTCTAGAGTACTTCAATGTCCTTCCTGTAGTGAGGGGCCCAAAACTGAACACAGGATTTGAGGTATGGCCTCACCAGTGATGAGTACAGGAGGATGATCATTGCCCTGGTCCTGCTGGCCACACTATTTGCCAATACAGGCCAGGATGCACACACACTGGCTCATGTTCATTTACTCTCCAGCAACAGGCCCAGCTCCTTTTCTGCTGGGCAGCTTTTCAGCCACTCTGCCCAAGCCTGTAGCACTGTGTGTGGCTGATGTGAGCCAAGAGCAGAATCTGGCATTTGGCCTTGTTGAGCCTCATACAATTGGCCTTGGCCCATCAATCCAGCCAGTCCAGACCCCTCTGTGGAGCCTTCCTACTCTCCACCAGATCAACACTCCCAACCAACTTGATGTCACCAGCAAACTGACTGAGGGTGCAGTTGATCCCCTCATCCAGACTGTTAATCAAGGTATAAAGACATCCGCAATTCAAGACAAATGTTCCAACACCAGAGTGCTTGGAGAAGTATCATAACAAGAACAAAAAATATAAATATATGCCCAGTGTCCCCATTGTCCTTATTATTTACATTTAAGAGATCTGTCAGGCAAAAACCTAATTGCGCAAAGTATGGGGAGAAAAAAACACATTTGTTAAACAACTCTTCAATACAACATGAAAATAAAATTGTAATAGTCAGAAAAACACAATAGGAAGAAGGCAGAGTAAAGGTGGAGAAGTTTACACACTGATAACTAACAAACTTTTAAACTAGGTTTGAGAGAGATTTGCCTTGCTGCAAAGTTTCCTGTTTTCAGTGATATTTTTCTGAAAATAAGCTTTAGCTTGCACAGAATTCAATACAGAGCAGCCTAATATTTTATGCTGGAAATCATGAAAGGTAACCACAAGGATCCTTCCAGATTCCTGTGTGGTGTTGGTGAATGCAAAGAAGTCTCTCCTGAACCACTGGCCTTCTCATTTCAAGTGCCCATGCCTTTACTCACAACATTTTCACAACATCATGGCAGCAATTATATCAGTTATTTGCACAGAGCAGTAGTACGAGGCAAATATTTTTATATATTTTGTATATTGTTATATCTATTACATAAACATTATATAAAACATGCGTATTAATAAAAATTATTTTTATACAAATATAAAGGGGTTTATGCCTCTGATGATGTTTATCAAGTAGAACACAGCATGCTTGCTTCTACTAAGGTGACAGGCAGCAAACGCAAGCAGGGTACACCATGATGTTATGGGCAAAATATGACATTTCCTACCTTAGCCACACAGAATTGTGCTGGTCAACAAAATGTCAGATAAGAGAAAGACTGTATTCAGTAGTTTATGAGGAAAGGAAGAAAAAGTAGAAGGACAAAGACAGAAATATTAAAAAACTAAGATGAGCTGCACAACACCTACACTAGTAGCAGTTGCTATTTTGTTCAGTCTCACTATTATCTATTGGTATTTGATAGTGTAATGATTTTGGTTCGCCAATTTGAGATTTCCTGGCCAGTGCACCAATTTATATGGTGGGTTTAGTGTTGGCCAAATGCCAGTGCACCCACCAGAAGGTACTTACTTTCTGCTGTGAGATAGGATTAGGAAAGCAAAACAGGCTCAAACTTTAAAGGGTATAAAGAAAAACTTCATTAATAGAAACTAAAAGAAAAAATAATAAGAATAATTAATATA
>VXBI01003154.1:94706-105284 GCA_013397375.1 Toxostoma redivivum
TAATATATATATATAAAGAATAATTAGAATAATTAATTCATTCATTCTTTCACAGATGTATTTCCACAACACTTCATAACACAGAATGAGTTCCTCTGGTTAAATACTGGTCTATTAATGATTTGGTAACATTAAATGTTGTCAATTCTAATGTGCAACCATCGTGCTGAGCAGTGCCAGCTCAAGCAGCTTTCTAACCTGTCCTGATACTTCAAGTACACAGTTGAAACTTCCTAAACAGAGCTGCACCATGAAAAAATTCCCAGATATGGTTTGCTACCTGACTGCCCAAAAATTCTTGCAGAAGCTCAGCCTGGGAACAGAGCACAGACAAAAATGGCCAGCTCTGCATCGAATATGCAGAACAACTATCAGACCATATAGAAATTTTTTATCTGTACGAAGATCTTTCAGACATCTTCTTTCAGGCTAAATCAGCTTGTTTCAGTTCATATCAAATATGCCTCAAGAAAAGAAAGAAGAAGTTACATTAATTATTGAAGTCAATATAAAAAGCTTCAGAACTGGCCACCACTGAAAATTATGCTCTGCTACATCTGTATGTAATTTGAGTATATTTACTTACAAAGCACTTCAACAAGTTTCCAATTCAGAGACTTAGAAATATATTTTTGAGTATAAGAATTTGCTACATTAAATATTGTCCATACTGGATGCAAGTTGTTATATGATACTCAGGAAAACATACTAAATCCAGGAAAACCAATGGATTGAAATAAAACCAAGGATTTCAGTTGTAAAATCCAATTCAGTGATATGAAACATAACAGTATTTCATTCCAAATTAGAAAGCATATACCTCAGTACCTTGAAGAGTAGAATTATAAATATAAAATTATAGAAAAAACTCATGTGAAAACATTATAACTTTTCAAAAATCAAAGATGTTAGCTGAGATACTTTACAAATGGAAGTGAATTGCAACATCACTGTAGATTCCAGAAGCAAATGTTCACTCTATTTACCTGTTCTTCAAGACTGATTATCCATCTCTATACACTTATGCTCATACTCAACCTGTTAACTTACATTAACTGACTTTTTTTGTGGTTTTGATTTATTTTACATCAGGTTTTAAGTATTTTTTAAAGTAAAATTTTAAAGTTTGAGGAGGTTTTGTTTTCTGAAAGGTGAGAGAAGGCTAGGTGTTCCATTAACAAATAATGAGTAAGAAAAAGGAATTCATCCATAGACTTAGGAAGAACATTCTTCCAGAAGCTGGAACACTGGCCTGCTCCTCTTTCTTACTAGTCAATTTCACTACTTTCATTATTTTGCTGCTCCTGCAAGTTAATGGAATTCTTCCTTCCCAAAGAACTTGGAAAATAAAGTGAACTACAAATGCATACTGCAGCCAATAATTTCTTTTTAATCTAAAATGTTAGGTGATATATGTAGAAATAAAAGTATGAAGATTAATTCCCAGATTCTTATTGCAAATCTGAAGTTTTCAACAACCAGTACACAGGTTCAAGGTCCGCACAAGCAAGGTACTATAAGATATTATGTACTGACTTCCTAACTGAATGACTGTTTATCAAACTTTTTTTAACCTGTTTTTTGTCAAGGAACTCAGCAGGCCAGCAGGAGGAACTTCATGTTTCTGTAATATTCCACCCTACGTTTTCATTAAAATGTTTTCATCTAAATGAACCAGATCTTGTCTGAGAAAACAACACATGTCTTACCATCCCTTCTAGCCCACTTGGAGAAGGCAAATACCATAAACAACACCAGGAGGGTCTTATGTAAAAATATTTATAAAGAAACATCTTGGTACTTTGGCCACAGTCATCAGAATGCTATTCCTTAAAATATATTGGGGCATTTGCTCATGTCAAATGCATGCAAATAAAACAGCATAGTTTTTGAGTACTACATAAATTCTTCACTGTAATCTCTTTAGGAAATAAAATGTTTGCTTCATTGTATAACTTTAGTTTATGCTAAATATGTAATTTTTTTCCGAAATCCAAAGTTAATGAGGATTAAGAGCACAAAAAAATTGTAGCTTCTCACCTTTGTCTTCATGTAGAATGGCGATGACTGGTGAATGGGCAAGTCCATGAGGCTGTTGGAATTTGTGACACTATTACAGTTAGCATGTTCATCTTCTCTACTGCTGTCATCAGACTGATCAAAATCATCACTGTCCTGGTCCATTTCCTCCTCCTCTTCCACCTCCTCCTCTTGATCACCAGCATGCTCATCATCATCTTCCTCTTGGTTACAAGTGGAATCATCCACTGTAATAAGTCTATTATTATTTTCTTCTAACTGTTCCTGCTGAGACTCATGCCTGTCATCAAATCCAGGTTCTTCTCCTCTTATCTCCCCATTCCTCCCAATATGCTGCTCCTCTTGTTGTCTTTGCTGCTGCTCTTCTTGTTGTCGTCTTTGCTGCTGCTCCTCCTCTTCTACGACCCGATTCATCTGCTCCTCATCTACTTGGCTTGAGGAAGCATTACCTCGAAGAGAGCCACCAGTTCGCCGCCTCTTGCTGCCCGCAGAGAGCAATTCCTGATTCATTTCCAAAAGCCAGCTTGCTACTTCTTGGACCTTGGCTAGGCTATCTGAAGATGCAAATGCTTTCACATTCTAAGGAGATAAAGAAAAAATGGAGAATTACAAGTTACTTCTTTTTTATTAGATAAAGCAGTAAAAATCTATTTCATGATATTATTCCTGGCAAACAAAAACTTACAGGAAACAAGGAAGAATTTCTACTTGACACACAACTAGAAAAACCCAAAAAAACTACAGGCAACTTTCTAGTAAGAGAATTACTTGTTCTGTCAGTCTGATCACAGCCTCTTTAAGCACCAGATTCTGCAAAATTCAGAAGAAGTAGTTGCCCATTTAGAGAATCCACATGAACCATTAACATTCATGTTGGCAGAAGATATAAATATGTGATATTGCTTGCAAAAAACTGTACATAGATAATTTCAAATTGCATTTATTTTCCCTCTCATTTGATTACAGACTTTGTATATTATTCAAAAAACAAACTGTTTTTGGTCTTATGCATTAAGAGCAGCATATTTTCAGATATAATTTAAAGCCTCATTTCTTGTTATTCTAATCTCCTTTTAGATTATTAAAGAAGAGAACACCCATTAAAGAATACAGCCTTATCATTGCCAAGTCTTCAGCTGGCCAGAGAGATGCCCAGTGGTCAAAAGCAGACATTAATAGGCAACCTGTGTGGCCCCAGAAATGGCACATACCTCACCTGGAAAAAAAAAAAGATTGTTAGTAGCAAAGTTCTCCAAAGTCTAAGAAGCTACAATAATTGTTAAATGAGTCCCTGAGATATTAAAAAAGGCCAAAATTAGGCGCATTTTAATAGAAACTGTAAAATACTAATGCAATTTCCAAATTATTCATGCATTCAGTTACCCATGTGCCTCTAAGCAACATATAAGAACGGAGGGTTAGAACATAGACTAATTCATTATTAGATTTGGTATTAGATTTCCAGGTATATAGCCTTTGAGGCTGGCACATCCAGATTCTGGTTTCCCTAGATTCAAGCAATGTGTTCGAGTAAATGAAGCCAGACACAACTCAACAAGTAGTCAGACTTAAAGGCTAGGAAAGCAGTACATGAAAACATGTGCAGAGAGAAATTAGCTTTGTCATTGTGTACAGAGTCACTGTCCTCAGGAGCCCACACACTCAGCAGGCCACACTGTGAGAGAGAGATGCAGAAAGCACAACAATAGAAATACTGGATGGGAGCACAAGTTCTGACTCTCCTTGGAGTAGGAGCAGTAAAGGATGTTTCCATGAGTACCTCAGCACAGGATGATAATCTTTGAACCTCCACCACCACCACCATCACCCCCTCCTTTTTCTTAAATCACCTATCTCTTATATTTTTATTTTTTTCTTTTTAACAAAAAACCTAGGGCCTTGTATGATGGACAGGGAACAGATAAACCCCAACTTTGCCCCATGATATTTGCAAAAAAATTCACCTTATTGGTTAGTAGGGAACAAAGTACCAGAAACCATAGCTCTACTGTCATTTTCAGTGTGTTGTACCATAAAAGGCACAGATACACACTTACAGGTGTTTTTCCACTCTTTCTTTGAGGAGGATTCATAGCTGGGATTCTGCACTTCTCTGTACCTTTCTTCCTCTGGGAAACACTATTTACATATCAAAGACAGGGTTCTCAAATTTCCATGTATGTACCCAGGTGACAATTCCTCCAAATAAAACCCTATAAGATCAGTCACAGAAATATGTGTTCAAAAAAAGTATACATTAAGTTCCAATCAGTGAATGAGAAGGTAACACTAAAAGACAATTAAGTGCCACACATTCAATGGAAGGGAGCAGACACTGTGCTGACTCTTGATTAAGCCAAAGAATAAAAGTTTTAGGAGACTTGGGTGCATGTGACCCAAACCAGAAGCTAATGTCTATGTTTTTATATTCAAGTGGTAGCAAGAGCAAATGTGTTTATCTTTCTGTGTACAGTAACTAGCACTTAAGAAAGATGCCATGAAGAGTGCACTCTAAGAGAAATGCTTTCATTTAACATCTTTCCCCAAAGCTCAGAAACCTAAGCATGTGAGAGTGATGTTTAACAACAACATTTCATCGAAAGTCAAATTTAGTTGTGTATATCATCTGATTGGTAATACAACTTACATATCAGGCTTGCTAGATAGTTTGGGCATTATGAATGAAACAATACTACACCTTATTTTCTTAACTTGGAAATTTGAAGCACTAAATAATGTAAAAACCAGCAGTTTAAAAAATGAAAAAAAAAAAAGCTGAACAAGAGGTTTATATCTTCTTAATCTAGAAATCCCAGTTTCCATCACAAATGTTTCTCTAAGTAGCCATGGGTGTAGCTTAAAAGTTTAAATGCATTTTTTTCAGTATTAGTAGCATTATATATGCAATTACTGGTTTAGTATGTACTTGATAAAACTGAAAATGCTGCCTTTATTTCAATAATTTAATACATACTTCCAATTTGTATCTGTAAGCAACCAACATAAAAGGTCAGCTCTGAAACATTAATCAAATGCAAGAATACGCTAAATGTTTAAGTGACAAAAATATCACTGTTATTGTTATTATACCCAAATGAAATTCCAGCCAATTAAAAATGTACAGTAGTACTAATATATGTTTTTAATTATTCCTACATTTTTGAGTGACCATCGGTTCATGAAATTAGCTTTAGCCATTAGTGGTTTCCATTTTACTCTGCATTTGCATGAATAAATTCAACTTGTTTTTTCAAAAAGCCTGTAAAATACATTATCAAAATTTAATTACAAGCAGTGCTACATCAGAAATCATCAGTATGCAAAGAGGTGATGCATTTGCTAAAGAACAGATGGATGTACATTATCTGAGAGATTTGAAACATTAAAGCTGCCTTCTGTCATGCAAGTGCTTTCAGAATTAAGTACTGTCAGCTAATACACAAGATACAAAAATTTCCATATATAAGGTAGATAAGGAATAAGAAAGGATTATTATTTTGCTGGAAGAAGTGTTTTTACAAATCAACTTCCAGGGAACTGAAATCATGTTTTTTTAGTTAATAGAGTGTCTCTTTGACTTATACAGTCAGCGACCAAAATTACTCAAGTCAACTAAAAACCAGAAGAAACACTGAGGAAAGCTATTGTTTTTCCTACCTGTCTCAGACCACAAAGATTTTTTTTCAGACAGACATCAAAACATAGCAATGCAAGTGGCAAGATTTTGTATAAACATACAAAATTCATTATACTTGGTCAATGAATCTAACTTGGCAATTCCGTAAGTTTCTTAACACTAGCATTGTATGGGAAAACAAAATGCAAGAAACACCTAAGAAAAATGGAAGTCTCCAGACTGATCCAACAGTAAACTCAGAGCTGATGAAGGTATCCCACATCTCTATTGGAAGACTGCATGCAGCCTCCATATTTAATATTTCAATATTAAATGTTGTTTAAGCATAATTCTTCAGCGTTATCCATTACGTATTCACAGAAGATAGATTATAAAAATTAATATGACAGCAGTTGCTCAAAACAAAACATGCCAAGCAATACTAGAAGATTAAAGGGAAAACTACTCAGGGTTATCTGTGAAAACAGGTTGCATTCTGTATTGCAAGGATGACCACTTAACTTCCTGCTAATACAGATTTTAAAAGTCGTTAAATATTTTTAACTTATAAACCCACATAACTACAGGAAAATGAAATTTCTGTCAGTACTGCCTGTTTTCCTTTTTCCATTTTTATCACTTGAAACTGTAAAGAAAAAAGGAAATCAGGTGGATGTAGAGAGGTGGAGGTTGGGGAGTGGTGGGGTTTGTTTTTTAACAAAATATAACAGATTGTGAAAAGGTTTTAAAAATAATTACCCTGGAAATTAATGTATTAGACTGACTTGGATACTAACCTAAGTATCATGATAGCATTTAATGATAAGACAGTAAAGCTATAGACACAATATGGTTTATGGCTAGTGGATGCTCCTAGAACAAATCTTTTGAGACTACAGATTTAGTGGACAAAGACAACTGAACTAAAACAAAAACTTCTGTAGATATTTGACTAAAGCTTAATGCTGTAATATATCTGAGCTTTTGATTGTGTCCTTTAACTGTGCAATACGAAATTGAGGTAAATAGAAAGCAAAATCTAAAACTACCGTCTGAAAAAAAAGTGTAAGACCCTTATAAGCACACAGCCCAAGAACAACACTGGTGCATTGCTCCTCACATGCAAGAAGTGCAGCACTGTAGGGGCAGAGGTGCAAAGCTGAGACACAGCACCCACAGGATACCAGCTCTGGGGAGAGGAAGTGATTTATTCCCATATCTGCCCATACCTTCCCCACCCCCCCCCAAGCTTAAAATTACCCTCGCAGTTGGAGCACATCTGCTTTAGTTTCACCTAGAAGGTGCTCTGGGACAGCTGTGCTTCAACTCATTCTACTGGGGAGCAGGTGTGGACAATCAGGAATTAGGCTTTTAAAGATGAACTTGATCCAAGCCCAACTACCATACAAAGTGCAATACACCTAACAAGCCAGGCCACCTAAGGCCTGCTGAGCCCATTTGAAAAAAACATGCATGAGAGGGGGATTTACGTGCAGCATCAAGCAACTATAAATAAGTGAGTTAACAGTGAGATTGTGAACCATGTTTTACCAAAGAAAAAAATATATTTGAGTCATGGCCATAATACCTAACATTGCAAAACACTGCAAGCAAGACACATACGTGATGTGTTTAAAAAAACAGTAATATATTTGTCTGATTACTAGCTACACAGCTTGTATATGGGAAAGATCTTGAACAATAGCTAAGTTACAAACCAAAGCCGCCAACACGCAATAACTGAAATACAAAAATCAAATTAAGAATCTAATCACCTTCTTTTATAGGTTATGGTAGTGGACAATTATTCTCATGCAAGGGCTTAACAAAGTTAAGACACATCATGAGCTTTAAATGAAAGTTACAGAATAATTTTGCTGCTGTCCTGTACAAGACAGCAAACATGATCATAGTAATGGAGTCACAAAACGGTGTTGAATACATTGCACAGATGAAGAAAATAAAACACCTGTATTTCATGAGCACGTATGTTGATTAGAGCAAGACTGCAATAAAGATTTTAAAACTTTCAGTAGCTTTTCTTCAAAATAAAATACATCATTAACAATATAACTCATTCTACAAGAACACATACTTTTTCTAAGAATGATAAACTACTTCTTCTAAACATATACCCACCTCAAATCTCTGTCAACTCCATTATTTACAGCTTCAAGCTCCAGAACAAAATAGCAGCCAGAAAGATTCTCTGCTCCTGCTTTACTATTAACCTCCCAGCAAAGCCCTGACAACACTTAATAGAGCAGCACATGCAATGTTTCTCTTGTATTAGAAATTATCTTGCTCTTTTTTCACAATCTCAGTATACTTTAACAATCAATTAATGTAGTTTATTCAGTGCAAAGGGATCAAAGCAACAAACATTAAATGAAAGCGTGCCTTTAATTACTTACTTATGTCAAACATAAATCTGACAGCAAACAAAAAAATAGATTTAGTACTCATTAAATTTTAAAAATACCACAATTAAAGTTTCCTGTTTAAATTTAGTTATGTCCAGCTGTATTTAATCTTCTTTTGCAGCCACTTTTAATTATGTCCCTCTCTACTGAAATTCAGGCCCAACTTTCCATCTGCCTACTGAAGCTTTTCACCAAGTCCTGGTGTCCTGACCTCTCCTCCTGAATGTTTCTGAGCAAAGATACTTCCAGGTTTCCCACCACACATGGTCTACTGTAAGATGTCTTTGCCTCCTGTTCACTTCCTTCTATTTAACCCCACAATCCTATTTCAACAGACTTTACCCTTTCTCTCCCTATTTCACCACCCAACTTACTTTTATCTCCCAGGATTGCCAGTGAACATGGCTCCCTCTCTAATTCCAGGCCTCTATTTCCCAATCCCCTTTAGCCTCCAGTGCTACTTTACAGTCTCAGACACTTTGCTTTATTCTGATCCATTCCCCACAGAAAAGGGATTTATTTAAAAGAGCCACAATATCTGATAATATATAGATAGCAAAAGCATGACAGAGCCATGTCCATTGCTATCGGTTATGGGGACAAACACACAGACACTATTAAAAGAAAACTTTGCGTTAACTGGGAATTAAAGGCCTTTCACATAATCCTACACAAATACATAAAGTATTTAATATGGGATAAAACAGCAAACAAAACTTATCAGCGATGGAGAGACGGGGACATCCGAGTTTGGATCAGAAGCCAATTTTATTGAGTATACAAAGGGTTTATATAGGCACTTATATAGGGTTCTATTTTTGGCAACAATCTCCTATTGGTTACACATTCTTCATGACACTAGGTCACCTAGTAACATTATCACAAAGTTCCACAACATGTTTCTTGGTTACTTCTTGCCCAGGGAGCACTTCCTAAGTGTCTGTCCCATGGTTTCTGCTTAATCCGGCCTAAAATATCAGGCCCCTTCATCAGTTCCATTGTACTTTGTTTTATTCCCTATAAAAACCCACTAGAGAATGAGAATACAACAACCAGTTCAGAAAATGAGTATATGCTACAAGATTTTATGTATTTAGCAGTATTTAGGCTAAGTGGCTTGATAAAGAAATAGCAGCGGTAGAAGAGAGATTAATAGACCTTTCATAAGCAAGAGTTTAGAAGAAACAGTCTGGACAAACAGCAGTCCCATTCTTTAGATGATGATAATGTATGTATGATCATACAACCACCTACAAGGTTCAGACACACACACAGAACCTGGATGTATTGTAGCTCATATGGATTCCAGAGATCATCTTTCCAATAGTAAGAGCAGAGAAACAAGCATGCAGATGTGAGCCAAACAGAGAGACTACGGGTCACGCCTGACGTTCTTTGTTCACCTTTGCAACCTGCAAATCTTGATTTTTATGCCAATGAAACAAGTGTAGAAATTGTTAGTTTTGTAGAGCAGTTTTGGTAAAAGCTTGGTGTCCTTTGTGTTACTTTAGAGAGTTAAGAATACCCCCATAAAATTGGTAAAGGTAAAATTACCCCCTTTTTGCTACAATTGGATAACCACCGAATAAATTTGGGAGTTGATATTTATGGAGAAGGTTTTTGCCAAAAAAATAGCTCACGAAAGGTATGGAGCAAAATGTATTACTCCACTGGTGCTTGCTAGTGTTGCTTCCTTCATGCAGTATGGATTTGCCTGTAGGACAACCAAAGACAAATGTTTGGGTTACCTTAGCCAAGGCTGCAGGTTCAGACACCATACACCTGGTCCAACTCGAACCCAGGGAAGCCTTTTTCAACTTGTCTAATAGGCGTGCCAGTAGAAGATTGGCCAATACCTACATACTATGATTCTTAGACCAAAAAGCAACTGAATAGTAAGCCAGGCGATGTTGCCAACAGGAGCAATCCTGTGAGTGATTGGGACACTTGGACCAAAGAACTTCCCAAGGCATTATCCAAACCCCAATAATTAGAGATCCTTGGTTCTTTAACAAAGGATTTCTGCCTTATGTTTTCAGCTAGTGATTGACAAGAAATGATCCTTTAAAGTACAATGTTACTCCCCATTACTTTGCATATAGAAATTCGAGTTTTTTGTGTAATTATTCAGACAGTTGGGATGAACTTTCCAGGCTTGACCAATATCCATGACAATTACCAAAAGGATATTAGTTCATTTGTAGAGATAGGGCTTGGCAAGGCATTCCATCACACCTTGTAGGTGGTCCATGCAGCACTGGAAGGCTCACTGTGATAGGACCTAGTGCTAAAGCAGTCATTTGTCAGAACTCAGGACATCCCTTTGGGAGTCCAGAGTTGCCAGGACCCCTGTCAGGGGGCTCTGAGACCCTGGAATGATGCTCGAAACATCTGTGGGTTTGATTATAGCCCTTGAAACAAATTACCAGCTATATATGAGAACCTGAAAGTCACAGAAATTTAAGTAATGTTATTGAAAAGTGAAAATATAGATTTTAG
>VXBI01003156.1:0-11587 GCA_013397375.1 Toxostoma redivivum
TGGGATGGGGATGAGGATGAGAATGGAGATGGGGCAGGGCAGGACAAGGGGCAGGGGCTGGGAATGGGGACGGGGATGGAACAAGGACAGGGACAGGGACAGGGGCTGGGACAGGGACAGGAGATGGGGCAGGGGATGGGGCAGGACCAGGACCAGGGGCAGGGCTCACATTTTGGGCACACAATCTCATCTCAGGGTGAAACCCCTCCATGCCCTTACAACCCTTTGAGTCAATAATGGCAGTGTCCCCTGGGTGCTGTCACTGTCACAGCTGAGCACAGCCCTGTGGCACAGCAAGGCCCTCCATCCCCACGTGCTCCTCCAGCTTTCCAGAAGATTTGATAAACTGTAGCTAAACTATCAAGAAATAAATGCTTTCTTTTAAATCCATAGCTGTTTTTTGAACTTGTGAGCAGCCAGTTAAGCTGGATGGATTTAGAGAGGCCCTACAGTGTTTTTCTGTTGAAAAACCAGATGATAAACACAATTTTTCTTGTGTCCCCACAGAAACAAGACAGCCTGGAGTAACATAAAATGTTCCTTTACTTCCTTCTGACAATGGCCCGTTTCTTCTTTTAGAGGATGATTAATATTTATTACTACAGTAAATGGCAATTTAAATATATGTTGAGCCCTGCAGTGTGTCATTAATTTAAGGAAACAGGACACCTCCTATCCAACCACAATGGGTCCTCCTGCAGTGAATGATGGGGTGATCTGGCAGCCTTTTCACTGCAATGCAGCAGCAGATTGCTCCCTCGGCCCCTGGCACCACATGGGCAGTGCCCAGGTGAGGCCCCTTTGTTTCTCACTGCAAGCAGCAGCAAAACAATCTATGGAGAGAAGTCCTCCACCCTTGTCCACCCTGCTCCATCCTGCTCCATCCCAGGGTGGGGCAGGCAGCACTGCTCTGTTTGGAAAAGGCCACTGGTAATTTCTTCCAAAAGAAGGTTTGGAGCTGGGAGAGAGACCTTTGTGGCCAAGTTTCAATGAAGAAGACACTTTGCAGAGGAGGAATCTTTGGTTTTGACCCTTTTGCTCTTTGAGATTCCTGAGCTGTTTTCAGATGTGCCTTTTGGAAAGTTAAAAGAGGGCTCTTAGTGTCAAAAAGAAAAACAGTTTAATCCATAAAACTACATGCCAGATCCTGAAGAGGAGCATCAGATAAGGTTAGTCCTCCTTCACTAATGGTTCTATTTTTTAACTGCAACGATCTGCAAAACTACTTTTGCTCCTTTTGCATTCTTGCATTTCTAAGATTTCTCCCTGGTAGTAAAGTTCCTAATGTCATAACATTCCAGTCTTCAAAGACAACCCCAAGACCCTGCCACGGACACAGAGATGTCACACACCCTTGGCCATGGTTTATTAGCTGTGCTTTCAATCCCAGAAAGGCAGCAGGGCTCTGGCATTTGTGGGCTGCAGAAAGGTAATTGATTCTCTTCATGAGCAGTGTGTGTCATTCCTCACTGTAAGGTAATTGATTCTCTTCATGAGCAGTGTGTGTCATTCCTCACTTTACAGACATGCTCCCAGAGCTCCCAGCCCGTTTCTGACCCATGATTTCCAATGCTTTACTCACTCCAAATCATCTTTTGATGATGAAAGCGAGTGCATGAAGTTTGGGAGGAAGAGCCAGCGTGGATATGGCCAAATTAGGAAAGCCCTCCCGTAAGAGCTGTGTCCAAAACCACACGTATTGCTGGTTTATTTTTTAATCTGCATTACTGGATCTATTTCTGACTACAAACCAGATGACTCATTTGATCACCACCAGTGAAAAAACACAGTGTGTGTGTCACCATTAAATATTCCTGAGAGTGGATGCAGTGTTTTCCTTCCTTCCTACTTCAATCCTGCATCTCTGTAAATCAACCACAGGCAAAAGCAGCACCTCCAAAAATTTAGGTTATCTTCTTCAATATTTAATAGAAAAGGAGCTGCCTGGGTTTAACTGGTCTTTGTCTGCCTTTTTGATTAGTTTCTTCCATTTATTTTCCTGTCATTTCCCTTTGATTGCTCTGTTCCAGCTGGGGATCCAGGAGATGAAAAATCCTTCCAAAATATTTCCACCAAATCTGTAGCTTCACTACTACATCCATGGAAGGGGGAAACACTTAAGTGAAAGCAGCTGCAGAGCCGTGTTTTCTACTTCATTTATCCCTTTATGTTTGTACAAAAGAGAAAGATTGAAAATTAGCCAAGAATGTCATACCTCAGATTGTCTCCCTTAGAACACAGGGTAGGCTGCTCTCCCAATGGCCATGCTCCTGTCCCCAGAGCCAGGCTGCTCTCCCCGGGGCCAGGCTGCTGTCCTCAGGGCCAGGCTGCTGTCCCCAGAGCCATGCTCCTGTCCCCACAGCCAGGCTGCTGTCCCCAGGGCCAGGCTGCTGTCCCCACAGCCAGGCTGCTGTCTCAGAGCTCAGCACACCCCCACGAGGCCCCATGCAGTGACCCCTGTCAGGGATGGTTTTGTGCTGCTCCACAGTGAATCAGCAGGAAGCTGCAGTCCCTGGTTCTCCTGGGGAACATCTCTGCCGTGTGTCAGCAGTGATGGGAATGGCCAGGTTTGGTCACAGATGATTCTGACCCTGCCTGCTCTGAGCCAAGCTTAGCCCAGCCTGGGTGCTCGGCACTGATCCCCTGCTGGCAGCCCTGCCACGGCCCCGCTGCTCTGAGTGCCTGGAGATCACCTGCACCTCCTCCAGGAGTTCACCTGTCCTGGAATTCACCTGTCCTGGAGATCAACTGCCCCTGGAACTCACCTGTCCCTGGAGCTCACCTGTCCTGGAGCTCACCTGTCCTGGAGCTCACACGTCCTGGAGATCACCTGTCCTGGAGATCACCTCCTCTGGAGCTCACCTGTCCTGGAGCTCACCTCTCCCTCTCCCCAGCTGCCCTGCTCTGCCAGGACACTGCAGCACATCTCATCCTCAGGGATGTTTGTGGTTCTCTGTCCCTGTGGGGATGTTCATGGTTCTCTGTCCCTGTGTATTGCCAGGCTGCCCCACTCACAAACCTGGAACCTAAACCAGTCCCTGTCCAGCTTGCTGCAATTCCCGTGCCAGGAGCTCCCACACCTTGTGTGGTGTACTTCTCACTCTGCCTCTGTGTCCCTACCATGATTTGTTTGTGCTGTCATTAATTACAGCTGTTCCAGATGTGTTTTTACTGTCAATGGAAGCATCTAGAAGGGTTCTAACTCTTATTCCAGTGTTGGGTTTATGCTGCTGGAAAGCCTTGGCTGCTCCAGGAGTGCCCAGTCCTGCTCAGCACCCAGAGCTGTGGGGGCACAGCTCTGCAACTGCTGCTCAAAACTCAACCCAACAAACAAAACCCCACCCAAATCTGTCACTCTTACGTGTCACATCTCCCTGCTACCTGGATTCAACCCCCTCCACCCAAAAAACCTTCCCTCCACACTCATCCAAGGCATGAGCTCAGTTCCCGTGATCCTGGCAGACCATGGGGACCTGCCACAGTGGGTGGCAGCGTGGCAGTGTCCCTGCTCCTGCTGGCCTGTCACCCGGTGCCCCTGGCACCCCACAGTCCCTCGGTGAGTTCTTTCCTATGTCCCAGGTGGCCACGTGCGTGTGTGCCTTGGGAAAGGCAGATAATGTCACCCCATTGCCATGTCAAACCTTCCCCGGGGCTGCCAAGCCCTTCATGAGCCTGAAAAACAATATCCCTGTGCTGTTTGTTCTCTCTGCTCGCTCCCAAAATGCCTCTGGAAGGTCAGGTCCAAACGCCCTCCCCGCAGGGACTTTATCTCTCCAGAATTTCTCTTCTGCCGTTGCTTTTTCACCCAGATTTTTTTGAGGATGTTCAAATACCTCTTCTAAAAATGTTCAGACATTCACTCAGGGGCACATTCCTGCTCTGCACAGGGCTGCCACAGAGCAGCAGCAATCCTCCTCTTCCTCAGGGGCATGGGGACAGCACACTCGTTCTGTGCTGCCTCCCCATCTCCTCCCAGTGCAGGACCAGCTCTTGCTGCTGTTCACTCATTTCCCTTTCCACAAGGCTGCTGTAAATTCTATTCCTTCATTTGGAAAGGCATATCCAGGTCCATATGACCCCGGGATATCTGTTTGCCTGCTGCCCTTCTCTGCAGGAATGCTGAGAGAAATTTCAGGGAAAAAAATGTACCAACAAGGGAGAAATTAAAACAACAAGAGTTTAGGAATTTTTTTTCCAGATTGCAGTTCTAAGGAGGCAATTCAGCTCTGAGCTGGGCTTGTGCTCCTAGATCACAGGTCATAACAGGCAGCTGGATCCTGGTTTCTGTTATTTCAGGGTTTTTCCTGGACTCAGGCACAATGAAGAAGGGAGAATGGCAGGGATCAGTGGGAAATGGGGAACAAGGAGTGAGCTGGGAGCATGTGGAGCCCTCTCTCCCTCACCTGCACAAAGGGGCTTTGTGCTGGACCTCTTGGCCTCAGCAGGAGCAGGCAGGAATGTTTGTTGGAGCAGGCAGGAATGTTTGCTAAAGCAGTAAAGACCTCACCAATCCATGTTAAAAAAAACCCAAAACACAAAAGGCAATAGATTGTAACTCAGTGCTCAACATCCATTGAAATAACAAGAGAGACGTGGTTTTGGACAGTTTCTTCTGCTAAAAACATTCCGTGTCTGTCTGCTGTGATAAACTGCCCCAGCACATTCCTGGCTGATTCGGAAATTCACATTTCCCTGTGCTTGGTGTCAGAGCCTGGGCTGGGAGCATGGTGGGACAGGGGGGCAGAGGGACGGTGGGACACAGGGACACAGGGACAGAAGGACAGTGGGACAGAGGACTGCGGGCCAGCCACAAGAGCAGCTGGCCCGGAGAGCTGCCAGCTCGCCCACCCCAGCCAGGGGCTGCACCGTGCCTGGGTACCCCCGAACCATCAGCGCCGTCCCCGGCCCCCGCAGCCCGCCCTGGGAGCGCTGCTGTGGGGCAGGGGCGCTCACAAACACCACGAACACCACGAACACCATGAACACCATGAACACCACGAACACCACGAACACCACGAACACCATGAACACCACGAACACCATGAACACCACGAACACCACGAACACCACGAACAACATGAACACCATTGCTCTCTGCCCTCTTTTTTAAGCCCCAGGGACTGTGCTGTCCTAGCACAGAATCCCAGCATGGTTTGATTATTGCCAAGGATCACCTTTACTCAGCTCCATCCTCCCTGCCGTGCGCAGGGACACCTTCCGCTATGCCAGGTTACTGCAAGCCTGGTCCAACCTGGCCTTGGACACTTCCAATTGTTCCTCACAGGGAACAATTCCCCGGCAGTGTCCCCTCTCCCCGTGCCCTCTCTGAGACCATTCCCCCCTTCCCCATCCCGGTCCCTATCCCGGTCCCTGTCCTTGTCAGTGTCCCCGTCCCAATCCCGGTCCCGGTCCTGCTTTTCCATGTCCCGCTTTTCCATGTCCCCATCCCTGTCCAGGTCCCTGTCCCGTTTTCCCATGTCCCTGTCCCGGTCCCTGTCCCTGTCTCTCTTTTCCATGTCCCCCATCCCCGGTCCCTGTCCCTGTCCCGGTCGCTGTCCCTGTCCCTGTCCCGATCCCGATCCCGATCCCTGTCCCTGTCCCTGTCCCNAGACAGCGGGGATGGTCCGTGTGCTGGGACAGCCTGGGGACAGCGGGATGGTCCCGGGACAGGGGGAATGATCCCAGCCCTGGGGACACCGGGACAGCGGGAATGATCCGGATCCCCGTGCCGGGACAGTCCGGGGGACACCGGGAATGATCCCGATCCCTGTCTCCATACAGCCCTGGGGACAGCGGCGATGATCCCTGTCCCGGGAAAGTCCGGAGGACAGCGGGAATGATCCCGATCCCCGTGCCGAGACAGCCCGGAGGAGAGCGGGGATGATCCCCATCCCTGTCTCGGTACAGCCCTGGGGACACCGGGAGCGATCCCGATCCCTGTCTCGGGACAGCCCGGGGGACACCGGGAGCGATCCCGATCCCTGTCTCGGGACAGCCCGGGGGACACCGGGAGCGATCCCGATCCCTGTCTCGGGACAGCCCTGGGGACACCGGGAGCGATCCCCGGGTCCGACCGGGAGCAGCGGGTGCGCCCCGGGCACCGCAGGGCTGAGAGCGCTGGGGTTTGGGGTTTTTTCCGCCAATATCCCTCATCTCCGGGTTCTCCTGCCCTCGCAGAGCTGCGAGCGGGCAGACCCCAAACCCTCCCGGTACGGACCGGGGGGGACAGACCCCAAACCCTCCCGCTGGGGCCGGGGACAGACCCCCTCCATCCCCAGGCTCTTCCCTCCCCTCCTACCCAGCCCCGCGCTGTGCCCGCCCCGCTGCCCATGGCAGTGCAGAATTCACTCCCCAGAGCTGCTTTTGCTGTCTGAATGAACTGGTGTGCAGCACAGCTCTGCTGTGGTGGCATCGCCTGTCCCCTTCCAGACCCTCTGGGAAGTGTCCGCTCCAATAAATAAGTCCCGGCTGTTCCCGCAGCGAGCGCTGCTGGCATGGCACTGGGTGTGGAAGGGATTGTGGTGGCGGATCGAGGCGTGTGGAATGGCAGCAGCTGCTCTCCTGACCTTGCTGTCTGCACCTTTGTCACCGCGTGCTTCGGGGATGAGTTCAGCACCCGTGCCAGCCCGGAGTGACCGCACCTCGCTGGGCAGAGCCACCCTGGGGCACCTCAGACCCTGCCTGTGCTGCGCTCAGGGTGGGAGGGTCAGCCTGGCTGAGCCTGGCACTTTCTGTCCCCTCAGGTTTGAGCTGCTGGATCCCAAGGAAAGCTGCTGCTCACCAGGTTTTCCTGACAGCTGCTGTTCCGTGCAGGGTGGCCGGGCAGAGGCTGGAGTTTGGCAGCAGGACGGGCTGGGTGACACAGGGTGGGTGACACAGGGTGGGTGACCCAGACAAGGTGACACAGGGTGGGTGACCCAGGCAGGGTAACTGGGCTGGGCTCTGCTCCTCATCATCTCCTGCCCTGCTCCCCCTGAAGTCCTCCATGCTTTGAGGTGGGATTGAAGGACCCAGGATCCTTCCTTCCCTCTCACTGGCCCTGTTGCCCAGCATGGGGACACTGTCAGTGCCTGCTGACAAGGACAGCACCCCATGTGGCACTGCAGGTCCCGGCAGGACGTGGCCAGGGTTTGGTGGGACCTGCTGGAGGCTCCTCCCAAGCACTCAGAGCAGCGTGTCCCCTGCCAGCAGGTCCGTGCTGCTGATAGCTCGGGCACATGCACCCTTGGGTGCCAGCTGGGGCCCTCGGGGAGCCCCTGCCAGGCACTGGGTGAGGATGGATCCCACAGGAGAGAAAAGAGCCTGTGTGCTGTGGGCAGGCTGGGGCCGCTGAGCAGCTCTGGTCTGAAGAAGGGGGCTCTGAGCAGGGCTGAGCTCCTGCCAGCAGCCCCAGGATGCAGGTCCCAGGGCTGGGTTTGGACAGCAGGGAGGGCTGAGCAGATCCCTGCTGCGGGATAAGCCCTGGTGAAGCTGTTGCTGCACTGCAGCTTCTCGTGCATCATCTGCAGGGGATGCAGCAGGGAGGGCTCCCGGTGCACCCCAAAAAGGCTTGTGAATGCAGGAACCATCAGAGCCTTCCCAAAATGTGCTGCTGGGCACTCAGCTCCTGTTGGTGGAGGGGCAAAGGACAAGATGTCACCTTTAATGTCACTTTAATCTAAGGCACTGGCACGGACTGTGAGTGGGAGGTGCAGTTCTGCCGGGCAGGGGGATGCCCAGGCTCTGCACAGCTCTAACCCCAACACTGCAGGATGAACAGAGACATCCCAGCTAGTTTGTACTTCAAAAGGGATGTGAAATGACACAATGAAAACAAGGAAAAAGAGTAACACAGACCCTGTATCAGTGTGTGGATAATCAACGTCCAAACAGAGCAGGGTGTCTGCAGCAGACGGCTGCTGAATTTCCTGGATCCTAAGACGGGCACTTTTTCTGGGCATGGTGTGGAAGAGTGTCAAATTTTAATTTAGCTTGGCAGTGTCACACAGCCAGTCTGAGCAAGTCGGGGAAGGCGAGTCTGGAACTCATTAGAGCTTGTTGCGAGGCCCTGAAAATTTGATTTTCAATCACTGTTGGGTTTAATTATTGTTGATGTCTTGCGTAGCGTATTCTGGGATTCTTTCTGAGGAAATTAAAGCAGCGTGAGTGGGACAGCATTCTGTTTGGCACAGGGCTTGTTTAGATTAAAGCCTGAGTGGAGAGTTGAAGCTCAAAGCAGGGAGAAGGCGATGGCTGGCACGGCGTGAGCGCTGGAGCCAGCCCAGCTGGCCAGGCAGGCTCTGGGGCTTGTGGACTGTTCTCACTAAACCCTGCCCCTTCTTGTCACAGCAAAATATCCCACAAAGCTAAAAGCACCCATCAAAGCCAAGGTAAAGTTTACTCAGTTAATACAAATTTTGGTTCTTTAACTTTTTCTTCCTTCGGTTCTTCAGCAGGGGACTGCAGCCATCCAAAGCGTCCTGTGGGACAGCAGAGGAGTGTTGTTGGATAAATGGGCTCCAGGGGGTGGGCTGGGGGTCTCAGGGAGAGGCAGGAGCTCCCTGTTCATCAGCAAAGTGCCTGGGTGCTGGCAGAGCCCTCTGCAGGTACCTGCAGGTGTGATGGCAGTGCTGGCTGGCACTGGAGCCTGCACTGCTCAAGTCCAAAACCTTGGAGCTTTCAGAAGCTTCCCATCCCAGCTGGGAGCTCATTTGAGGTTCATGTCTCATGACTGGGTGCCTTGGTCAGGGTGTGCAGGGTGCCTGGGTGCTGTGGGAAGGATCAGCTCCCACATTTCAGACATTCTCTGTGGGACACATCTGTGGGGCTCTGTCACATCCCAGAGCCCTGGGAGCACTTTGGGTGCTGGGGATGGGGATGCTGAGTGAGGGGCTGTGCCTCAGTCCCTCCAAGGTGCTGCTGCTCCATGGTGTGGACAGTCAGGGCTGTAAAACCCAGCTTGATCCCAGCTCTGTGGGGCTGGACCACAGCACTCTGAGCAGTGCCAGCCCTGGGAGCTGCTGTCCCTGCAGAGCTCTCATCATTGGTGGCTGTAGAGCTGGGGCAGGAGCTCAGTCTCATTGTGGAGCTGCAGGTGGAGCAGGAGGAGCTCGGTCCCAGGGCTGGACAGGTCACACAGGGCTGGGGGCTGTGACTGCCCCAAGCTGCATTGTCCTGATGGGACAGAGCAGGGTCCTTGTGCTGGAGCCCAGGGGAGGAGGCAGGTTGGATGTCAGTGGAGAAACCTGCTCTGGGCAGGTGTTTGTGGATGTGGAGTCATAAAGCAGCACAGGGGTTAAAGACTTTATTTTGGGACTTGGACTCAGAGCTAAGCTGAGCCCAATAAAATGCGATTTACAAATTACAAAATCCCTCTGATCCTGCAGAGAGACAGTGTCTGGAGTACTTGTTTAGGCTGGGGTTTTTTCCTTTTCTTTTAAAGAAGGAAATTGTGTATTTCAGCCATCCAGGAAGGGCAGTACTCAGATGTCCCATCGTGGAGCTACTGTTCCGTTTAGAGATGGGGCTCAGAGAAAGGGGAATATTTCCAGGCAGCTATTTGCAGTTTTTGGAGAGCTGGAGTTTCCTAATGCTGGTCACTTTTAGCATCTCACCTGCACTGGCATCACCCTGAGCCCCTGACCTGGGTGCTCTGAACTCTGCACATCTGCTGCTTCTTTAAGTTTGGGGAGGGTTTCCCATTCCAGACACTCCCTCACATCTTGCTTTGGGTTTATAATTAAATCCAAGTATCTGAAGCACTGTCTGGCTTGTGAAAAAATCTGATTTTTCAGCATTTGCCCTTCTCTTATCGTTAATTCACACATTGTTAGTGAAGAAAGGAATGCTGCCAGCTATGTGCTCTTGGAAGAGGGAGATATTTGCAGAGGCCCTGGCTGCTGGAGCTCTGTCATCCTGTAGGTTGGGATCTGGCAGCTCTGTTGAAATAGTTTCCTCCAGTATCAGTGCCTTTACCTGGTCTTTATGTTGCTAAAATAAAAGGCAGCAAACTTCTCCCTCTGCAAAGTTTAATACAATAAGTGCTTCCAGTATTCCAGATGATATCAACCCATTCATTGGTGCCTTAAATGAATGCAGTAGAGAGAATCTGAGATGAAAGGCAGACTTTTGGAAGGGAATTTTTCTCCTGTGAGTGTGGTAATTGGGATAACGCCTGCTTGGAATCTGGCATGGAAACAAATTGCTCGCAGGTCGTGATTACAATGGGTGATTTCTATGAAAATGAGAAGAAAACAAAACAAAACATCCCCTTGCTGTTCTCAGGACTGCAGCAGTGAATGTGTTTATTGGTTAATGCCCTTCTAAGGGCTTGCCTTGCTCAGATTTATCCCCCCTGCAGTTGCTGTCAGGAGCCTCTCCTGCAATCCAGAACAGTCCCAGGAGTCCCCCCCGAGCTGAGCCCTCCTGCAGGGGCTTCAGGGGATGTTGGGGCAGTTCTGTGCCAGCTCTGGGAGCTGGTTCTGAGCTCACCTCAGGCTGGGCCTCACCAGAGGCTGGGTGCACTCAGGGAGGATGCTGACCTTTAACCCTTGCAACCCAAACCATTCTCTTTGCTGGTCATCAGCAGAAAAGGAGGAATTTAACCAAATGCCAAATGTGACCTGGAGCATGCAGCATTCCCCTGGCTGGCACAGACACCTCTTGTGTTGGCTGTAAACCTTTGCACTCTCCTGAAAATCCATCAGGAAGTTGGAACTAGCCCCAAATCCATCAGGAAGTTTAAGCTAGCCCCAGATCCTTAAGGAAGTTTAACCTAGCCCCAAATCCATCAGGAAGTTGGAGCTGTCCCGCTGTTATTATGCAAGCTTAGCTCTATTGTAGTCAAATAATGATCTGCTCTCCATCCCCATCCCTCTGCAATTGTGCTGAGCAGTCTGGTCCCACCCTTGTGAGTATTGTGTGGCTTTTCCCTGCTCCTTTGTTCGCGGGTCTATTTCAGAGCTGGTTGTAAATCTTCAAAACTCATTGCAGCTGGAGGAACCCCCCGAAGGGCTCTGAGCCCTCGGCCTGCCTGGAGCTGTGTCCTGTGATTTAGGGCAGGGTTGCAGATGCTGAGGCTGCAGGGAGGGTTTGGATGGAGCCTGGTGGCCACTGGGGAGAGGTGAAACGAGGACCCGGGCTCTGAAGGGCTGTTGTGAACTTGGAGTAACTTTTTGGAAACCAGCTTTTCCTCTTCCCTCCCTAAAAAGGAGGGGAAAACATACTTGAGGTAGTTACGTGTCTCCAGCACCGTTTGCAGTCTCCAAATAGGGTGTTGTGCAATCGATGCTTTTGGGATCCAGGAGCTCTGTGGCAGCAGCAGGGCCCCCTTTGCCAGTCCCCTCCGTGTCCCCAAAGCCCCTGTGGGGCTGCAGAGCCCCGGGCAGCAGTGCCAGGAGGGATGGGGGCCATGGGACACCTGCACCTGCCTGGGCACTGCCCCAGGGACACTCGTGTGACACTCGGGCTCTGCTGGCACCGAGCAGGGCATGGGAGAGCAGAGTGCTGTCCTGAGCTGGGCTGTGGGGTGGGGACACGGGGGGTGGGGTATGGGATGGGATATGGGGTAGGGGATATGGGATATGGGGTAGGGGATATGGAATGGGAT
>VXBI01003156.1:11672-23414 GCA_013397375.1 Toxostoma redivivum
ATGGGATGGGATGGGATGGGATGGGATGGGATGGGATGGGATGGGATGGGATGGGATGGGATGGGATGGGATGTGTGCTGGGTCCTCGATGCTCCTGGATTAACCACCCCACTGGCCAAGCTTCCTGAAACTGAGGGTGATTTCAGGCCCGAGTTGCACAGGTCGTGCTGGCCCTGAGCATAGTCCTGCAGCAAACCCAGCTGTCACTGGAGCCTTTGGAAAGGGTCCCTGGCTGAGCTGTGCTGGGCTGGCCAGGAGGTGACAGAGCAGAGACCTCGTGGAGCCTCAGTGAGCAGCAAACACAGCCTGAGCTGCTCACAGCTCCTGGCCGGGCTCCATCTCACCAGACCAGCCAGGGAAGCTCAGTGCTCCTTTCCAGAGGAGTCCTCAAGCTCTAACCCAGGCTGGAGCCATGTTTGGGATCTTTCCTTGTCCCTTGTCACTCCAGGCTGTGTTTTGCAGTTGCTCAGTGAGCGCTGGCCCTGCCCTTGGCCGGTGTAGCACAAACCATGGCACTGCTGCTGTGCTCCTGACACTGCTCAGCAATGTTTTTGTGGGTAGAACAGCCTTGATTTCCTATCATTTCACTACCCAAGAATTTCCTCTGCCCTGACTTGCTTGCTTTCCTCCAGCAGCAAGAATGCTGTGAGGCACAGAAAGCCAAAACAGGAATCTTGCAAGGAGTGTCTATCTAGTCCTGGTGAGCAGGATTTGCTTTTCTTCACCAGTTTGTTGACACAGGCCTGGTTTGGGGTTCCTGGCACTTTCCTAAAGCATTACAGATGCCTCCAAACTCTTTATTTTAAGGTGGTGCCAAAGTTCAGTTGCAGTTATCAGATGGGTTTGGGCATAGGTGGAGCCTGGGATAGTCACAGCATTTGTTTCACATTATCTTACTGGGTTTGAGGGTTTTGCAGTGTCTTGCATAATTTTTAATAAGAAATCTCCTTTTATGCCGATGTGAGGAGCTGCAGCAGAGCAGCAGGAGAAGCTCCTCAGGGGCAGGACTGCAGGGAGCAGGCTCTGGTGTCTGTTGTGTTTGGCCCTGCACAGGATGGAGTGAGAGCTCAGATCTGCTCCTGAAGGAGGGACAGGGACCTCTCCTCCAAGCAGAGCCTGCCTGGGCTTTCAGCACCTCGGGGAGATGCTGGCCAGGGGCTCTGGGCTCGCTGGGCACCCTTTGGGAGTTCCTGCACTGACCCTTCCATGGGCTGCCAGGCTCAGCTGCTCTGGGGAGGTTCCTGTGCTGACCACGCTCCTGCCTGGGCCTTTCCCTGCTGTGAAGGAACCTTTTCCAAATGAGTTTATTTCAGCCAGATGTTTGTGTTGTAGATAAAGCACTCCTTGCTGCTGCCCAGCTCCTGCTTGGCTCACTGAGGTCAGAGTCAGCTGAACCCCACTGGGTCCCTGGCAGGGAGGGTTCTGAACCCTCAGTGTCTGGAATCTCTGAATCCTCTCTTTGTTGGGGTTTCCTGGGTGTTCCATTTGTTGGGGTGTGCTGGTGAAGCCCTGTGCTCTGGTCTCCGTCTGCTGAGCTGGGGTGACACTCCCAGGGTGCTGCCACTGCTCCTGCTGGCCCTGGGGCTGTCCTGGTTCCCCTTCAGCTCATTTTTACAGGGAACAAACGTGTCTGTCAGCCTGACAGCTCCTGTGCAAACATCCAGGCTGAGATAAATTCAGTGTCTGGTGCTGTCACCTTGCCCTGGTGCCTCCTGCACTCTGTTTGTGTCTCCTGCCATACCCTGCTGTGTTCCTCACCTCCAGAAGGTCATGTTTGATAAATCCATGGGGCAGGCTGTAAATAGGTTTATTTTCCAGTGTTGTGGGCTCCTGGTGTGGGTTTTTGCTCCCCTTTCTCCTGTTGTTAGGGGGGTTGTTAGGATGTCTCTGCAGCAATGAGCACCCATGGATGGGTGACTTTGGTCTGCTTGCAGTGAGCAGCAAAAAGCACAGCACAACCACAGCCCCCATGTCCCTCCACATCCTCCTCTGCTCCCCAGAGCACTTCCCTGCTGTATTTCCTGTTCACTGTGGAAACCACCCCAAAATCCCAGTGCCAGAGGCATGGAAACATTCCACATCCCCAAAGGACACTTGGAGAAAGAACAAAGAGCTCCAAGTGAAGCAAGTTTAGCATCAGGTTATGGCTGCACTCCTCAGTCTCCTGCCTGACCTCCTGACTTGCCAGATCCATGTGCAGTGCCTGAACTCATAAACTGGGTCAGAATTGCCTTTCCGTGAGCCCTGAGGTGTCTGAGGGTGAGGGAAGGTGTCTGGCCAGTGTGGGGACATGTTCCCTGGGTTTGGTGTGCCAGCCCCCCGTCCTCCCTCACTCTGAAGGGAAAACCTCCATCCTTCAATAAACTCGGAGCAGGGTTGCATGGACGTGGTCAGATGGTGTTTGGGGGATTTGAGGCTCCCTGGGACACAAGGAGTGAATCTGAAGGACACTGCACACCCTCAGTGCTGTCTCAGGGAGCCTCTGAGGATGGAGCCTTTCCAGCTGTGTCCTGCTCTTTTCCAGATGTCGGGGAGAGGAGTGCCTTGTCTGCGCTGCAGAGGGCTGTGCACGGGCTTTGAGCCACACTCCTGGAGGTAACCTGGGTCCTGTCCTGCAGCCCGACTGAAATGGGATCGCTTTTTCCTCTTGAAAACACAAATTCGGGTGCACAGCCCCTGGCACAGCAGCTGGAGGGAGCAGCCCCTGCCCTGGGACTGTCCTGGGCTGCTCCCTGCCCCAGCAGGACCACAAAGAGGCTCCCAAAAGGGGAGCAGACACCCAGATGTCAGTAATTAAAGACAATTAGTGCCCTCTAGGCTGCCTCCCAACCCCTGGGCTCCCCTCTGCTCCTGGGGTGCAGGAGGCTGTGCTCCAGCTGTGCTGCTGCAGCTGGAATGCCTTGGATGCCTTCAGCTCCCACTTGGGATACCTCAGCAGTGTGAAATTCAAATTTTAAAGCACTCATTTGGTGGAAGCAGCCATTTGTTTTAATAGACTCCATTAAAGGCTGGTTGGATCATTCTGACTCCAAGATGCTGCTGAAATCCTCGGGGCTGTGTCAGAGTTACTTTGCCCTTTTTGCTGTTCGTGTTTGATGGCAGTGCTGGCCACCAGAGTGTCCTTAGACACTTGTCTGGGTGATTTATACCTACTTTAGTTCAAATTACACTCAATTAAGCATCAGTTCCTTCCAGCAGTCACTTTTTTAATGTCATGTGAAGAGTCTTAATAGGCAAGGCTGGTGCTGGTCTGTTGGAATCTGATGAGGAGGCAGATCTGCAATCCAGTGATGCTTGAAGGGGTTTGCAGAGTTCAGGGGAAGCAGCAGATTTTGTAGTGCCAGGACAAGGGGGAGTGTCAGGACAGAGGGCAGGGATGGATGGGACATTGGGCAGGAATTGTTCCCTGGGAGGGTGGGCAGGGCTGGCACAGGTGCCCAGAGCAGCCCCTGGATCCCTGGCAGTGCCCAAGGCCAGGCTGGACACTGGGGTTTGGGACAGTGGGAGGTGTCCCTGCCATGGCAGGGGTGGCATTGGATGGATTTAAGGTCCTTCCCACCCAACCCATCCCACCCTGAGCCTTTGTCCGTGCCATGAGCCCAGGCTGTGTCCCAGCCCTGGCACATCTCACACCCAGCACTGTGTGCCATGAGCCCAGGCTGTCCCCAAGCCCTGGTGGCACACGTCACCCAGCCCTGCCCTGCTGTGTGCCATGAGCTCAGGCTGTCCCCAAGCCCTGGTGGCACATCTCACCCCATCCCTGAGCTGCTGTGTGCCATGAGCTCAGGCTGTCCCCAAGCCCTGTCACACCTCACCCAGCCCTGCTGCCTGCCCCAGCCCAGCTCACAGCCCCGCTGTGTGCCGGCACAGGAAGGTGTGCAGGGCGTGCAGGTGCAGCCAGGAGGAGCACGGGCCGGGCTCGGAGCTGGACGATGACCGCAAGGTGGGCCGGCTGCTGGCGGGCTCGCGCTACGCCTCGCTGACCGCGCGGCCCAAGGGCGGCGACGGCGCCCGCGTCTACAAGAGGAACCGCATGATCGTCACCAACCCCAACATCTCGGGCAAGGACCCCACCTTCGACACCGTCACCTACGAGTGGGCCCCCCCCGGCCTCACCCAGAAGCTGGTAAGTGTGGGGGCACTCTGTAAATAAATGGGGTTGTGGTCACTGTGCTGGACAGAGGGACAGGGACAGCAGCACACACTGGCCTCTCCAGGGAGGAGAAGGTCTTTCTGAAGAACATGATTTGTGCTTTTTTGGCATGTTTCACAGTGTTGGAGTCTGGGACATCCCTTTGGGATCCAGAGCTGCTGAGACCCTGTCAGGGGCTCTGAGACCCTGGGATGATCCCAAAACATCTGTGGGGTTGATTATAGCCCTTGGAACAAATCACCAGCTTTAGATGAGAACTTAAAAGTCACAGAAGTTTAAGTAGTGTTATCATAAAGTGAAAATATAGATTGTAGGATTTTTGGGAATGGGGATTTTAGAACACAAGATGGAGGAAAAAGCACGTGTTTGGTCTTTCTTTGTTCTTCTTCTTCATCTCCATTTTCTATTGTGGAGCTGGCACTTTGGGATTGGTTTAGAGTAGAAGTTCACTGTCTAACATAGATGATGGGAATTGGGAAATAATTGTAAACATCATGTAGGTAGTTTTTAGTATAAAAAGATAACAGTGCCCTGAAGGGCAGAGAGTGTGCCATGGCTGCCCTGCCAGACAGACCTGGCTGGGCTGAGAGAAAATATTCCAGATAAGAAAAGAATAAACAACCTTGAGAGTGAAAACTAAAGAGCTCAGATTGATTCCAGCTCGGGCACACGAACTGCCAGACAAGAACTTTTACACATCTGGGGAAAAACCAAACCAGATTCTGAGACACAGAGCTGAGGTGAGACAGCGGCTCGTTGGATAACTGAGGAGAACACCCGTGGGACAGCACTGCAGAACAGTCCCACGGCCTGCACTGGGTGTTCATCTCTGTTATGAGTTCTGCTTTGTTTTGACCAGATTATCATTCTGGGAGAAATTCTCCTTCATTCATTCTCCCTACTGAAGCTGACATGTTATCAGCTTGGGAAAGAAGTGGAGAGAGCAGGAGAAGTTCCAGCTTGAGAGTGATTTTCCAGGCTGTAACTTTCCTAGATCTCTAACAGTGTGTCCACACTGGTTTGCCTCACAGAGCAGAAATGTGCAGAGCATGCCGTGTTTTGGAAAACTGTGTCAGTGAGCAGAGCAGGTGGGAGAGGGGATGGAATGCCTTCGGGTTTTATGGGTTTGTTTACACTTCTAGGAGGAGTCCAAATGGATTTTACAAGTAGAGAGCTCGCTCTTTTGGTAGAGCTCATCTGCAATAAAAGCTTGGCTGAGGGGAGATCCCATCCCTGCTGTCCTTGCAGCCCATGCCTGCTCCAAATGCCAGGTGTCAGCAGGACTCCCCTGGCCCTCTGGGCAGGCAGAGGAGCAGGAGGGGTTTGGCTGCTGGTGGGAGCTGGGTGACTGTGCCTCAGGCTCCTCCTGTCCTGCTCTCAGAGAGCATCCCTGTGCTGCTGGGGGCTCACAGGCCCTTCCTGGGTCCCTCCCACTCCCCCTGATGGAGAGCAGCAGCCCATCCCTGTCCCAGCAGCCTGCAGGAGCATCCTGCCCCAGGAGCAGGAGTGGAGTGCCTGGGAGCTGAGCCTGAGCTGAGCTCTGAGCTCTGAGCTGAGCTCTGAGCTGAGCTCTGAGCTGATCTCTGAACTGAGCCTGAGCTGAGCCTGAGCTGAGCTCTGAGCTGAGCCTGAGAGCTCCTGCCTGCAGCTCCTGCCTGCCCCTGCTGCTACCACCAGAACCATGCTCATACCCAGCTCTGGAGCTGGGAATTTTTTCCCTACAGTTTAAGCATAATCTGGTCCAGATAAAAAACCTGTTATAAAGGGAGCTCAGGGTAAAAAGGTGAGAGAGGGAGTGTGGTGCCATTCCGAGGGCTGGATCCAAAACCAAGCCCCCAGCCCAGCTCCACCTCCCTGCTGTGCCTGGTTTCCATCTGGACCAGCTGTGTGGGAAGGGGTGGAAGTGGTTTTTGGCATGTGGGAGTGGGAGCCAGCAGAGCATTTCTTGCGGGAAGGCATTTAGCTGGCTTTTCACTGAGCTGGGGTATAAAATGTTCTGTGTTCCCCTGTCAGGAGTGGGCACTGAAGAGCTTCTGCTCCTCAGAAGAAACAAATAGCTGCAAGCTGTTGATATAAATAGCTGAAAGCTGCTGAAAATGCAACCAGACGTTTTAAAAGAAGAATTTGGGATACAGATGTGAAAGTGCAGCCACAGCCCCCAGAGCCAGAGAGGTTAATTCGGCTTAAAAGCCAATTGCCCTGAGGGCCTTGGACAGGCTGGGTGGGGCTGAGCTGTGTGCTGGGGATGCTTCATCGAGGTCCTTCCCTTCCCTTCCCTTCGGGGACCATGGTCCTGTACCAAGAGCTGGAATCAAAACTAAGCCCCCAGCCCAGTCCCACCCTGCTGATGGGGGAGTTTAAAAACTTTATGGAAGTTTTTGATCTCTTTATAGTGCCTGGACAGGCTGGAATAGATCCTGGTTCAAGTAAACAACAAGCAGGAGCTTTGGAGACAACCTTGATAAATGCTGGCTTGCAGATGAACGTGACAAGCTCTGAGAAGTGTTGGATGTCAGCCACTCTTGGGACAGTTTCAGAGGGATTTGGGCCAAAGGGCTCTTAGAGCACAGTGCCTTGCTGCAGGGCTTTCCTCCTGAGGCTGGAGACTGATGGCTTTTCACTTTGTTTTGCTGCAGTGGATGGTCAATAATAGGAGGAAGTTCAGGGCATGTTCTCGTGTTAAGCTGTGCCTGCAGAAGTCGTGAAGCAGATACTCGGGTCCTTGGGGACAGTGAAAAGAGCAGGTGATAAAATAGCCCCGAGATCCAGCAGTGAACAGTGAAACTGAAATGCTTTTCTCCAAATCACCTGCACTCAGGTGAAGCATTGGCCATACCAGTAAGGGATAGCAGCAGATGTAGAACTTTTCCTTACTCTTGGCAGGTTTTGGTGTCAGGTTGGATTTTTTTCCCCTCCCCTAATCTTTTCTCTGGACACGTTTTTATGACATCTGCAATTATAACTTTAAGCATTTTCTTGCTCAGGGAGTGAAATCCCACTGCATGTCTGGGCAGATACTGAAACCTGCCCCTGAGCAGGCTTTAAGGAAGCCTTTAAAAAAGCTTTTTAAAAAGCCTTTAAAAAAGGCTTTGCTTCCCTCTCTCAGCACAGAGCTTTGTGTGGGGAATGGAGATCCTGGAGCAGAGCAGGAGGCTCCAGGTGCCGTGCTGGCCCCTTGCTCTGGTTCAGTGTTCTTTAGTCCTGGCACTTCAGTGGATTTAGGATTTTCCCACTGAGATCCCAGCGGGTTTCTGCTCTGCTGCAGCTGTCCTGGTCCCACAGCACCGAGTTCAGTTCATTCCTGCCCACTTGTGGGGCAGTGCCTGTGTGAGCCTGGGAGGAGCAGTCAGGGAATTCTTGTCTCTCTCTCCTGTCATTCCCTTTAGGATTCCTCACCTCTGTGAAAGCCATTTGTGCACCAGATCACTGCCCCAGCATCTCACAGCTCCCCAGGCTGTACCCAGGGCTGATATCCCAGTGTGAGTGATTTTAACCTGCACCCCAAGACGTGGGGAAGAAGCCCTGCTCCCATTGAATCATTATCTGCTGCTGTTCCAAATTTCCTGTCAGGAATTCCTGCTGCTCTCTGGCTCAGAGTGCCTGAGCTGGAAGTGACGTGGAGGTTTTTCCTGTGCAGGCATTTCTGTGTTGCAAAGCCCAGCCTGAAGCAGCCAATGTGCCACAAACAGTTAAATCTCTTTGCTGAGTTTTTTAGGATGGAGTGTTCAAGTGCTGACCCAGTAAGAAGCAAACCCAGTGCAGCTGGATTCTGGTGTGACAGGGAGTGGCAGGGAGCCAGCTGCCTGCCCTGGCACTCCTCACACACAATAGGAAAATGTGGAGAGGGAAACTCCCTTCCCCTATTCCCAGCCAGGAGAAGTTAACTGTGCAGCAACTGTGCAGCAACTGTGCAGTAACTGTGCAGCAACTGTGCAGCCATGGCCACAAGCACTGACTCCAGGGTTTGCTCTGCTCTTGAGGCAGTGGCCAGTTAAGTCAGAGGCTTCATTTTGGGCAGTTCCTGGGCATTTCCTTTCTGTGTCACAGGGCATCAGTGACCAAACACCTTCCCTCTGCTGTGAAATCAGCTGTCAGGTGGAACTGGTGGCTGTCAGTGTCACAGACCCAACTGCTGCCTGAATTTTTCCTGTGCCCTGTTTCCCACACAGGCCATGCAGTTCATGGAGCTGTGCCCCATGCCTAGCAGTGAGTAACCCATGTCTTCACACAGGCCATGCAGTTTATGGACCTGTGCCCTGTTTTTCATGCAGGCCATGCAGAACATGGAGCTGTTCCCTGTTTCCCTGCAGGCCATGCAGTACATGGAGCTGTTCCCTGTTCCCCATGCAGTTCATGGAGCTGTTCCCCATGCAGTTCATGGAGCTGTTCCTGTTTCCCTGCAGTTCATGCAGCTGTTCCCTGTTTCCCTGCAGGCCATGCAGTACATGGAGCTGTTCCCTGTTCCCCATGCAGTTCATGCAGCTGTTCCCTGTTTCCCTGCAGGCCATGCAGTACATGGAGCTGGTGCCCCCCGAGCTGCAGCCCGTGGCGGGCACCGAGGGCGCGTGGCACCGCCGGCGCCGCCTGGCCCGGCAGCTGCCCCTGCACGACCAGGACCCGGCCCAGTGCCGCGGGCTGGGCGAGGGAGAGCAGCCCCTGATGGAGGAGTTCGTCAGCAGGTACAAGGCTGAGGCGCTGGGAGTCGGGGAGGTGGCACTGCCAGGCCAGGGCGGCGCCAGGAAGGAGGAGGAGAAGCCCCAGGACAAGAACACGGAGCCCAGCAGAGCCCCAGAGTCACCCAACGGGGCCCTGGAGGGCACAACGGGAGCGGGGAGCTACGTGAGTGTGGGTGGGGTGGTGGGATAATGGGATGGTGGGATGATGGGATGGGATAATGGGATGGGATGATGGGATAATGGGATGGATAGGATAGGATAGGATAGGATAGGACAGGACAGGACAGGACAGGACAGGACAGGACAGGACAGGACAGGACAGGATAGGATAGGATAGGATAGGATAGGATAGGATAGGATAGGGCAGGGCTGTTCCCTGTTTCCTGGGCTCAGGGAGTCACTGGGAGTAGATTCAGTCCCCACACCAGCAGGGTGACTGTGCCCCATCCCCACCCTGCTCCCAGGGCACTCTCCATGCTGCTGCAGGTGCTCAGTCACTCTGGGATGCTCTGGAGCAGCACTGTGAGGGCTGGAGGGGCCCTGTGCTCCTGGCAGCCCTGCTGAGCTCTAGGGTCCATCTGGCAGGGCTGATGAGGGTGCTCTCCTCTCCTCGCCTCCCTTGCTCTGCAGCAGAGGCCTTGCTGAGCCACCAGGGTCAGGGAATTCTTGCTGGTTTGGGCTCTGGGTTCTTGGAGCTCTGAGAGGTTGGGCATGGCATGTCCCTGGATGGGACAGGCAGTGTGTGTGGTGAGATTCAGTTTACAGCTGAACTGGGTGATCTTGGAGGTTTTTTCCAACCTTCACCATTCTGTAATGCCAGTCAATATTTCCAGGTGAGCTTCCTACCCAGAATGACCCCAAATGGCAGGGGTGGAGCTCTGTGCAGTTAACACAGAGCTGTGGACATGGAGATAGAGTTCCCAGGGCTGTAATCGCTCTGGGGAAATGCAGACAGCTGCCCTGGGTCCCTGGGCATACAAATGCATCTCCACAGAGGAATGGCTGACATTCCTCAGCACCCTTTTAGATTTATATTCCCCCAGCGCTGCCTGCAGTGGCTGCTGAACAGATGCTTATTATGAAATATGGTGAGTGGAAATACCTTGTCCTGGTCCTTGTGAGGGTGACTTGCAGCAGAGGATTTAAAGCTGAAAAAGCAAATGATGTCCAAGTGTTTTTAAGAGGAGATTCTTTCCTGCCATTCCTGCCCTGAGGTTGTACATGTAAAGAGCAGTTTTCATTTTCAGGCCATATTGGGTAATGTCTCCCCTCTGCCATGGTCTGTTAATGTACTTCTGACTTCAAATCCAGTGACAGTAAAGAGCTTCACTATTGCAACAAAACACTGAATTTTAAGATAAAAAATAGCCATAAAAGGAAGGTTTTCTTTAAACATATCAATAAGTCATGCTAGCAATGACTTACTGCTAGTAAACCCTCCTAGCAATGAGGGTTTACTTGAACTGCGAGTTTGTCCTTTCAAATAAATAAATACATAACTGTGATGTTATTCTCCTTAGTTTGAAGCATCATTTCTCTCAAGGCAGCAGCTGAAAAATGGAGCAGCTTTCCCAGCAGTGACAGATCCTCTGGGACAGCCATGCTGTGCAGCCCAGGGATGGCAGAACAGGGAGGGCTGGGGGCCTGGCCCTGTTCCTGCACACCCCTTGTGTTCCTGCACATCCTTCCTGTTCCTCCACATCCCTGCTGCAAGTCTGTCCCACAAGATGAGTGGGATTCTGTGAGAATCCTTAATCCCTCCAGAACTGGGAACTCCTCTGGTGTCACTGCCCTGCAATCAAATCAAATCCCGAGGCATTTGATCCAAATTTGGGATCATTGTTCCCAAAAGCCTGAGGCCAGCAATGCAGGGAGTGCTCAGAGTGGTGTCTGGGAGCTCCTGCCCTGGAGCTCCTGCAGAGCAGGAGCTGGGGATGAGCAGGGTGGGAAAGCTCAAGAGAACAGGGCATGGTTTTAGCCAAGACCTCTGGAAATTCAGCTGATAAAGTCTTCTTTATCAGCTCTGCATGATGGAGATGTAGAAGGAGCACCCAGCTGTAATGCCACCTCAAATGTGAAGAATCACTCCTTTGTAGTGTGTAAATAGCAGGATATGGGGTTATACAATGCTGGGGAAAAGCCCTGTGAATAGTTTTTCCCTGTGAATAATTTCCATAGAAAGAAACAGCAAAATAAGTTGTTTTTTAGCAGTTCTTGTTGGCAAGAAACTTGAGCTGAGGGTTGGAAACTGCTGTGTTTGTTCTTGCTGTCGATCCTGCAAGATAAGCAGGGCTGGACTGCTGGGGCTGTGGCTTCTTGGGGCTGCTGGAGCAGAGGCAGCTGCAGGGTCTGGCTCTGGGCTGACCCCAAATCTGTGCCTCAGGGGGGCACTGGGGGCCTCAGGGGGGTGTGCTGGGTGCAGAGCTGCTCGGTGCCCCCTGTCCCTTCTGTCCCCAAGGGCTCTGCCTCCTCAGCTGCCCCATTTGTGCCAGCCAGAGCAGAGCTGCCACAGCTCCTGCCCCGTGCTGAGCTTCCCTGTCCCTGCATGGGCTGGGGGTGCTTGGACATGTGTCTGCAGGGTCCCCTTCCAGCTGCTCAGAGCAGCCAAGCCAGCAATCACTCGGTGCTGCCAACCCCAGTGTCTGTCTCCTGTGTCCATCCCCAGTGTCCATCCCAGTGTCCATCTCCTGTGTCCATCCCCTGTGTCCATCCCCTGTGTGTCCATCCCAGTGTCCATCCCCTGTGTGCCCATCCCCTGTGCCCATCCCCAGTGTCCGTCTCCTGTGTCCATCCCCTGTGTCCATCCCCTGTGTGTCCATCCCCAGTGTCCATCCCAGTGTCCATCCCCAGTGTCCATCTCCTGTGTCCATCCCCTGTGTGTCCATCCCCAGTGTCCATCCCAGTGTCCATCCC